>SJYV01056284.1:533603-596395 GCA_006410875.1 Neotragus pygmaeus | reverse complement strand
CAAAGAGTCGGACGCGACTGAACTGAACTGAACTGAACTGATCTGTTTAATGGGAGATCTTCAGGCCAGGGGAGCCCTGGTCCAGACAGAGTCCCTCCACGAGGTCTGGGATTTGAAGCAGGAGGCCAGGACTGAAGGGACCTTGTGGGGGATTTGCAGGCATCTGGGAAGCAGATGTTTGTGACCAGGTGTTGGGATAGGTGGTGGTCTGTCCCCACTACTGCTTGCTCCCTCCCACCATACCCGCTTCCCAGTGAGGGAGTGGCTTTCTTCCCCAGAGGCATCACGTTTGGCCACATGACAAACTTTGGAAAATGGGATGTGAGCACACATGCCTTGTGGCTCCATCAGGAGGAGCTGAAACAGGATGTGCTTTGCCTCTCATCCTGAGAGAGTTAATTCTTAGGTGGCTAATAAGGAGTCAGGGGTCCTCAAGGAGGAGAAAGGGACAAACCTTTTTTTCCTACATTCTTCATCTTAGTCACATAAGAACGTTTTTTAGTTAAGCTCTGAGTTGTTATGGCAACAATCTATTTCTTCTAAGGCTAACTTCCTTTGAGCCCAGAGCTAACCAACTGCACAACAAAGCAATACATCTTGCTCGAGCGTATGTTTTTCCTTAAGCTCTGCACTAATGATTATATAACAACAATATATTTTGCTTGAGGACCTGTTTCTTTTTCTTAAGAATCTTCTGACTAATCCTGTTATCTTCAAATGTATGTTGGGGAAGTGGGTCTGGTAAGACCTTTCTATTGTTAGCAACCAATTGAAAAAGTATGTAAAGCCTTGATAAGACTGGCAAGGGGGGCACTCTCTGCCCCCTTCTGGTGTCTATGTCAGAAATTTTCTCTGTCCCTTTCCACTTTAATAAACTTTTTGCAACATGAAGCTCTGAGTGACTGAAGCAGTCTTTGGTCCTGAAGTGAAAATTTCTCCTTCTGAGACCAGGAATCCAACACCATTCACCTGTAAGCCATCAATCCCTTCCCCTCTTGTAGGTTCCTACAAAAACATTGTCACAAATATGGTGGCATGATTCAGCTGGGTTAAGTGCTAAGTCACTTCAGTCGTGCCTGACTCTTTACGAACCCATGGATGATAGCCTGCCAGGTTCCGCTGTCCATGGGACTCTCCAGACAAGAATACTGGAGTGAGTTGCCATGCCCTCCTTCAGGGGTTCTTCCTGACCCAGGGATCGAACACTTGTTTTTAATTGCATTGGTAGGCACATAACCCAACTCAGTGGTAAAGAATCCACCTGCCAATGCAGGAGATGCGGATTTGATCCCTGGGTTGGGAAGATCCCCCGGAGAAGGAAATGGCAACCCACTCCAGTATTCTTGCCTGGAGAATCCCATGGACAGATGAACCTAGCAGGCTACAGACTGTGGGACTGCAAAGAGTAGGACATGACTTAGTGACTGGGCTAAGTTGCTTCAGTTGTGTCCGACTCTTTGTGAACTCTTGGACAGTAGCCCTCCAGGCTCCTCTGTCCATGGATTCTCTAGGCAAGAATACTGGAGTGGGTTGCCATTTCCTCCTCCAGGGAAACAACAACAGCCTGATCAAAATTTCTTCTCTTATAGTTCTGGAGTTCAGGTGTCCCAAATGGGCCAAAATCAAGGTGTGGGCAGGGAAGCTCCTCCTGGAATCTCCGAGCAGCATCAGTTTCTTGCCTCTTCCAGCTGCTAGAGGCACGCACATCCCTCATCCCTGGCCCCGCCTCTGTCCTCCCTGTCAGCAGCCCAGTGTCTTCTCCTCCCTGGACGCTGCTCCACTGCCATTTGTTCTCTTTGACTCGGACCCTCCTGGTCCCTGGGACCCTCCTGATGCCCTGGACTCACTTGTATAACCCAGGATAACCTCCATCCCATCGGCAAAGTTCCTGTAAGGTCACTCTACATAGATTCCAGGCATCAAGAGGTGGGTGTGTTTGGGAGGTCATTATTCTGCACACCGCACGGCACACAAGATCATCATTGCCCAGATGGAGGTTACACCTCAGTCTGGGATCTGGAAAGAGAAGGTCAGGTTGAGCAGAGTTGAACCCAGCTCAGTCTTTCCCAGGGAAGTCTGGCGTACTGCAGTCCATGGGGTCACAAAGAGTCGGACAGGACTCAGGGACTGAACAATAACAACGGTCTTCTCCAGAAGTGTCCTCTTCACCATGGTTTCTGCTAAGAGCACCTCCATCCCATCCCTGATCTTTACAGACAGTGGGAACCCTGTTCCCTGACCTGGTCTTTGTCCCCGGGCTGGGTCTTCATCTGAAATCTTTTGCTTTTATCTGAGAGGAGTTGCATCTTTGACCCCAGAATTTCTGGATGTCCCTTTCCCCCTCCTGTGAACAGACCTTCTTGTGGTGCTTCTGATCAGATGTAGCTGGTCAAGGACAACTCAGTGCCAAAGATCTGCTTCTGAGCCTCTTCCCCGGGCCCACATGCGTGCTGGCTGCCATATGTGGACTGGCCACTCCCCACTGACATCTGGGCAGATGGTTCCAGGCCTGTATCTGAGAGCTGTCTGTTCTAAGCCTGGGCACCAAAAGCAGCTCAGAGCAGAGGCTGAGGGTTTACGACGACCGCCCCAAGCAGACACCAAGGCCAGGCCATGGGGTGGGCAACTTTAGGCCTCACCAAGGCCACCAACGGCACAGTGTGCAACCTCATGGAGAGCCGGAAGGCCTGGGGGCAGCGGGGACAGCCCTGGGGTCACAGAGCACACTGAGGCTCTGGGGGCAGGTCTGGTGTCCCCAGAACCCCCAGCACTTGCCAGGCCAGGTGGATAATGAAGAGTGAAAGCCCTTGTCCGTGGCCCACATCACTTTCAGGTCTCGTTCTAAGTGAATCTGACATCTCTCCCCTGCTCAGACCTTCCGGGGCTGTGTGATGAGATGAGGATAAATCTATATTGGTTGCCATGGGGGATATACTGCTCATTTCAGCAGCAGGCTAGCGACTGCAGGGTCACAAGCCTGCACACACCGAGTCCCCAAGCTCCCAGGATTCATGGGCAGATATGCCAGCAGCCCAGGCAGGGCTTCCAGAACGCCAAGTCAGAACTTCCAAGTACTGAGCAAACAGAGTTTAAAGCCTCTCCAGGCCCTCAGACGCACGGTGTGGATGCTGCTGCAAATCCTGGGCCAGAGAGTTTCCCGGAACTCAGCTCAACATGAGGAACAGGCCTCAGGGAACAGCCCTGGCTTCACGGGGGCCAATCACCTCAGGTCAGGGCTCTGCCACTGCCAGGCTGGCAGGCAGGCATGTGGCCGGGGTTGCCAGGGTGGCACCTGCCAATGGTGCGGCCAGCTGGCGGCAGGGGCCGGGCCCCGGGAGCAGACACCAAGGCCAGGCAGCAGGCTGGCCGGCTTCAGGCCTCACCAAGCGCACCAGCCGCAGTCTGACCCCAAGGGAGCCCACAACTGGCCTGATGCCACGACCTGGCTGCCAGCAAGACGTCTGGCAGTGCCCGCCTCCTCAGGCCCCAGCTTGCCCACGGAAGGCCTCCCACAGGGGCCCTGGGGACCAGGCAGATCACCACCGGGGACCCAAGGGCGTGAGGCGGGGTCAGGAGGAGCCCGGAGCAGGCAGCCCGCGGAGGAGGCAGCTTGGGCCAGACGCTGCCATGTGACACCGTCACCAGATGCACTGCTTTAAAAGGTTTTTTTTTCCTTTTTATGCTGTCAAACCTGTTAGATCCCTGTATAGGGCAACAAAACTCCAGCATAAGCTCCACAAGGGCAAGGACCATGTCCAGCCTGGGGTGGGTGCCCAGTCAACATCTGTCAAGGAGACAGATGACCGAATAGAAAGGCTTCCCGAATTGGTCCTGGGAGGACCCTTCCCAGGTGTGCCTGGCTGTGAAGTCTCTGTGACCCCCCTGCCGTGGGGAGCCCCCTGGCTCTCTGCTCCTGGTCACCTCTGGAAGCCTGGGTCCAAGAGGGTGCTCAGTAAACACGGAGCAGGGACCCGGGCCTGGCGGCCTCCTCCTCTGCCCTCCCCACCTGGTCTGTGAAAGGAAGTGGTGGCCCCGCCTACCTTGGGGTACCATTGCACCCCCACATCCCTGTCCCCTCGGGCCCAAGAGACAGAACCGTGAGTCCATCTCCAGACCAAGATGTGTGGAAGAGCCAGCCGTGCGGGCCAGCAGGTTTGAGAGGCGTCTGCGGCCTTTTCCAAGGAGGGAGGGAGAGGCCCCACCAAGCCCGAGGTGTGTGTGTAAAAGACCTGGCTTCCCCGGGCCCACGGCCTCCAGCTGCAGAGCTGACCTGTCCGAGGCTCTTCTCCAGACCCCTCCAAATCCCAAGCAACCCTCAGAGGGCTCCCATCCTGGCCTGCTCACGGCCAGGCCCGCGGAAGGAAGGCAGTGTCCGTCTCGTGAGCAGGCGTGCCCCCTCTCAAAAGGTTGCCCCAGTGAAAACCCCACTGAAGAGCTCATTGAAAACTGAAAGCAGTCACAGAAGAAAGCACAGGGTGAGAGCCCGCCCAAGTCACATGTCTGTTTCTAGACAGCCTGGCATGAGGTCCAGAGCAGGAAGAGCCCCTGGTCTCTCCCTGGCCCAGCCTGCCCCTTCATGCAAGAGGGGTTCTGAGGCACCCAGGGCAGAGGTCAGGGCCAACCAGAGCTGTGCCGTGAGCTGCTCCTACAAGTTGACCCTGAACATGCGACTTCTCTGCCCCCAGCCTCAGTTTCCCCATCCACTGGCCCAGGAGGCTCGCTTTGCCTGTCCCCTCCGCAGAGGCCTTGCTGTCTGGTAGATCCGCGCCTCACTCTCGTTCCCTCCCACCACCAGCCACGTGCACAGGGCAGGCCGCAGGCCCAGTGCCAGCCGAGCGCAGAGGCCTCTCAGGATGTTTGGGATTCCTCTGGCCTGAAAGACAGATTGGCTCAAGGCTGGAAGCCTGTGCCTGGCCTGCCCTGGGGAGACCACGACCTGGCCACAGCTTCCCAGCTCACAAGACTTGGCTGGGACGTATCCCTCCTGGGACCCCTGGGAAAGCCTCCCACATGCCATTCGGATGCATCTGCTTAGAAGGCCTCTGGGCAGAGACTTTGGCAAATACCCACTGTGCCCCAGTGCCAGCCCGTGCCTGGCACTGAGTTCACAGCAACGACGTCGGCCCCAGCCCCACCTGTGGCCCCGAGGCCCCTTTTCCTCAGATCTCACCAGATCAAGCCCAGTGCCTTGAAGCGATCCCAATCTGGATTTCCCTATTGCACCCAGCCCATGGGAAAGAACCTCCTTCCAAGGTCTGGGGACATCACACGGGCCTGCAGCTGCTTCTGGCCCTCAGCCACCAAGTCTAAATCACAGCTCTGACAGTCCCCAGCTAGGTGATGCGGGTCTACCACTTTAGGTCTCCTGACCCCAATTTCCTCATTAGCTCAGGGGTGGGGTTTAAGGACTCAGCAGATCACACATTCTAGGTGTTTAGCGCACTGACGTCTCACAGAGCGCAATCGAAGGCAGCTTAAAGCCTAATGATAAAATGGTTATTTTGCAATTGCATTTCTAGCCAGGTGACCCCTCCAGATGGCCGAGAGGATTAACACTCTCTGTGCAGAAACACTCGGTGGGGCACGCAACATGGAACCTGGTAATCGTGAGAATCACGGTTCGTAAGGAGGCCTCAGAGAGGTGAGACTGGCGAAACAGTGCAATGAGCCACCTGTTCTACCTGCTCAAACTGGGTCAGGCTGGAGCTGTGTACCCAGCTGTTGCCATGGCACCCAACACACAGGGAAACACGCTAAGCTAGCGGGGTGGTTGCTGCAGGAGTGGGGCCTCAGGCCTGCTTTGCTCAGACACCTCCCATGCAGCCACCACCCCCGCTGTCTGGACCACATCGGGGATCCCCGAGGTTGGGGCAGTACACCGATCATAAGCAGGTCTCATACCCCTGACCCTACCCTAACTCCAAAACAACGGGGCTTTGGCCCTCTGGGTGGGGTGGGGGTGCCCTGTGAGGAGGGCTCCCAGGCTGCAGATCAGGGTGAGTGGAACGGGAGTGGATGGGGTAAGAACATAGGAACCCTCATCTCCTGGAAAAATACCAAAGCACCTCTAAGCAGCCTCGGGTCCCAACATGTCTGTTCCCTCCAGCCACACTTGCCCAGCAGCGAACAGGTACCCAGAGCCCACTTCATGCCTAGCTGTGTGGGGTTCAGTGCCAGCTCTTCCCTCCTCACCCCACTCAGCTTTCATCCAGGGTGAGGGTTGGCAACGGCTGTCAAGGCTCAGCCAGGTTTAGGGAATCCATGGCCCGTGGCCAAGAGGGAAGGAGAGAGGAGAAATCCAGATGCTGCTGGCTGAGATCTGGAACTTTTCAGACTTTCCTGCATGAGGGGGCAGGTTTGAGGCAATAGGGTGGCAGGGGCCCTAGGGCCTGGGAAGCCCAGCTGAGACTTTAGCCTGGGGCTGAATACTGACTCCTCAGTAGAATCCAAGACCCTGCCCCCAACCCTTAGCTCAGATGATAGCCCCCCCACTGCTGACTCCAGCTGGTACCCCCCAAGATCTAGGAGGGGCCTGAGGCCTGGACCCCTCTACCATAGTAACTGCAGCGGCTGCAAAGATTTGCCTGGCCAGACGTGGTACATACATTATCCATTTCTCGTCACAACTGTAGTAGGGGGATGACTTACCATTTCACAGAAAAAGAAACCTAAGGCGCAAAGGTAGAACACGGTAGTGGCTAAAAGCACACCCTGAGTTTGAATCTGGCCCCTGCTGCCATAATGCAGGCAAATTACTCCTTCCTTCTCTGAGCCTCAGTTTCCACCTCTATAAAATGGGAATAATCTTACAGGGCACCCCCCCCCCNTTAAATTCAAGATGTGTATAAGAGACAGGGTCACAGCTCTGGCAACCTCCTACAAGTTTTTCCTCCACCAAAGCCAATGTTGAGATGCTGCCACGGTCATCATTCAGGTACCGCTTTCTGCATCTGTCAGCTCAGGCTGCAGCATGGACACTCCCAGCATCTCAGACGCTCACGACAGCGGCTTATTTCTTGGTCACATTCTGTGGGGACTGCAGGCTGACTGCATGTGCGCTCAACCTCCCTCAGTGAAGTACCCAAGTCAGGAGGATGGACAAGCTCTGCCCAGGGGGGGCTTGGGAAAGGAGGGGGAACAGATAGTTGTGAACAAACGATCAGTCATCAACAGGGGTTACATGAAAACAATGTAACATGGTGAATACAGGCTCAAAAACAATTAGATGTGCTTTCTCACTGCAATAATTCTCAGAACCTTTAATAGGCTAACTGTTTGGTATGTTCCCAAAGGGCACTCTGGAACAAAGCCTCTTACAGGTACCTTTAATCAGAACCATCCCCTTGACCTACAGGACTTACTGACATGCTGCCAAGCCCACCTGGGACATGCTGCAAAGGGTGAGTTTGGAACTGACTTCAGGCACAGAAGAACTGCTGCTTCTTTGAAATGTGGTACTGGAGAAGACTCTTGAGAGTCCCTTGGACTGCAAGGAGGTCAAACCAGTCAATCCTAAAGGAAATCAACTCTGAATATTCACTGGAAGGACTGATGCTGAGGCTGAAGCTCCAGTACTTGATGAGAAGAAGTGACTCATGGGAAAAGACCCTGATGCTGGGAAAGACTGAAGGCTGAAGAAAAAGGGGGTGGCAGAGGATGAGGTGGTTGGATGGCATCACTGACTCAATGGACGTGAGTTTGAGCAAACTCCGGGAGATGGTGTAAGACAGAGAAGTCTGGCGTGCTACAGTCCATGGGGTCACAAAGACTCAAACACAACTTAGAGACTGAATAACAGGCACCTTGGGATATTGTGGGTTTGGTTCCAGACCATGGCAATAGAGCAACTATTGCGACAAAGCAAGTCATGTGAAGTTTTTGGTTTCCTAGTATGTATAAAATTTATGTTTATATCACACTGTCACCTACTAAATGTGCAATAGCATTATGTCTAGAAAAACAATATACGTACCTTAACCAAAAAATATTTTATTGCTCAAAATAGTAAGTGATTGCAAAGATCACACAACAAATATAATAATAATGAAAAAGTTTGAACTGTTTTAAGAATTCCCAGAATGTGACTCAGAGACACCAAGTGAGCAGACGCTGTTGGAAAAAGGGTGTTGATAGGCTTGCTTGGCACAGGGAAGCCACCAACCTTCAGTTTGTATAAAAACCTACGGTGCCTGCGAAGCTTAGTGCAGCCAGGAGTGCCTGTGCCCAGTGATGACATGATTGTACAGAGACGTTGGGTGTAGCTATATCAGCAGGGTCTGAAGCCAAGCGAGGTGGCAGAATCCAGAATGGTTTTATTTCCTGTGGGAGCTGGGGTCCTGCCCCCGGGGCAAGGGCTGGGTGAGAGGCTGTGACACGGCTGAAGGACGTGACAATGGCATCCAGGGTCTGTGAGGGACGACGTGACAGTGTCCAGGACCCACCGCTCCAGTTCAGAAGATGCTTCTGTGTTCCCAGAGGGGCAGCGAAGGTGCCCTGGTCGTTCTGGCTCCAGGAGCAGCCCAGCCCAGCATCTCAGTGGCTCACAACAGCTGTTTCTTTCTCGGCTGTATCACACGAGGGCTTGGTTGACCCCAGCTCTGCTGGGTTCTGCTGGGCTCTGCTGGTCTCGACCCACTGGATTCCAGGAGCACAGTCAGTCCTGGGCTGAGCAGGAGTGGCTGGCTTCCCCAAGGGTGCTGAGTGATGACTGGATTTAAACCCGTGGGCCTGGTCTGTGATTCCAGCCCTTTTTAGGACTGGAGCCTGCCATGGGGTGGCTATAAAAAGCTCAGCCACTCGGATCATGAGAAAGGTCACTTGGGAGTGGGCAGGTCATGGTTCCCTTGTGAGTAACCATCCCTGATCCCTTGGAGAGCAGGAATCCAGCAAGGAAACGACAGTACAGACAAACTACTCACAGTGGTTTATTGTTAAATTTAGAAATAATGACTTTTTGGTAATTAAATGCTTGCAATATTTAGGAGAATCTGGGATAATCAATTACCCAACAGCCTAGCCTTGCGCTTCTACATTAAAGCTATAAATAATTGGTTCAGGTTTGTAATTTTAAGTTGAATGACATAGGCCAACTTCACTAACTGTGAACAGTATTTTAATTTGAAGAGGCTATTTTAATTTGAAGATTTTTCTATATTCATCATTTTAATTTATTGGGATTATATGGGTTCAGTTCAGTTCAGCTCAGTCGCTCAGTTGTGTCCGACTCTTCGTGACCCCATGGACTGCAGCACACCAGGCTTCCCTGTCCATCACAAACTCCCAGAGCTTGCTTAAATTCATGTCCATCCAATCAGTGATCCCATCCAACCGTCTCATCCTCTGTCGTCCCCTTCTCCTCCCGCCTTCAATCTTTCCCAGCATCAGGGTCTTTTCCAATGAGCCACTTCTTCCCATCAGGTGGCCAAAATATTGGAGTTTCTGCTTCAGCATCAGTCCTTCCAATGAATATTCAGGACTGATTTCCTTTAGGATTGACTGGTTGGATCTCCTTGCAGTCCAAGCCACACTCAAGAGTCTTCTCCAATACCACAGGTCAAAAGCATCAATTCATTGGCACTCAGCTTTCTTTATAGTCCAATTCTCACACCCATACATGACTACTGGAAAAACCATAGCTCTGACTAGACGGACCTTTGTTGGCAAGNTGCTTCAGCATCAGTCCTTCCAATGAATATTCAGGACTGATTTCCTTTAGGATTGACTGGTTGGATCTCCTTGCAGTCCAAGCCACACTCAAGAGTCTTCTCCAATACCACAGGTCAAAAGCATCAATTCATTGGCACTCAGCTTTCTTTATAGTCCAATTCTCACACCCATACATGACTACTGGAAAAACCATAGCTCTGACTAGACGGACCTTTGTTGGCAAGTATGTCTCTGCTTTTTAATATGCTGTCCACGTTGGTCATAGCTTTTCTCCCAAGGAGCAAGCGTCTTTTAATTTCATGGCTGCAGTCACGATTTGCAGTGATTTTGGAACCCAAGAAAATAAAGTCTGTCACTGTTTCCATTGTTTCCCCATCTATTTCCCATGGAGTGATGGGACCAAATGCCATGATCTTAGTTTTCTGAACGTTGAGTTTTAAGCCGACGTTTTCCACTCCTCTTTCACTTTCATCAGGGCTTTTCTTCTTTGCTTTCTCCCATAAGGGTGGTATCATCTGGGTATCTGAGGTTATTGATATTTCTCCCGGCAATCTTGATTTCAGCTTGTGCTTCATCCAGCCCGGCATTTCGGATGATGCACTCTGCATATAAGTTAAATAAGCAGGGTGAAAATATACAGCCTTCATGTACTCTTTTCCCAGTTTGGAACCAGTCTGTTGTTCCATGTCCAGTTCTAATTGTTGCTTCTTGACCTGCATACAGATTTCTCAGGAGGCAGGTAAGGTGGTCTAGTATTCCCATCTCTTGAAGAATTTGTCACAGTTTGTTGTGATCCACACAGTCAAAGGCTTTGGTATAGTCAATAAAACATAAATAGATGTTTTTCTGGAATTCTCTTGCTTTTTCAATAATCCAGTGGATGTTGGCAATTTGATCTCTGGTTTCTTTTCCTTTTCTAAATCCAGCTTGAACATATATGGGTTATTTAACAAATAATTGGAGGAGGTTTGTTTCATCTGAATGTAGAAGTGTTTCAAGAAGAAATGCAGTTTACTCCCTTCATTGATTGTTGTTCAGTCGCTAAGTTGTGTCTGCCTCTTTGCACTCCCATGGACTGCAGCATGCCAGGCTTCCCTATTAATCACTATTTCCTGGAGTTTGCTCAAACTCATCGAGTCAGTGATGCCATCCAACCATCTCATTCTCTGTTGCCCTTTCTCCTCCTGCCCTCAGTCTTTCTCAGGATCAGGGTCTTTTCCAATGAGTGAGCTCTTTGTATCAAGTGGCCAAAGTATTGAAGCTTCAGCTTCAGCATCAGTCCTTCTAATTAATATTTAGGCTTGATTTCCTTTCGGATTGACTGGTTTGATCTCCTGGCTGAGTACTCCCTTATCAATGTTTAAAATGTTTACAGAAATTTAATAACTATCCCTTCTTTAAAAATTATGGTAGTGGGGCTCTTCCCTGATGGTCTAATGGTTAAGAATCCACTGCCAATACACAGGACATGGGTCTGATTCCTGATCCAGGAAGATCTCACAGCCTCGGAGCAACTCACCCGTGCACCACAACCACCAAAGTCTGTGTGCGCTCGAGCCTGTGCCCTAGAACCGAGGCCAACGCAGCGAGGAGCCTGACCCCCACCACGGAGAGCAGCCCTGCCTGCCGCAACTGCCAGAAGCCCGCACGCAGCAATCGAGACCCAATGCAACCGAAAATGGTAAACACATCTCAAAAAAGTATGGCTCAACTTTAAAGTAAGGCACAGAATAGTAAGGTTTCTCTGTGTGACTCAGATCTTAAGAAACAGCTGGATTTTAACTTTCTAAGTATGAGACCTCTTGGCTGGATGGTTGTGGCGTGGCGTGGAGGTGGGTGGGGATTAAAACAAATTATCTGATAAAAAAAGTTAATGTCATGTAAGAACAGCTGGACAAAAGCTCTTTCTGTGTCTCAATACTTTAGAAAACGATGAAGAGGCTCCTATTTCTCCAAACATCTGTCTCTGACCCTTCTTCAAGGGAACCCATCTGTTATCAGTTAGCTGCAGCTGCATAACAAACCACCTCAATACTCAGGGCTTAAAATAATAAGTGCTATCGTTCATGTCTCTTTGGTCTGCAGTGGATCAGGTAAGGACCCTGCAGGCCGTGCTGGCTCCCCCCACCCCGTGCTCAGGGGTTGACTGGCTATGAACTGGACACCTCAGCCTCCTCCACAGGCCAGTCTGAGCTATTTTTGGAGCAGAAGTAGGGTGAGGAGAGAGGCAGAGAGATAGAACAGTTTTCCCAGGCTGCTTTGGACTAGCGTACTGCTGCATCGCTCAGCCTGGATCCAAAGGGTGGAGGTGGAACTCCACCCTTGTGAGATGCTTGCAACACAGGCTTGCTAACGAGATATTGGGGGCAGAGTAAAAGGCCAAGTTCTGTGGACTCTGAGACACTCTCAGTGTTTAAAAAAAATTATTTTATTTTTAATTAGAGGATAATTATAATATTGTGATGTTTTCTGCCATACACCATCATGAATCAGTCACAGGTATACATTGTTCTCCCACCTCCTAAACTGGCCTCCCATCTCATCCTAATCCCACCCCTCTAGGTCATCATGGAGCACCAGCTTTGAGTTCCCTGCATCGTATGGCACTTTCTGTTTTTAAGGGACTGCTCTTGGTGTGCCGGCAACAAGCCATCATGGTCATTTAGAGTTTTCCATTTGTTTCCTGGGTCTTGTGTGTTCTGCATGGAGTTCCTCGCGAGACTATAAACTTATTGATCCCTCTGCCACCCGGTACAAACTTCACCTTGCTGGGGCTGGAGTTCCTCCTGTACACGCTGTCCACGGCCGTTTGGCTGTGGACTGTGGCTCCCATGGGAAGTCCATCTAGACTTCTGAGAAGCTCTGTGCAGATTTCATAAAGCCAGCATTGGAATCATTGACTCAGATCTCATGATGTGAAAAGTGAAGTGTGGAATTTTCAGAAAGACTGAAATCATGGCAGTATACTGGCACATCTTCTAGCATCTTGGGTCTTAAATGTCGCATGGTATTATGGGATGCCAAGATACAGGGTCCTGGAGGGCAGGGGTGCCTTGCTTGGGCTGAGCCTGTGGCTGTTGCTCCCCTGAGAAGCCCCATCAGTGCCTTTCCACATCCCCAGGGATGAGGCCCAGCCTCCCCTCTAAGTCCACAGGCTCTCGGCTGCTGTGGCAGCTCTGACCTTGACTCCATAACCCTGCGGTGCACCAGAGTGTCTGAGTGCTTTTTGTTCTCAAACAAAACCCTCTCTTGAGCTTGTCTGGGCAAGTGGGGGTGCATCACCCATCTCTTCTGGGGGTCCCCCCCTGCAGTGTTGTAGAAGCCTCCAGGCCTTTCCTGACTCAGAGCTGGGGATGCACATGCTGCCCTCTGTTCTGACAGGCTCTTGGGAACTGACTGGAGGCCTTGCTGCTGCAAGTGGTGTCCTCAAGACCCCCTTAATGGGCACTGCAGAGATCTAGGACCCCCTCCCTACACTTCCTCTGCCCTTCTTCCTCCTCACCTGGGTGCCCTGAGTTTCTCAGAGCATCGGCAATGCAGACTCTACGTGTGTGTGTACATGTGTGTGAATCAGCATATGTGTGTCTGCAGGTGAGTATGTGGGGCTGTATTTGTGTATGTGTGCATAGGCTGTGCATGTGAGTATGTGCAAGTGTGTAGGTGTGAGTGTGTGCTGCATTCAGTACACCTGTGTATATACACTCATGTGGGCGCATGCACACATGTGTAGAGGTGTGCATTTGGGTGTGGACCTAGATAAGTGTGTGCACACAGGTGAATGTATCCAGGTATGTGTGAGTGTGTGCATGTTGTGTGTGAGTACGTGTGTTCCCAAGTTGTGTGCCCATTGTACCTGTGAGAGTGCACACATATGTGTGTGCAGACAGACACCTCAGGGTGAGTAAGAGCTCACACTTACGCTTGTAGCCATGACCCTGAACTCACAAGAGCCTAGAGGCTTATGAAAATCTCCATGTGGAGTGTTTTCTGGGGGTGAAAGTGAGGTGTCTGTCCTGGTGCCCACCCACGTGGACAGGCAAGGCTGGAGTGCTAGGACGGGGTCTGGGGCCTGGGGACCAGGGAGCCTGGCTGGAGGTGGGTCCTGGGAACAGGGGCTATGGGTCTGGGGGTTGGAGGTCTGGTGGGTGGGGTTCGGGGGACAAAGGGTTATGGTGGAGGTCAGAAGGCTGGGAGGCTGGGGGCCAGGGTGTCAGGAGGCCTGCAGGTGTGGTGACCTCACACCCTCAAGGACCTGGGCCTCTGGGAGGGTGGGGTGGGGTCAGCCTCGGAGGTGCAGCCTGGCTGGAGCCACGGCCGTATTCTGCTGCAGCCCTGCCAGCAGCGATGGTGCAGCGGACAGAAACGGCCCAGCTTTTCCCGTCAGGACAGATAAACAGTAGGCCTGCTGTTTATTTTTGCCAAGACCACCGGCTCCTCTCTCCAGAGTTGAGGGAGTTGCCCAGGACATGATGAAAGAAGCTCTTCGTCTGCCTGGGACGGTGGGTCCTGCTGGCCGCCCGCTGGACCTGGTGTCTGGGGGATGGTGGTATCCGGGGTACATGGTGGGGACTTGGGACCTGAAACTTCTGAGCCCAGCTCAGTATTGGCTCCAGGCCGGGGCACCCGGGAAGGGGTTCTGGGCCCCTGGGTGCCTCTGGTGGGGGGGGCGGTGCTGGACACTTGGGGAGGCATGCAGAATGGGGGTCGACTGAGCTGTTGGGGGGCTGGAGACGGGGTTCTGGGGGAAGTCCAACAAAAGGCAGAAAGGAGGCCGCGGGGCGACTCATGGGCCTGCAGCCGGTGCCTCTCCCTTGCCTGTCCTGCCCGCCCTGGGCTTTTGGCCCTGCCCACAGCTGCTGGGGATGGCATCTCAGGGGTGGGAGGGTGACGTCTGCGGCCCACCCGCCGGAGTCCACCCCAGCCCCTGCTCCCTGTCCCCACTCTCCGTCTTCTCAAGCACCCCAGACCAGCACCTCCAGCCACAACGTGGCAGAGAGGAGTTACCGATCCAGCCAGCAGGTGACTGGGGGTCTCACGCCTGTGTCTCCACCTGGGTAGTGGGTGGAGGATGATTGACCACCCAGACGCCTGTGAGGTTCTCCGACGCTGTTGGGGGGTGGGTGGCAGTGGCCTCCGGAGAGAGGGCCCCCGCTCACCCGGGCAAGCCTCATCTGGGATCGCCGTGTGTCCCCGTGTACTTGGTTTCCCTACCAATACAACAGTCTAACGACGCCCCCTCTAGGCTGTGGGGGTGGGGGTCAGGGAGAACACAACCCCTCCCCGGGACAGCTCAGTGCTGCCCTGCTCGTGGTGAGCACTTGGGAGATGCTGGCTCTGCCCACTGTGGTCAGCGCTGAGCCTAAAGGGGCTGCGTCTGTAGCTCTAGTCTGCCTAAGGGGTCAGCCTTCTGAGCCCCTTGGTACAAGGTCTGACCCCGTCAGAGCGGCGGCCGGATTCCCTCGCATGGTCATTGCACACATGCACCAGCAGAGGGCGCCCGCGCTCCACACACAGCTTGGTCTTCCCTGCGGAGGCCGCCTGGGGTGTGCGGGAAGCTGGATGGGGAGCCCGCCTTGGATATGGACACGCAAAGGTGGTGGGGGTGGGGTGGGGTGCTGCCTTCTGCAGGGACTGGGAGCTTGGGGCCTTGGACCTGGTCTCTGAGATGTCACCATGAATGGGGTGGGAGGGGCAAGAGGGAGGGGCTGTTGGCCCCATGCACGGCTGGCCTGCCTTTCGAGCATCCAGGCTTGGCCCTGTAGAGCTAATTCTGGTGGACGGTGCACAGAAAGGCGTCTGGGCCACCCTACGCTGCTCTACAGCACAGGCGGGGAGACTGAGGCAGACGGGCCAGGGGCTTGCTCAGGCCACACAGTCTGCAGCTCTTACGAGGTCTCAGACTGAAAACCGAGTTGGCAGCCCCTTCTAGGTTCTAACCATGGGGGTGGTCCAGGGATGGGAGAGGGGTTCTGACCTTTAGCATCCACGGAGATGGCTTTTCTGCTCCATCTTGTTCTGATCTCAGAGTCTCAGTTCCATGAGAACCAGTGCTGGTCCAACATACCTGGGGTGTGGTGGAGGGGGGCTGCCACCTCCTGTGGCCTGCACCTCCTGGTCTGAGAGCAGCCACCCCTCCTGGCTGAGAGTGGGTGGACAGAAGCCTCCGGGTGCCCCTCAGACTGGGGGGAGGGCACCCAGCCTGTCTGCTGCGAGGCTGGTACCATTAGCACAGAAGAGCCCAGGAGACCGGCGGGCTCTGAGACCTAGGCATGGGACCTGCCTCCAGCTGGGGGCAGCAACAGCCTCCACTGAAGTAAGCCGAGATGTGAGCAAACTGTCCTTCAAAGGTGGCTGGGACACCCCGGAGTGAGCAGAAATGAGTATCCCTCCCCGGTCCAGAACTGATGGGGAGGGGCTGGAATTTTTGGAAATCATCACAGAAAAACATTTGGACTCAGAGACCCCACTGCTGGGAATGCATGCAAAGGTAGTAACATGGGAAAGCATGAGGGGGGGTCACTGAGAACCCGGATGTCCCTCGAAGGATTATTTTGAGGCCCCCCCAAATGGCCAACACTGAAGGAATGGCTAAAGAATTGCTACATAATCATAACATGAAATTCTTTTTAAAAAGCAGAGACGTCACTTTGCTGACAAAGGTCCAAAGAGTCAAAGCTGTGGTTTTTCCAGTAGTCATGTACAGATGTGAGTGTTGGACTGTAAAGAAGGCTAAGTGCCAAATAATTGATGCTTGTGAATTGTGTTGGAGAAGACTCTTGAGAGTTCCTTGGACAGCAAGGAGATCAAATCAGTCAATCTTAAAGGAAATCAGTCCTGAATATTTATTGGAAGGACATGCTGAAGTTGTAGCTCCAATACTTTGACCACCTGACGGGAAGAGCTGATTCATTGGAAAAGACCCTGATGCTGAGAAAGACTGAAGGCAAAAGGAGGAGTGGGCAGCAGAGGATGGGATGGTTAGATACAATTATTGATTCAATGGACATGAATTTGAGCAAACTCCAGGAGATGGTGAAAGACAGAAGAAACTGGTGTGCTTCAGTCTGTGGGGTTGCAAAGAGTCGGAAACAATTTAGTGATTGAACAACAAGAAAATGAGTCACACTAAGAGGAAAAAAAGTCAGGATGTGTGTATTACTTACCTGTAGCTGCTGTAACAAATTACCATGAACCCAGTGTTTTAAAACAGCACATGCTTATTATCTTAGAATATTGGCGGTCAGATCCTATAGGTGTGGATGACCTTGGGTCCCTGCTGGGACTCCAGGGAGATGTCTGCTTCCCCACATGTCCAGCTTCTAGAGGCACCTGCACTCCTTGGCTTGTGGCCCCATCCTGCACCTTGAAACTCAGAAGCTCAGCATCTCCCAGTCTCTGCTTCCACCCTCACCCTTCCCTTTCAACTCTCATCCTCCTGCCTCCCTCTCATAAGGACCCCAGTGACCACATTCAGTTCAGTCACTCAGTCATGTCTGATTCTTTGTGACTCCACGGACTGCAGCATGCCAGGCTTCCCTGTCCGTTGCCAACACTCAGAGCTTACTCAAACTCATGTTCATCCAGTCAGTGATGCCATTCAACCATCTCATCCTCTGTCACCTCCTTCTCCTCCTGCCTTCAATCTTTCCCAGCATCAGGGTCTTTGCCAATGAGTCTGTTCTTCACATTATGTGGGCTAAGTATTGGAGTTTTAGCTTCAGCATCAGTCCTTCCGATGAATATTTGGGACTGATTTCCCTTAGAGTGGACTGGCTTGATCTCCTTGCAGTCCAAGGGACTCTCAAGAGTCTTCAACATCACAGTTCAAAAGAATGAATTCTTCTGTGCTCAGCTTTCTTCATGGTTCAACTCTCACATCCATACATGACTAATGGAAAAACCATAGCTTTGATTAGATGGACCTTTGTTAGCAAAATAATGTCTCTGCTTTTTAATATGCTGTCTAGGTTTGTCATAGCTTTTATTCTCTTTTATTCTAAGAAGCAAGTGTCTTTTAATTTCATGGCTGCAGTCACTAATTGCAGTTGATTTTGGAGCCCAAGAAAATGGTCTCACCCTCCCGTGTCCCCCTCTGACTCTTACCCTCACCCCCTCCGACTCTCACCCTCCTGCCCCTGTCTCATAAGGACCCCAGTGACCACATTCAGCCCATCTAATTAATCCAGGATGCCACACACCCCCATCATCTCAAGGTCCTTAACTTCATCTCATCTGTCAAATCCTGTTGCCAGGGTGGTGGTTGATTTTATGTGCCTGGATGGGCCACGGGGTGCCCGGACATTGGGTCAAACATGAATCTGGGGTGTCTGTTGTGAGTGTGTGTCTGGGTGAGATTAGTATTTCAGGTGGCAGACAGGGTACAGCAGGTTGCCCTCCATAACGTGGGTGGCCCCGGTCAGTCAGCTGAGCCCTGGAGAGAACCAGAGGCTGACCCTCCCCCAGGGGGAGGGAGCTCCTGTTCCTGATGACCTTTGACCTGAGACTGCACTAACACATTGCTCTCCTGGGTCTCCAGCTTGCTGACCTTGGGATTTTCATCATCATCGAGTGGGCAAATTCCTTGTAATAAATTCTTTCCATGTGCATATCCTTTTGGCCCAGTTTTTCTAGAAAACTCTGACATACACCAGGTAAGCTGACACCGCAGGTTCTGAGGACGTGCGTGTCTTTGGGGGCCATTGTTGAGCTGACCGCATGGGATGCCATCATCATGATTGTGTCAGAAAATGCTGGAACTGGGCTCATCTCTGGGTGCCGGGGCTGCACCTGACTGTCCCCCCTCTTTCAATGTTCTGGGGTGTTTGTTCCTTCTATTCTAATTGTTGTTCAGTTGCTCAGTCGGGTCTGACTCCGCGACCCCATGTACTGCAGCGCGGGGGGCTTCCCTGTCCTCCGTTGTCTCCGGGAGCTTGCTCAAACTCATGTCCATTAAGTCAGTGTTGCCATCCAACCATCTCATCCTCTGTTGCCCCCTTCTCTTGCCACCCTCAGTCTTTCCCAGCTTTAGACTGTTCCATCAGTTGGCTCTTCACATCAGGTGAACATAGTATAAAGTACTGTCCTAATCGGAAGACTAAATGCAGGTGGAGCATCCTGACCAAGGGGGATGCAAATGCTGGGGGCCGGTGGGTGGGATAGCCTTGTGTGTAGGGCTGCCCCCAGGAGCACCTGCCTCCCCTGAGCCCCGGCTGAGCCTCCCCCAGGTTTCGAGTCAGGACCCTCTGGAGTCACTGTGGTTCATTCTGCCTGCAAAGGGTCCCCGTGGGCCCAGGACACAGGAGACCCGTGTGGATGCTGCCCTGAGGGATGCTGGGAGAGGAAGCTTGGACCCGCTTCCTGGGGTGAGGGGTCCCCACTGCATCTGAGCCCCAGGCCAGGAGCCAGGAGTGTGTGTGGTGGGGCTTCCCCTGGGGAGGGGGACGTCTCTGGTCCACAGCCTGGCTCCAGCTGTGGGGGACATGCGTGTGGTCACCTGCCTTCTTTATCTCAAGCCACTGTGTGAGGGGCATCTCTGGGGCCCAGTGCTGCTGTACCAAACACCAAGGACCTGGCGGGAGCTGTGTCCTGGAGTCTGGAGGTTGGTGTCTCAGGGCCGGTTTCTTCCTTGGTCTCACAGCCTGTCACTGGAACATCTTCTTCTTTGGGGTCACCTGCTACTAGGCAAAGGCTGGGCAGGCAGAGAAGGGCACTTGCCAAGGGGGCGTCAAGTGAAAGCACTTTTGGGGCCAGAATGATTCCGTTCACCTTTGAGTGTTCAGGTTCTCTGAGCATCTGAGCTTTTCCTCTGAAAGTCCCCTTCCTGTGGCCTTGGGTGGTGAGATTCTCTGTCCGGTGACTCCACAGGCTGCGTCTGTGGGGACCAAGGCCGGCAGGCTTGCTGCACTGGGCTGAGCATGTGCCTGTGTGTCCAGGAAGTTCACGAAGTGCTGACTCCATGGAGCAGAGTAGAAAGCCAGCCGGATGCTACTTCCAAGCCCTTCAGGGTGTCACAAGGAGGGGGCAGTTTAGTAGACTCTTTGCAACCCTGTGGATTGCAGCATGCCAGGCTTCCCTGTCCATCACCAACTCCCAGAGCTTACTCAAACTCATGTCTATCCAGTCAGTGATGCCATCCAACCATCTCATCCTGTGTCGTCCCCTTCACCTCCTGCCCTCAATCTTTCCCAGCATCAGGGTCTTCCAGTGAGTCACTTTTTCCCATCAGGTGGCCAACGAGTTGGAGTTTCAGCTTCAGAATCAGTCCTTCCAATGAATATTCAGGACTGATTTCCTTTAGGATGGACTGGTTTGATATCCTAGCTGTCCAAGGGACCCTCAAGAGTCTTCTGCAGCACCACAGTTCAAAAGCATCAGTTCTTTGGCACTCAGCTTTCTTTATGGTCCAATTCTCACATTCATACTTGATTACTAGAAAAACCATAGCTTTGACTAAATGGACCTTTGTTGGCAAAGTAATGTCTCTGCTTTTTAATATGCTGTTCAGTTTTGTCATAGCTTTTCTTCCAAGGATCAAGCGTCTTTTAATTTCATGGCTGCAGTCACCATCTGCAGTGATTTTGGAGCCCAAGAAAATGAAGTTTCTCACTGTTTCCATTGTTTCCCCATCTATTTGCCATGAACTGATGGGATTGGATGCCATGATCTTAGTTTTCTGAATGTTGAGCTTTAAGCCAGCTTTTTCACTCTCCTCTTTCACTTTCATCAAAAGGCTCTTTAGTTCTTCTTCACTTTCTGCCATAAGGGTGGTGAAATAAGTAGGAAAATTAGGAGGGGGACACAGCCCACATAACTGGGATGCGTAGGGACAACAAGGTCTCAGGGGGCAAGGGGTGCTGGCTTCCAGCAGCAGGTGGGTGACCTTTTCTCTCTCCGGGGTGCACCCATCCCTGTCCTCACCTACGGGGAGCCCTGCTCCCTGAGCCAAAGCTGCTGCCTCACGCCCACTAACGAGCCTGGATTTGAGAGTATGTCCCTGCCTCCCCAAACCCTGTCCTACTGGGATTAATGAGGGTTTTGAAGAAAGGTTCTTTGAGCCCCAGTTTCCCAGGCTGTCTACACTGCCTGGGGTCCATCACACGGTCGGCTGCGGTTTAGACAGTGTAGACTGGGCTTGTGGATGTCCCTCTCTCGGGTCAGCTGGGGAGCCCTTGATCTCATCCTTGAGGAGCCGCTGGGGTACCTGGGGTTGAGGACGCATGTCTGAGGTGAGGGCGAGGTGGTGGAGGCCTGGCGGGCCAGGTGCCAGCAGGGCAGAGGGTGGTCCGAGCTTTGGGGTGGTGGAGGTGGGGTCCCCAGCTGGAGCCCCACTAACATGAGTACACTGCCCCCAAGAAAGTTTGTCTGCTGGTGACGCTCACCCTGTCTCTTGGGCCACACGTGGTATGTGTGGGATCTGGATTGGGGACTCTCCCTCCCCTCTCTGCCCTGGGAGTCTCAGGAGCTAGAGTCTACTAAACTGCCCCCTCCTTGTGACACCCTGAAGGGCTTGGAAGTAGCATCCGGCTGGCTTTCTACTCTGCTCCATGGAGTCAGCACTTCGTGAACTTCCTGGACACACAGGCACATGCTCAGCCCAGTGCAGCAAGCCTGCCGGCCTTGGTCCCCACAGACGCAGCCTGTGGAGTCACCGGACAGAGAATCTCACCACCCAAGGCCACAGGAAGGGGACTTTCAGAGGAAAAGCTCTGCTGGGAGTGGCCGGTGCACTTCCACCTTGCGGAGGCCAGACTCCTGACTGTGCTGTGTGTGCAGGCTGCATGGGAGGGGCCAGGTCCCAGGCTTCCAGATGAGTCAGGGGGCTGTGGGCCAACCTCAGGGTCTCCAAGAAGGACACACTGCTCTCCCACGTCTGGTTCCCTCTGGGAGCACCCACGTTCACTCTGGTTGGGCAGGATGAGGCACAAAGGATGCCCTTGGGATGGTTGCCACGTCTCCAGGTGGATGATGGACACNCACTGTATAATCATAAGGGATTTGATTTAGGTCATACGTGAATGGTCTAGCAGTTTTCCCTACTTTCTTCTATTTGAGCCTGAATTTTTAAATAAGGAGTTCATGATCTGAGCCACAGTCAGCTCCTGGTCTTGGTTTTGTTGACTGTATTGAGCTTCTCCATCTTTGTCTGCAAAGAATATAATCAATCTGATTTAGGTGTTGACCATCTGGTGACGACCATGTGTAGAGTCTTCTCTTGTGTTGTTGGAAGAGGGTGTTTGCTATGACCAGTGCATTTTCTTGGCAAAACTCTTAGTCTTTGCTCTGCTTCATTCTGCATTCCAAGGCCAAATTTGCCTGTTACTCCAGGTGTTTCTTGACTTCCTACTTTAGCATTCCAGTTGCCTATAATGAAAAGGACATCTTTTTTGGGTGTTAGTTCTAAAAGATCTTGTAGGTCTTCATAAAACTGTGCACCTTCAGCTTCTTCAGCATTACTGGTTGGGGCATAGACTTGGATAACTGTGATATTGAATGGTTTGCCTTGAAAACAAACAGAAATCATTTTTTCCTTTTTGAGATTGCATCCAAGTACTGCATTTCAGACTCTTTTGTTGACCATGATGGCTACTCCATTTTTAAAAACAAATAAATTCATTGGCTCAGAGAAAGGAAACAGGAAAGAGGGGTTAGAAGACTNGGAAGGGGAAGGGGAGGGAGGGGAGGGGAAGGAAGGAGAGGAGGCGTCTATAGGTCTGAGGGTCCCTCACCCTCGCTGCTCCCCGTGTCTGTTGCTCAGGAGCACGTGCTGAGCTCCCCATGAGCTGGACACTAGACTGGAAGTCCTTGCTCCAGGCTCGCCACGTTTGCCCAGCTGTCCCAGGCCTGCAGGAAAGGCCATCCCTGCTCTATCCGCCCTTCTCTGGAACTGCCGAAGGATCCCTGAGACATTTCGCCTTGGTGTCTGGGAGAAGGGGCTCGGGTGGGCCCAGAGTGCTAGGACAGTGGCTGCGGGGCGTTGTGCAGACCATGCTTGCAAGACAGGGAGGGCCCTGAGGCCCTGCTCAGGGGAGGAGGGTCACTTGAGGTCACCCAGTGGGACCATCGGGGCCTGAGCCTGGACCCCGCTTCTCTCCTCTCAGAGGAGGGGAGTGAGCACTTCTGTGCTGTTCTTGGGTCTCTCTCACCCAGGCCCCCTCAGCTCCCCGGGGAGCAGTGGAAGGCCCTGGGCGGGGGTCCCTGGGCGGCGGTCTGGGCGGGGTCCCCTCCAGGACTGGCACCATCACAGGGGCTCCTTTAACTAGTTGCACGTGTGCGCCCGGCTGGCTTCCTGCGCATTATGTCCGCACCCAGAGCACGGATACTTTCTGGCGACGAAGAACTTGGCCCCTTTCCCCACGTGCCTGCCATGGGGGTCCCCACCCGGCAGCGAGCGTCTTGGCATCTGAGTTTGCCAAATGCAGCTGGGGAAGCGCAGGGGGTGGCCCTTGGGCTGGGTGCACCCAGATTTGGGTGCAAATGCCCTGGTGGGGACAGTGGTGTGGATGGAGAGGTGGCTGGTGGAGGGGCCATTAACTACCAGGTAACAGATTTGATTAATTTTGTGCCTGGAGGTTTTTTTTTTTTTCTCTTTTCCCAAAGAATCAGAGAAAACAAAATATTTTTCTAATTAAATAAATCTACGGTGCACGCTAATGGAGGCCGTCTGTGGGTTTGTGACAGGGCGGGGGAGACGTGGAATAATGATTTTATTTTTTCATTAAATAGAATTATAGGCAGTTACTCAAAGCAACGCTGAGCCTAATTGAAAGAAACCCATTTCTTCTTAATTTACTTTCACGGTTTTGGATGATAAAAGAGTGTGTTCGTTGGAAAATTAAATAAAAAACACACCACGAGGAAAGGGGTCTGTTTAGGTGCATTATTAGGTCCTCCCAGCTTTGCGCAACAGTCAGCAGGCCCAGGTGAGAGGCAGGGGTACTCAGGCTGTGGGGTTCTGCCCGAGGGTCTTGGGGTTGGAGGAGGCTTGATGGCTTCGAGACCCTGAGACCATCAGGCTCTGTGGGGTCCCAGGTCCCCTTCCTGGGAGCCTGGCACACCCTGTCCTGCAAAGCAGAGACTGTCTGCTGTCCGTCCCAGGCGGCCCCTCCCTTCCGACTTCCCTGGGTCTGGATCTCCCTCCCAGACCGACTCTGCCCATCAGAACCCTCGAGCAGTGGACTGGCCTGGAAGCACGAGGCCACTCATTGGTCTTGCTCTGGGTACGGGCACACGTTGGTTAGCATCATCTCTCCCCACCTCCTTGAAGGCCTCCCTCCTCCAGCGTCTGTGCTGACTAGGTGCCTTGACCATCTCCTCACTCACTCAACAATGCTCCACTTCCTCCAGGAAGCACCCTCTCACCAGCCCCTCCCTATGGCTCATCCTGCTGTGCCCACCTCTGGGTGCACCCCGCTGCCATCCCTGCCACGGGCATCATAAGAGGATGCAGTAAGCTCCTAATGTGTGCAGGGGAGCCCTTCCGGGTCTGGGGTGGGGGTTGCTGCATAGCCTGCCTCAGTGGCCGAGGGCACCCAGTGCGGGGCTTCTGAGCTTCTTCTTCGGATGCGAGGAGCACCCTGTGTCCACACTGTCCACGGGGCGGCCACGACTCCGAAGAGCAGATGAGCATTTGCGGTGCAGCGGGCATGACTCTGGAGCTAGATTTTAAATGGTATTTATTTTAGTTAGCTCAGATTGAAATTGCCGTGGTGGCCGGTGGCTGCCGTATCACGCGTAGTCCTCCTGCGTTAGGTACAGTCTCTGGCGCGTGGTGGCGGTCCCCGGCCTCTGTGACACACACCCCTTCTTCCACACTCAGTTTTGGTGGCAAGCAGCACTTCCTGGGTGAGAGGTATATGCAGTCAGACAAGCGTGAGGATATTTATTTTTAATTGAATTGTATTTTTGAAAACACAATGCAAATCTCAGAATATAAACACTCCCCAGTGAGGAGCAAGGTCCCCTGCCCCCACCCGCCCGTTTGCTTCTCTCTTAATCCCTCGGGTCACAAGCACCAGTGCGGTGCTATGGAGGGCTGGCACTTCCCGGATCCCCACTGCCGAGTGGCCAGAGATGTCACAATTAAAACTGACGGCGAGGGCCTCTCCTAGGTCAGGGTCTGTCTCTTATACACATCTAGATGTGTATAAGAGACAGGCCTGGCACACCCTGTCCTGCAAAGCAGAGACTGTCTGCTGTCCGTCCCAGGCGGCCCCTCCCTTCCGACTTCCCTGGGTCTGGATCTCCCTCCCAGACCGACTCTGCCCATCAGAACCCTCGAGCAGTGGACTGGCCTGGAAGCACGAGGCCACTCATTGGTCTTGCTCTGGGTACGGGCACACGTTGGTTAGCATCATCTCTCCCCACCTCCTTGAAGGCCTCCCTCCTCCAGCGTCTGTGCTGACTAGGTGCCTTGACCATCTCCTCACTCGCTCAACAATGCTCCACTTCCTCCAGGAAGCACCCTCTCACCAGCCTCTCCCTATGGCTCATCCTGCTGTGCCCACCTCTGGGTGCACCCCGCTGCCATCCCTGCCACGGGCATCGTAAGAGGATGCAGTAAGCTCCTAATGTGTGCAGGGGATCCCTTCCGGGTCTGGGGTGGGGGTTGCTGCATAGCCTGCCTCAGTGGCCGAGGGCACCCAGTGCGGGGCTTCTGAGCTTCTTCTTCGGATGCGAGGAGCACCCTGTGTCCACACTGTCCACGGGGCGGCCACGACTCCGAAGAGCAGATGAGCATTTGCGGTGCAGCGGGCATGACTCTGGAGCTAGATTTTAAATGGTATTTATTTTAGTTAGCTCAGATTGAAATTGCCGTGGTGGCCGGTGGCTGCCGTATCACGCGTAGTCCTCCTGCGTTAGGTACAGTCTCTGGCGCGTGGTGGCGGTCCCCGGCCTCTGTGACACACACCCCTTCTTCCACACTCAGTTTTGGTGGCAAGCAGCACTTCCTGGGTGAGAGGTATATGCAGTCAGACAAGCGTGAGGATATTTATTTTTAATTGAATTGTATTTTTGAAAACACAATGCAAATCTCAGAATATAAACACTCCCCAGTGAGGAGCAAGGTCCCCTGCCCCNATTTGTATTTCTTTCTTGTGTGTCATTCTAAAAGAAATTTGGAAGGCAAGCCATAGAATGTGAGCTTCCAGTCAGTTTACAGTTCTTTCCCCTATCAGTAACAAGTGATTCCCATAATCTAGAGGCTGCTGCTGTTGCTGCTAAGTCACTTCAGTCATGTCCGACTCTGTGCGACCCCATAGACGGCAGCCCACCAGGCTCCCCCGTCCCTGGGATTCTCCAGGCAGGAACACTGGAGTGGGTTGCCATTTCCTTCTCCAATGCATGAAAGTGAAAAGTGAAAGTAAAGTCGCTCAGTCATGTCCAACTCTTAGTGACCCCATGGACTGCAGCCTACGAGGCTCCTCCATCCACGGGATTTTCCAGGCAAGAGTACTGGAGTGGGTTGCCATTGTTTTCTCCGAATCTGGAGGCTAATCCTCAACTAATTTTTTTCTAGATTGCCAGGGATCCTCTTCATGACATTAGCATTATCTAATATGTCTAAATATTTCCATGAAAAAGCATATCTGACACAGTAGAAAAAAAATGTTTTTAAGTACAAACATTAACCACACTGCTTCTGTCCCCTGGAGGCGGCTGGGGAAGGCAGCACAGGGTCCTCTCAGCAGCCACTTGCTCTCATGGGACCCAAGCTGGGCCTGCCTGAGTTAGGGGCCCCCCTGAGTTCTCCCCAAGCCCCTGGCAGGAGGCGGACACTGCACAGAAGCTCCTTATGCAGGGCTTCTGTGGCCACCACAGGCATTGTTGGGCATCTGTTGTGTCCAGCTCTGTGCTGGACCCTGAGGCCAGGCGGTGGCTGAATGAGCATGGCCAGGAGCTGAGCAGCTGAGTCTCTGTTCTCACTTCCTTTCCAAGGGGACCATGGAGGGTCTCCAGGCCACCCCACCCTCGGTCCTGTTTCCTGCAAGAAATTCTGACGAATGGCCAGGTTTCTCCTTACACAGCTGCTGTGGTCACATCCTGACTCAGGGCCCAGTGGGTGGAAGGGTTCTGGCTCCGTCCCAGCTCAGCAGAGAGGCTCGTGGAGATCGATTAGTGATGCCTGCCATGGGCATGGGCTAGAGAGGGAACCCCAGCAGAGCCCCAGGAATCTCTCCCGGCTCTTGGCCTTCACTGCCTTTGGGATGCTGACCCTGGATGCTGCTGGGATGCCCGCTCTGCGGCTGGGTCACCAGGGCCTTTCATCACAGCAGCATCTTCCCCAAAGCGTTCATTGATTTCACTGACCCCGTAATCACGCATCCTTGGGCACCTTGTGCAGAATGAAGCTGTGTGTGTTGGGGTGTTGTTGGGGGGGGAAGGCAGGGAGGCAAGAGGGTGAAGTCAGGTTTGCTGGTCAGCTAGCAAGTGGGAGAGGTTCCTCTACCTGAACTGAAGTGTGAGCTTCAGCCTGGCCTTGAAGCCATACCTGGGGGCTCTGAACCCCATGGCCTCTGCCCAGAAGTGCTAGGGAGGTAAGGGCCATGATGGTCAGTGCCCTTCCCTTTCTGGAGCCCTCTGCCAATAGTCCCAGAGCCCACCCCGTCCTGCTGGACCTGGGCTTCTGAGGGCTGGGACCTGGGCCTCTTGCCACCACAGCCTTAATGGGAATGAGGAGGGCCGAGGGGCCCAGACAGCAAATCAGGGACTCCTCACTCCCCACAGGCTCCCCTCAGGATGAGTGGGGAGGAAGGCTTTAGGGACCTTGGTACCTCAGTCTCATCAGCACACCCTCCTTGTGGCCTTAGAGCCCTGGGGTGAGGCTGACCCCACAGGAGCACAGTGAGGGGGCTTATGGGGCCTTGCGGGGGTGTGACGGACGGGGCGACCATCCTGCTGGGCCTTGATGAACATCCCTCTCTGTCGCAGGCTCACTTTGGACTCTAATACTCCTCGAAGGTGAAGGCCCATTTTTCCCCTGTAATCACAGCATTAAACTTTAATGTCTGGTATTAATAAAACATGCTATCCCTAATAGAGCCAGTGGGTGTGACGATGGCCCCTGGGTGACCGTCTCTAATGCTCTCCTGGCGGCCGGGGGCTGGAGGGCAGCTCTGGGTGACAGCCTGACCACCCCCTGCCCCCTACCGCCCACTGGACCAGGTCTCCTGGACAAGCATGCGGTGGGGGGCAGGCTTCTCTGAGTGGTTAGGTAGGGGGCTGTGGCCTCCTGGGGTCACGGGTGGGTCTCTGTGCAGCTGGCAAGAGTCTTCTCACCATTTGGGATGAGCATTCTCACCATTTTATTTCTCCACGTTGGACTTTGTTTTGTGTATTTCATGTTATTTTTAAGATGTCATCACGTATCACACACACCCTTTCAGAGCACACAGTTGGATTCACCTCCTGCTGATGGGTATTTATGGCCCCCAAATCCACCCCGTGGACATGTGCAGAACTGGGAAAATTTTGAGTCACAGGTCACGTGTCCCTGGCTGAGCTTCAGCTCTCACTGGACAAGGGTCCTTCCTGTGGGTTGATTATCTGGTGCTGTCCTCCACCTTTCTGTGCTTCCCTTTGGTGATTTTGCTGTTTAAGGGCTTCCCAGGTGGTGCAGTGGTAAGGCATTTGCCTGCCAATGCAGGAGATGCAAGAGATAGGGATTTAATCCCTGGGCAGGAACGATCCCCTGGAGGAGGAAATGGCAACCCACTCCAGTATTCTTGACTGGAGAATCCCATGGACAGAGGAACCTGGCGGGCTACAGTCCACAGGGTTGCAAAGAGTTGGACATGACTAAGCATGAATGCATGCTGTTTAAAGTGGTCGCTCCTGGTGCTGGGGCACTGTGCGGGGCCTTGTGCGGGCTGACTGTGCATAGACATGAGAGGAACATGATCCAGCTGTGATCCACGTGCCAGCTGGGCAGTGATAGCACCCAGTACCTGGCAGGTAACCCTATAATCTCCTTGGACGGCCAGGTCCAGTCCCTCCTAGAGACCTGGGCCTGAGTGAATGGGGATTCAGGCCTCTCCTCCACCTCCTGTGGAGCCAGTAGGGGTCAGCGCCCTCACTCAGCCTGCCCTGGCCAGAGGGCACGAGGAGGCAGGCAGGACCCTTGAGTCTGCAGGCTGACAGTGGGCTGAGGGTTTGAGCTTCGCTGCCCTCGTCGCCCCCAGGCCGTGAGGCTTAAGGTGTTTATGGAGGCAGCGCGGCCAGGAAGCAGGGGACAAAGAGGCTTTGGCAGGAGTAGCGGCCAAAGGACAGGAAACCCTCTTGGAAAATCTGGTCGTGGCTCTCGTTTCCCTGGAGGAAGGGCAGCGGGGAGAACGGGGGCTTTGTGTGCGCAGCCCCCTCCCGGAGCCGCGCCCTGGCAGCATGTGGCGCCCCGCCTGCATTCCACCACCTGGAGCCTTCCAGAAGCAAGGCCTTCTGGCTGGAGCCGGGCTGTGTGGTTGGGGCATGAGACCCTGGGGACACCAGAGGCTCCAATTCCAAGATTGTGGATTTGGAGACTGGGTTTCAAGGCTGTGCCCTGGGGCCACTAAGGGGCTGGTGGGTGGGGAAGGGCGGGGGATGGGGCTGGNCATGACACGAGTTTAGAGCTGGAGACTTGGTTTCTGATTTTGAGGAACTAATGAGGAAATGTGACCGCAGGAATAATAGACAGAGAGTGCTGGTGGCAGAAGGCCAGGGAGGGTTCTTGCTTATTCTGTATTTTATACATGTTAGTCTGATTGCATCATTAGCCTGGAGTTATGGGGCCTCTGATCTAAACTGCTCAATGTCTAGGACGCTTCTCCAAGATCCCATACACTGTTCAAAGGTATTACAGGAAGCTCAGAAATTTGGGCTTTGGGTCTCAAAGAGAAAGAGGGGATAAACAAAAAAGTGCTTAGCCCCACTATTGTATATATGAAGTTATGGAGCTCCCTTGCCTACTGTCCAGGAGGGTTGGCAATGCTTTTTAAAAGGCAAAAGATTTATGCAACCTCAACAGGTGGCTGTCTCTTATACACATCTCTTAGGGGGCCATTTGGAATTAAGCCAAAGCTCCAAGGACCTGTGAGGTCATGCAGAAAAATCAAAGTTAAGGGGATCTCACTGAGCACAGCGTTGGCTCCCAGTCCCTTAAATCTCACCGTAGGATGTGAAACATCAAGTGGGTGGTCATTTTGGACTATGTTCAAACCAGAGTGGCTCCACACCTAGCCGGGCTGCCCCTCCCAGCCCAGGCCCCCAGTTCTGCCACCCTGGGCTCCGAATGTCAAAACCACACAGTCCTGTAAAACCTGTTCTCGCCCCTCTGCTGCACCCCCAGTCCCCCACCCTAGAGCACTTCCAGCCTGTTCACTCTCTTGGCCTCAGACCCGGGTTCTGCAGGACACTCCTTGGGCCACGGGTGGTCCCCAGCCACCTCCAGGGGTCTTCAGGCTGCGTGGTGGTTTCAGATGAAAAAGTGAAGAAGCAGAAAGGTTACCATACATTCACTAACGTGAAGTTTAAGATTAATTATGATTTCCACAGAAATCCCATTATGCAAATCATAATCATTTTCTTCTGAAGGCTGCACGGGGGCATGGGGCCACAGTGTCCCCAGATGTGTCTCCCTCCCCTCAAGGCATTATCTGTTATGGAACTTTGTCATCTATGACCGGGAGCCCTTGAAGCTTTGGCCTCTTTTTTTTTTTTTTTTTTCCCCCCAAAAGCTCAGGGACCTCCGGGCAAATACAATTGTGTGTCTATTTTTTTTTTCTTCCTTTCCTCAGAACAACTGCAAAATGCTTTTCAGGTTTAAGTGGAAGAATTGTGTTGCCAAAGGCTGAGAAGAGATGAAAATGCCACTGAAAACTGCACAGAATAAGCACGCTGACCCATTGCAGAGAAGGTCTTAGGCAGAACCACAAAGCTGGCATAAGCTCTGGCCCTGCTGCCTCCCAGGCACACAGGGGGTGGTGCTTGGGGGTCTTCGAGGCTGCTGTGGGGTAGGCGGCAGCTGGTGCATGGCCCAGGTGACTGGGAGTGCCTCTAACCCTTTGCTTTGGCATCCCTGGGAGATCCTCATGGCAGGAGGGACACATCACCTCACCATCACTATTTGTGAATGCTCCTGGGGGGCCCGCCAGAGTCGTGTGCCCCATACAGAGGCAATGGCCACGGTGATTTCAGCACAGAGGACAGAGCTGATGACCATCCCCTTCTGGTCATACTGCAGAGCTGAAGTCATGTCCAAAAGGGCTGAGCACCATCTCTGTGGTCACGAGCGGTTCTCTCTTCTACATGCTTCTCAGAGACCAGGGAACGTGGCCCCCAGCTCCTTGTCGGGCCAGTGACACGCTGCTCTGTGAAGTGACTCCGTCACGCTGATGAATCTGAATCCCATGATCCCCACGTGTGCATGGGGAATACACAGAGAACCTCGCCGGCATCACTGTTGCACCTTCCTTCCCAAGACAACTTGCCGTGACCTCCCAAAGCGCACACTGGTTTTGCCTCCTTCTGAACTTTACGGACATGGTACTTCATGTACGTGAACTTTACGTACTTTACATTCATGGTCTCTTTCATGTCCAGTTTCTTCTGTTTGACATTAATACATGCATGCGGCGCTGATAATTGCTACCTTTCTCTCATCTTAGAGTTGCAGTGGTCTCTGTCCTCCTTCTGCCAGTGGACACTTGGATCGAGCCTATCGTGGGCTACTGCTGGTTGTGCGGCTTTGAACACTGTGTATGTGTCAGTTGGTGGACATGTCCATGGAGCACCCCCACGAGTAAAATAGCTGGATCACAGTGTACACGTAGGTTCAGCTTCAGTAAATATTGTGTCTCAGTTTTCCAAGGTTGAACCGATTTCCAGGGGCTCCACGGCCCCCGCAACACTGGTGTCGCCAGTCTTGAATTTTAGCCATTCTGGCATGTGGGGGTGTCCCATGGTGCTTTTAATTTGTATTTCCCTGATGAGTAATGACATTTCAGGGTGTTTTTTTTTTTCCTTTTTGATGGCTTCTAGGATAAATTTTGTGAAATGTCTGTTCAAATCTTTTATCTGTTGATTATTGGATTTTTTTTCTTCTTACTGATTTGCAGAAGGTCAGTATTTGTTCTGGATATGAGTTCTGGATATATGCTTAGTCTGTGGTTTGCCTTCTTACTTTTCTGACTTATGGTCTGTGTTTACGTGTTCTCCAAAAGAAATCTTTGCCTACCCCAAACCCATGTGAATTTTCTCCCAAGCTGTCTTCTGGGAATTTGTTATTTAATCTTTCATACGTAGAATTCACACTGTCCCATGAACTGGTATATAAGAGTGGTGTGGGGTAGGGATCCAGACTCATTTTCTTTGTATATTGCTACCCAGGAGACTCAGCCCGTTTTCTTGAAAAGCTCTCCTCCCCCATCTACAGGGCAGTGTCACTTTTATCCCATGCCAGGTGACCAGGTCTGTATCCTGGGTTTATGTGTTCATCTTTGTAGCAACACCACAATTCCTTAATTATTGTAGCATCATGATAAATGTTGACACTGGGTACTGCAGTCCTCTACATTGTTATTCTGTAAGATTTTCCTGCTATTCCTGATCCTTTTCATTTCCATATACACTTTAAAACTGGCTTTTCAACTTCCACCAATAATGACTTGTTGGAATTTCAAAATTAATATTGAATTTATGTGTTAATTTGGAGATAATTGACATCTTTACAATATTGTATCCTGACACAAAACCTAAATCCTACATTTATTTAGGTTCACCTTTATATTTTAAGAAATTTTTTCTTGTAGTTTTACTGAGATATAATTGACATAGAGGAAAACAATAGAATGGGAAAGACTAGAGCTCTTTTCAAGAAAATTAGGGATACCAAGCCAACCTTACATGCAAAGATGGGCACAATAAAGGACAAAAATTGTATGGACCCAACAGAAGCAGAAGATANCTACATAGAAAATAATGGAAGATGTAGAGTCATGCAGGGTCAGCAGCCCTGACCCTTATTGAGACCAGGCTTTCTTTCTGCATTCCTTCCAACATACAAAGGTCTCAGGTGATTTACATCATCTTCTGGCCAGAAGGCCTGCTAACATTTTTATGACCCTTTCTGATAACGATTAGTCAACCAGAAAACTTATTTTCTCCAAAGGTGATTTTTCTAAAGTCAGGCACCACTTTCTGACATTACTATAGGGTAAGGGTGTAGTGGGCTATAACATGGAAAGAATTTATTAACTCAAGATCTGATGTGGTTAAATTAAAGGCTGAAACTTATTTTTCCCACATACCAGCTATATTAATATAAGTTCTCAAAGACATAATGGGTAAGGGATATGGAAACTTAGCAGCAAGTATTGGCTCAACAATGAAACCCTCCACCAGTGCTTATTCTAATAATTTCTTAACTCCCCATAAGGCTCTATATTTTAGTAATATTATAGGCTTCCCTTTCTTCTCACGGTTGGGAGGCCATCAGCAATCACATGCGTAACTACAGGAGTCTGAACAAACCTGTCAGATAAGCTAGAAAGTCATCAGAGGGGTTTGGACTGGAACACTCTATTGTGCCCAGGAGACTTATTAACTAAAGCTCTAAGTTGATTTTCTTTAGAGAAAGGTGATCGGAGATAGCCCCCCATTAATGTCAGAGGTGTTGATGAGAGGCATGAAATAGTAAAACAGACAGATTCTGGTTTAGGGGTAGATGTTCGAGCAGATCCAGGGGATCTTTTAAGTCCTGATTCCACCTTGTCCGTCGGGTCTCTCTGCATGACCTTGCCATGGGTGGGATCTCCCATACTGGCTCCCGGCAGCCAATCAATTCTTAAAATCGGTGATAAAAAAGATAACCAAGGAGACCTCCCTGGGATGGAAGGAGGCTTTACCAATAGCTCTCCTCCATATCCACATAGCCCCAAGGAACAGCTTGGTCTTTGTCCTTATGAGATGCTATATGGGAGACCTTTTGTTTATATCAATGGCCTCTTCCTAGATCCAGAGGTTCAGACCCTCCAGTCTTATACCATGGCCATTGGGCAATTCCNCTGGGAAAGATTGAAGGCGGGAGGAGAAGGGGACGACAGAGGATGAGATGGTTGGATGGTATCACTGACTGGATGGACATGAGTTTAAGCAAGCTCTGGGAGTTGGTGATGGACAGGGAAGCCTGGTGTGGTGTAGTCCATGGGGTTGTGAAGAACTGGTGACTGGATTAACTGAACTGACATACAGCACTGTATAAATTTAAGATGTACAGCATGATGATGATATAATTTATAGACATCATGAAGTGATAATCACAATTAGTGAATACTCATCATCTCATATAGATAGAAAATTAAAGAAATAGAAAAAATATTTACTCTCAACAACTTTCATAAACACATATGTTTAGTACTTATCATTGTATTTATCTAATAAATAAGATAAATTTGTGCCTTTATCCAATTCCTCCTCTCTCCACCACAAATCTGATCTCTTTCTCTGAGTTTGTTTGTTTTCAAAATATAATTGACTTACAACTCTAAGTTAGTTCCTATTATAACTTAGTATTCAATATTTCTATATTTCAAAATGATCATAGATATGTTTAGTTATGACCTGCAACCATATAAAGACATTACATAGTTAACTGGCTATGTTCCTCATACTTAACACCTCATACCTGAGATTCATTTATTTTGTACCTGAAAGTTTGTAAATTTCAATCTCTCTCACCTATTTCTCTCCTCTCCCTATACCACCCCGTCTGCCAACCACCTGTTAGTTTTCTTTATCTATGAGTGTGTTTCTCTTTAGTTATGCTTGTTCATTATTGTTTTTAGATTCCACATATAAGTGAAATCATACACTATTTGTCCTTCTTCATCTGACTTATTTCACTTATCATGATACCTTCTAGGTCCATCTATGTTCTCCCAAATGGCATTATTTCATTCCTTTTTTAATGACTGAGTAATAGTCCATTGTATATATGTACCACATCTTCTTTATCTGTTCCTCTGCTGATGGACACCTAGGTTGATTCCATATCTTGGCTCTTGTAAATAGTGCTGCTGTAAACACCAGGGTGCACATATCTTTTCTATTTAGTGTTTTTGTTTTCTTCAGACAAATACCCAGGAATGGAATTGCTGGATCATATGGTAGTTCTACACAATTGAATGGTATCATTGACTCAATCGACATGAGTTTGAGCAAACTCCAGGAGATAGTGAAGGACAGGGAAGCCTGGTGTGCTGCACCCATGGGGTCAGAAAGAGTCGGACATGACTGGGCAACTGAACAGCAATGGCAGTTCTATTTATAATTTATTGAGGAGTCTCCATACTGTTTTCCACAGTGGCTGCACCAATTTACATTTCTACCAACAGAGCAGGAGGGTTCCCTTTTCTCCACATTCATCACTGCCTTTTTAAAGCAATGTTTTGTAGTTTTCTGTGAGATGTGTTGCACTTGTAAGACAAGTACTTGACTTTTGGGTGCTTTAGTTTCCAATTGTTTATTGTTCCTGCAAGCCCTGGCCTGTACATGGGAACCCCCCCACCCTGCCCACTCCCTAACTATCATATGTTTCCAGGCCAGTCTTTTTTTCAAGCTCTTTCAAGCCATTTTCAGACCAGCCTGGGATCCAACCCTGCACTCCTCAGAAAGCCTCATTAATATGAGTAATAAACCTCCTCATATTAAAACTTAATATTGAGGGGTTTCCTTGCAGCTCAGTCAGTAAAGAATCTGACTGCAATGCAGAAGACCCAGGTTCAATTCCTGGGTTGGGAAGATCTCCTGGAGAAGGAAATGGCAACCCAGTCTGGTATTCTTGTCTGGAGAATTCCATGAACAGAATAGCCTGGCAGGCTACAGTCACTGAGGGTCACAAAAACTTAGTATTAAACCTTAAAGCTCAATATTAAAAAAAATAAGATCATATGGCATATGGTCCTATCACTTCATGGCAAATAGTTGGGAAGAAAGTGGAATCAATGATAGATTTTCTCTTCTTGGGCTTTAAAATCACTGCAGATGGTGACTGCAGCCATGAAATTAGAAGACACTTACTTCTTGGAAGGAAAGTTATGACAAACCTAATGAAAAGTGAAAGTGAAATTTGCTCAGTCATGTCCAACTCTTTGTGATCCCATGGACTATACAGTCCATGGAATTCTCCAGGCCAGGATATTGGAGTGGGTAGCTGTTCCCTTCTCCATGGGATCTTCCCCACCTAGACAGTGTATTAAAAAGCAAAGACATCCATTTTCCCTCAAAGGTCTGTATAGTCTAAGCTATGGTCTTTCCAGTAGTCATGTATGGATGTGAGAGTAGGACCATAAGGAAGGCAGAGTGCCCAAGAATTGATGCTTTTGAACTATGGTGCTGGAGAAGATTCTTGAGAGTGACTTGGACAGCAAGGAGATCCAACCAATCAGTCCTAAAGGAAATCAACCCTGAATGCTCACTGGAAAGAATGACTCTGAAGTTGAAGCTCCAATACTTTGGCCACCTGATATGAAGAGCCGACTCATTGGAAAAGACCCTGATTCTGGGAAAGATTGAAGGTAAAAGGAGAAGAGGGCAACAGAGGATGAGATGGTTGGGTGGCATCACTGATTCAATGGACATGAACTTGGGCAGACTCCAGGAGATAGTGAGGGATAGGGGGCCCTGACATGTTTCAGTCCATGGAGTCACAGAGTCAGGCGTAACTTAGCGACTGAACAACAGCAATAACAACAAACCTTCTCATATTCTTTAGGGATGTGTGTGTGTGATCAGCAGTATCTATATCCTGGACCAAATTTTACATGGGATTCAGGTGGTCCATCTTGTCTCTTCACTAGCTTATAGAAGATTTTATTTTTATATATTGACCTTGGACCCAGTGATCACAATGAATTTACTTAGTTATGGTTTATCTGTGGATCCTTTAAGATTGCTTGCATATAAAATCACATTGTCTGCAAAGAATAAATGTTTTACTTTTTCCCTTCCAACGAGATGTCTTTAATTTCTTTTTCTTGATGTATTGCACTGGCTGAGATCAGCAGTATAGGCTTAATAGAAGAAGAAACAGACATTTTTGTTTCATTTCTAATAGCTGGGAAACCTTTGCTGCAAAGTGTAAAACATATTCGAGGCTTTTTGCAGATGCTCTTTATCAGGTTAAAGCAGTTCCCTTTTAATGTTTTATGAGAATTCTTATTGTGAACATTTCCTAGCATTCTAATTATCTTTAATTGACTTCTAGCCTAATTCCACTGTGATCAGTGATGAATATCTGTTTATTTTGGAAGCCTCACCTGACTCCCCTTCATCCTGGCCTTGCCCTTGAAGTTTGTGAGGTCTGTGTTCTGCCCCAGGAGATGATAAGCTTTGGTTAATATTTCTTATGTACTTAGATAAAATGTGTATCCTGCAGTTTGGGGGTACAATGTTGTATATCTGTAATTGGGTGTCATCTAAATTCACATTTCAAACTGTCTATATTCTTACTGAACGTCTGCTTTTTCTATCAATTATAGGCTTAGACAGATGATCAATTCCCCATTACAGTGATAATTTTGCCAGTTTTTCCTTTTACATCTCTCACTTGTTTCCTTACATGTTTTGAAATTAGTTGTATTATTGGTGTCACATATATTTAAATTGACTGTGCTTCCCTGAGGGAGTGATTATTTTTGCCTTCATTGTTTATCCCCCTTTATCCAGCTTCTGTCCAGCTTCTGTCCTTGATGTCTGCTTTGTATGGTATTTGTGCACTAAAAGCACCAGCTTTCTTTGGATTATTTTTATAAGGCACAGATTTTTTACATCCTTTTCATTTTGAGCTTTTGCGTCTTTATAATCAAAGTATATCACAAGCAGCATACAGTTGGTTGTTTTTTTACATACTGTTTGACAATCTTTATCGTTTTAAAAATGTGTATTTTCACTTATTTATTTATTTTACTGCAATGCATCTTAGTTGTGGCACACAGAATCTTCAGTCTTCCTTGCGGTATGCAGGATCTCTAGTTTTGGGATCTAGTTCCCTGACCAGGGATTGAACCTGGGTCCCCTACATTGTAAGGCAAAGTCTTAAACATTGGACCACCAGGGAAGTCCCATAATCTTTATCTTTTAATTGGAACATTTAGTACTTTTATGTTCAGTATAATCAATGATATTTTGGAGGTTTAAAGTTACCATCTGACTATCAGATTTTCTCTTGGGAATATATGTTTTTTGACCCTCTTCCCCTTGTTTCAGTTCAGTTGCTCAGTTGTGTCCGACTCTTTGTGACCCCATGGAGTGCGGCACGCCAGGCCTCCCTGTGCATCACCAACTCCTGGAGCTTGCTCAAACTCATGTCCATTGAGTTGGTGATGCCATCCAACCATCTCATCCTCTGTTGTACCCTTCTTCTCCTGCCTTCAATCTTTCCCAGCATCAGGGTCTTTTCCAATGAGTCAGTCCCTTTGTCTACTGTCATTTTATTCCTTTCTCTCTCTGCTGACTTTTTTCTTGTTGTTTAATCACTAAGTAATGTATGACTCTTTTGAGACCCCAATGACTGTAGCCTGCTCCTCTGTCTGTGGGATTCCCCAGCAAGAATACTGGAGTGGGTTGCCATTTCCTTCTCCAGGGGATCTTCCCAGACAAGAAATCGAACCCGAGTCTCCTGCATCTCCTTCATTACAGGCAGATTCTTTGCCACTGAATCACCTGAGAAGTCCCTGTTGACTTGTTAGACATCATCTATTTTATTCTTCTTTTAGTCGTTACCCTAAAGATGGAAACATGCATCCTTCATCTATTAGCTCTACTGTGACTGAGTACCATGTAGGTACCTTGAACTCATCTGACCCTCTCTTGCATCTTGTGTTATTGCTGTGATATATGTTAATTCTACATGTATTTAAAATCCTGTGAGTATCATTATTGTTTTATATAGAAAAAACTCATTTGTGGTTATTCACTTAGTTATCCCTTCTGTGCATGTAATTGTCTCATGAATTCACTTCTCCAGGTTGGGGTGATTTTCCTTTTGTCTGAGAACTTTTTAATATTTATGCGTGTGTATGTGTGTTGTTGCCATGTCAGTTTTTTCAGTTTGTGTCTGCAAAATTTTTTTTGGCCTTCCTTAAAAAAACAACTTTATTGAGCTTTATTTACATACCACTAAATTTGTGTTTTAAATACACAAGTCACTGAATTTTAGTATATTTGCAGAGTTGTACAACCGTCACCACAAGCTAATATTAGAACATTTCCATCACCTTTGACAGAAACCTCCTGTCTATTTAAAATCACTCCTCTAGTATTTCCCCAGTGATCCAGTGGCTAAGACTCCAAGCTCCCAATGCAGGGGGCCCAGATTTGATCCCTGGTTGGGGACACTACATCCCATACGCTGCAACTAAAATACACTGCATGCCAAAACTAAGACATGGTACAGTGAAAGAGAGAGAGAGAGAGAGAGAGAGAGAGAAAGGAATACAACAAAAACAAAAAAACCCCAAAAACCTAACTTGTCTTAAAAAAAAACCCTAACTAGTCTTTAAAAAACAAATGAAGTCACTCTTAGTTGCCTCTTCCAGCTCTGGGCAGCCACTAATCTACTTTGTGTCTCTAAACATTTGACTTTTGGGGACATTTTGTGTAAATGGAGTCACACAATATGTACCCTTTTGTGTCTGGCTTCTCTTAATGAGCATGTTGCTTTTAAGGTTCATCCATGTTGTGCTGTGGCTTAATATATCCACTGTAATGATAGACCACATTTTGTTCATCGTTCGATAGTCAATGGACATTTTATTGCCTCCTTTTTCAGGGATTTTGTGTATAAAGTGGCTGGAATGCTTGTGTATAGGTTTTGTGCAGATGTATGTTTTCATTTCTCTCGGGCATACAACTAGGAATGGAGCTGCTGGGTTAGTCTGTGTTTAAATTTTTAAGGAATTGTTGGCCTTTAATTTCAAAGTTATTTTCTCTTACATCACAATTCTAATTGGTAGTTATTTTATCTTAGCACTTCATAACTATTACAGTGTCTTCTGTCACTTCTGTTAAAAAGTCTGCTGTCAGTCCTGTGAAGGCATTTTTCCCCAACTCTAGAATTTTTATATATGATTGTTCGTGGATTCCAAATTTCTGGTGGCATTTTTCTATCTTCTTAAATATATATTTGTTAAGCCTTTTCTGATAACTCCAATATCTGGATCACCTACAGGTCTATTTCTATTGCCTATTTTTATTTTTCCTCTCTTGGTTATGCCCAGGGTATCAGCTTCCTGGGGCTGCTGTAATGAATTGCTACAACCAGTGGGGGAAGTGCCAAAAGCAAATAGTATCTTACTCTTTCACAGTTCTGAGGGCCAGAGGTTCAGAAGCAAAGTGGAGACAGGGTAGCATTCCCTCCGGGAGCTTTAGCGGCAGTTTTGCTTCTTGCCCCTTTAGGCTTCTGGTGGCCGCTTCCCTCCAGTCTCTTGTTTGCATGGCCACATGGCACACACATTTTCCTCTTGTGTGTCTGGAATACATGTGCTCCAGGGTTTAAAGCTATGTTGGGAGGAGAATTGGCCACCTGTAAGCTATAATGTAACAGAAAATGAATGATACAGACATACATGCTTAGTTGCTTCAGTCATGTCCAACTCTTTGCGATCCCATGGACTGTTGCCCACCAGGCTCCTCTCTCCATGGGATTCCCCAGGCAAGAATACTGGAGTGGGTTGTCATGCCTTTCTCTAGGGAATCTTCCTGACCCAGGAATCGAATCTGTGTCTCCTGCATTTTAGGCAGATTTTTTACCAAATCAGCCACCAAAATGTATGATACTATATAATAAATATATTATAAAATTAAAATTATTTTAAGCCTGAGCAGGAAACAGTTATTTCTTTATAAAACTGAACTGTGTTGCACATGATTCAACTACCAAAGGTAGGTCTTTTCCCTTTTGTTTAATTGAGAAATAAGTTGATAGGAAATATGGAGCATATTTTAGAAGGACATCTGAACTCTGCAATGGATTGTGGAGAACTGTGTTGAAGAGGGGCTGAGAAATTTTTGGCCTTGACCTCTGTGTTCATTTTACCCGCTCTTCCCAAGATCACATCCAACATGGTGAGATACACAATATGGTACTCTTAGCAGGTATTCTAGCCTCTGGCTGCCTCTCTCCAAGTCATTCCCAACCCACGCCCCCAATAACTCACCTGTGCCTTGGTTTCCTCAACTCGAAACTGGGGGAATGCTAAGAAACCTGCTGACGGGCTTGTTGTAGGGATTAAATGTGGGCAGAGCATTAGGAAAACAGGCTCTCGACATAGGGTAAATGCTCAGCAAAAGACAGCAAATAGTTTCTGCATAATTCTAGGTCTTCTTTTTATATGAATATCCAAAGTCTTCCTTCAGTTCAGTTCAGTCGGTCAGTCATGTCCGACTCTTTTTGACCCCATGGACTGCAGCATGCCAGGCTTCCCTGTCCACCACCAACTCTCAGAGTGTCCTCAAACTCATATCCATTGAGTCGGTAATGCCATCCATATGGGAAAAGGCAATTGCAAACCACTTCAGTATTCTTGCCTTGAGAACCCCATGAACAGTATGAAAAGGAAAAAAATCTTCCTTCGGAACTGCCAAACCCATCTACCATTCTTGGGGACCTATAGTGAGAACAAACTTCTAATTTAATGGAAAGAAAGGGTTAGAAAAGACAAAAAGCACGTAAGCACCTGCCTGCTACCTCCAGCCCAGGTTGCTATCTCAGGAAGAAACCCGCCGCTCCCCTGACCCACCTGGCTGCACTGCAGGGCACCAGGCCTTCCTGGGTCTCCTCCTCCACTGCTAATAGCTTCACCCTTCCCTCATTGGTCTATCTTAGCGGTGGTTCCCACCACATGAAATCTTTACAGTGTGGACAGGGACTTAATCAGGGTCCATCAGGAATCTGGGTTGTGGAGCACAGAGTTTAACAGGACTCCAGGGCTTGGTTCTCAGTTCACTTGAGCGAATTTCTTTCTTTTCCACTTGAGCCAGGCATGCCCAGATCCTCCAACACGATGCTCGCCTCAGAGACTCCCAGGACTGGGGTGAGGCCAGGAGGCATCCAGGCTCTCATCTCAGGGATGGTGGGGGTAATCATTGGAAATGTGAAGTTTAAGTCTGTGTATCACCCAGGATCACTGGGCTATTGGAGGCTTTAAAAGTAAGCCATAAATTCCCCTGACAACACACATTGAGTTTGTTTCTTCCTCATGACACAGTCCCATGAGATCAGGGAGGGTCTCCTTGGTAGGAGTCCCAGATGGTCTCAGGGACCCAGGCTGCTTCCTTCTGCAGCATGTCTTGTGGGCCCTTGCTTCTGCCCTATGTATCAGGGTAGGGACCAGAGGAGTCAGGGCTCTGCCAGCCGCCCTCCCTTCCTGCACCTCCTCCCACCCCTGCCCTCATCTAGACTGCTATTGGCTGGACCCTGTCACATGACCAGCCTGGGCTGGGGCTCAGTGATGAACAGTAGTTCCTGCCACTCTTTGCTTTGTGCTTTTTAATCAGAAAGTGCTGCTCTGCCGGCTATGGTGACATAAGCTTGCGGCTCAAGGAGAAGAGAGGGCGTGTTTCCAGATTCCCAAAGAAGGAGGAGAAAGATCAACACCAGCAAGAAATGGGCTGGGCTTCCCTGGGGGTCCAGTGGTTAAGAATCTGCCTACCAATGCAGAGGACACGGGTTTGAGCCATGGTCTGGGAAGATTTCCCATGCTATGGAGCAAGAAAACCCATGCTCTAGAGGCCATGCCCAGCAACAAGAGAAGCCACCTCTATGAGAAGCCTGAACACTGCAACTAGAGAGAGCCCCTGCTTGCTGCAACTGGCGAAAGCCCCCACAGCAACAAAGACCCAATGCAGCCATAAAAAAACACACTTATTAAAAAAAAAAAAGAAATGGCTGAACTGTGTCCACCCCCCAGATTCTTATGTTGAAGCCCTGAACCCTCAATATCTCAGGTGTGTGTTAGTCACTCAGTTTTGTCCGACTGTGATCCCATGGACTGTAGTCTACCAGGCTCCTCTGTCCATGGAATCCTCCAGGCAAGGACACTGGAGTGAGTTGCCATTTCCTTCTCCAGTGGATCTTCCTGACCCAGGGATCGAAACCAGGTCTCCTGCATTGAGGTGGATGCTTTACCATCTGAGTTACCAGGAAAGCCCATAAGATTAACTAACTGGAGTAGGTAGCCTTTCCCTTCCCCAGGGAATCTTCCCAACCCAGGGATTGAACCCAGGTATCCCATATTGCAGGTGGATTCTTTACCAGCTGAGCCACAAGGGAAGCATTGTCTCAGAACGAGACCATAGTTGGAGCTGGGGTTTGTACAGAGGTGATTAAGTCAAATAAGCTCATTAGGGTGAACCCTGATCTAATGCGATTGGTGTCCTAATGGAGAGAAGAGGTCAGCACACAGATCCATATGGAGGGACGACTATATGAGGATGCAGGGAGAAGACAGCCATCTACACATCAGGGAGAGAGGACTCAGGAGAAACCACCGTGCTGATACATTGATAATGGACTCAGGAACTAACGAGAGAATGGATTTCTGTTATTTAAGCCACCTTATCTGTTGCACTTTTTTTATGGAAGCCTGAGCAGACAAGCACACACCATTGATGCTGACATCAGCTACATCAATTGTGAAATGTACATCCTGTTCTTCTCTGCTGAGAAAAGTTTGCCATTGTTCATCAGGAAATATATTTTAAAAAAGGACTGTGAGCCCACGGCTGTGATGCCTCCATGGCACCATCTCCTGGAGAGAATGTTCTTAGCTGGTGCAAAAATGGGTGCTCCCCAGATCTGGTTCCTCTCACCTTGTGACTGGCTGTTATTCTTAAGAACAGGAAGCAGGTACTCACGGACATCTTGTTGACAAGGGGAGAATCATCACCCCGATTTTGCCATTGTGCCTTGGGTCTCCTGACCATGCAGCGGCCTGAGCTGAGTCTGACCCAGCCCTGGCATCCAGCCAGCCCAGCGCCCGGCTTGGCTCTGTCTCAGCGCTTAGGATGGGGCTGTTCTGAGTCAAGTCCCTATGATATTTGCTCCCTGAATGAAAGAGCCACAGTGTTCTGGACCCCAAGCTTCAGTTCCGTTTAGTCACTCAGTCGTGTCCGACTCTCTGCGACTCCATGAATCGCAGCACGCCAGGCCTCCCTGTTCACCACCATCTCCCGGACTTCACTCAGACTCACGTCCATCGAGTCCGTGATGCCATCCAGCCAACTCATCCTCAGTCGTCCCCTTCTCCTCCTGCCTCCAATCCCTCCCAGCATCAGAGTCTTTTCCAATGAGTCAACTCTTCTCATGAGGTGGCCAAAGTACTGGAGTTTCAGCTTTAGCATCATTCCTTCCAAAGAAATCCCAGGGTTGATCTCCTTCAGAATGGACTGGTTGGATCTCCTTGCAGTCCAAGGGACTCTCAAGAGTCTTCTCCAACACCACAGTTCTAAAGCATCAATTCTTCGGCGCTCAGCCTTCTTCACAGTCCAACTCTCACATCCATACATGACCAGAGGAAAAACCATAGCCTTGTCTGGGCAGTGTGACTGTGTGACTCTGGGTAGTCATCATTTCTTTCTGTCTGTTTCCTTCTGTAAAATGTCAAAAATATTGGGCTGGCCAAAGGGTTCGTTCAGGTTTTTCTGTAAAAGGCTATGGAAAATTCTGAATGAACTTTCTGACCAATCCAGTAATAATATCTACTTTCTGGTTGTAAGGATTAAGTAAATTAATATTTATAAAAGACCTAGAACATCATATCCTTTTGGAATTATCTGTTAAACATGCACTCTTCACATTCTTTGCTTTCTTTAGTTTAATTAGGTTAAGTAGGCTTCCCTCTCATAAAATACATGAAAGAACCTACGTATCTATTTTGAGACCTAATTGTTCATACCGTCTACTCGTGCAATAAATACCTTCTGCTCATACAACAAATTCTATTAAAAGAAAAGTATCCATCTTTTACTTTTATTCAACTTACACAGAAAAATGGCCATAAAAAATAATCATCACTTATTGAGTACTTACATTGTATTACACATACTTTATGTCACCTGACCCTTACAACAATTCTATAAATTAGATGTTATTAACCCCACTCATTGGGCTTCCCAGGTAGCTCAAGTGGTAAAGAATCCACCTAACAATGCAGGAGCCATGAGTTCAATCCCCAGGTTGGGAAGATCCCCTGGAGGAGAAAATGGCAACTTATTCCAGTATTGCTGCATGGAAAAGCCCATGGACAGAGAGGCCTGGTGGTTACGGTTCATGGGATTGCACAGACACGACTGAGCACTCACATGCTAACTCTCAGTTGCAGCGTGCAGGATCTAGTTCCCTGAGCACTCACATGTTAACTCTCAGTTGCAGCATGCAGGATCTAGTTCCCTGAGCACTCACATGTTAACTCTCAGTTGCGCCATGCAGGATCTCGTTCCCTGTTGCTGTTGTTCAGTCACCCGGTCATGTCCAACTCTTTGCAATACCATGGACTGCAGCACATCAGGCCTCCCTGGTCCTCACCATCTCCCACAGTTTGCCCAAGTTCATGTTCATTGCTTCAGTGATGCCATCTAGCCGTCTCATCCTCAGTCGCCCTCTTCTCCTTCTTTACTCAGTCTTTCCCAGCATCAGGGACTTTTCCAATGACTCATCTGTTTGCATCATATGACCAAAATACTGGAGCTTCAGCTTCAGCATCAGTCCTTTCAGTGAATATTTAGGGTTGATCTCCCTTAAGACTGACTGGTTTGATCTCCATCTGGTCCAGGGGACTTTCAGGAGTCTTCTCCACCACTACAGTTCGAAGGCATCAATTCTTTGGCATTCTGCCCTCTTAACGGTTGAGCTCTCACAACCATATGGGATCACTGGGAAGAGTATAGACTTGCCTATATGGACATTTGTCAGGAGATTCAGGTCTCTTAATCTGGCATATTAAGACTGAGCTTCCCTGGTGGCTCAGACAGTAAAATCGTCTGCTTGCAGTGCTGCAGACTCATATTCAATCCCTGTGTTGGGAAGATCCCTTGGAGAAGGGAACAGTGACCCACTCCAGTACTCTTGCCTGGAAAATTCCATGGATGGAGGAACCTCATAGGCTCAGTCCACGGGGGCTGCAAAGAATCAGACACAACTGATCGACTTTGCTTCGGCTTTGCTAAGGTCTCTGCTTTTCAACACACTGTATAGGTTTGTCATTACTTTCCTGCCAAGAAGCGATCACCTTCTGATTTCATGGCTGCAGTCACCATCCACCATAATTTCAGAGCCCAAGAAGAGGAAATCTATCACAGCTTCCAACTTTTCCCCTTCTGTTTGCCAGGCAATAGTGGGGCCTCGTTCCCTGATCAGGGATCAAATCCAGTTCTCTGAATTGGGAACTCTGAGTCTTAGCCATTCCATCACCAAAGAAATCCCTGCTGCTGCTGCTGCTAAGTCGCTTCAATCTTTTCAACTCTGTGACCCCACAGACGGCAGCCCACCAGGCTCCCCCGTCCCTGGGATTCTCGAGGCAAGAACACTGGAGTGGGTTGCCATTTCCTTCTCCAATGCATGAAAATGAAAAGTGAAAGTGAAGTTGCTCAGTCGTGTCTGACTGTTCGCGACCCCATAGACTGCAGCCTACCAGGCTCCTACTGGATTGGGGTGCCATCGCCTTCTCCAAAGAAATCCCTAAAATGCCTAATTTTTGCATCATATTTTATTTATTTACTTTTGGCTGTGGTGGGTCTTCATTGCTTCGAGGACTTTTCTCTAGTTGTGGCAAGCAGGGGCCACTCTCTAGTCACAGTTCAAGGGCTTCTCATTGCAGTGGTCTCTCGTTGCAGAGGACAGGCCCTACAGTGTGTGGGCTTCATCGGTTGTGGAGCATGGGCTTCAGAAGTCATGGTGTGTGGGCTCAGGAGTTGCAGTTTCTGGGCTCCAGAGCACAAGCTCAACAGTTGTGGCCACAGGCTTAGCTGATCTGTGGCTCGGGGAATCCTCCTGACTCAGGGATCAAACCCATGTCTCCTGCATGGGCAGGTGGATTCTCTACCACTGAGCCCCTGAATCATATTTTTGAGTTCAGATGAGCCACGCATCAAAGCAAAAATAAGTATAATGCAAATACCAATATTCTTTTCCTTTTTTAAAGGAAGTCAGGAAGGGATGTGAGAGGCACATAGAAGCGAGGGAGCCCACCATGGCCGGCACACGGCAACCCCTGGTATTTCCGTGAACAACGGAGCAGCCACCTTCGATTTACAATGAAACGCCCTGTTCACTACTTGTTCAGGATGAAATAAAGAGTTTTTAGTCCTGCACAGTTTCTCGTCTACACACGTACATCACTTTAGAATGTGATCTTTTACCCTCCACTGTATTCTCAAAGGATCCAGTCACAGTGCCCCCAGAGTGAGCCTTCAATAAATCTCTGCTCTCTAAGTGAAAAGCTGCACGCTTCTATGTATTTTACAAATTGAAAGCACAGGTAAATAATGATACCTGGAACGATACTAATCACTTTCCCTTTTGACAACGCTCTTTAAAACTGCTCACAGTATCACTATAATGGAGCCACACCCGCTAAAGTGGTCCGTGTGTTTGAATAGTTTGACAGAACCATACAGAAATTCAAGAGAAGAGAAGACATCATAAATCACTGTGTAGGAAGTTCCCCAAAGTGGTTTCTGCAGAGCATTTGCCCAGTCTTGGTTACTGCACAAGCTGAACAGGTATTACAGGTTTCTACTTTGAACTCTTTTCTATACTCTCTACTTCAGGCTTTATCTCTGAATGTCAAAGATTCCATCACTGTCAAGGTAAGTGTAAAACTCAGCAGGGATGTGGGCGAACTAAACGCTCTCCCCAAATCTGTAAAAATGATGTCTAAGATGCTAATATAAAAAGTTCCTCTCCAAGAATAAGATTCCTTTGATCCAAGGTTTACTATGTGATTGAAAAGAAACTAGGGTTAAACAACAGAGAAGTGAGGTGCTCACATCCTAGGTTCCTCAATAAAACAACAAACGTGTGCGGAGCATCAGGAATGGACTGGGTATAAGGATGCCAGCACGTAAGCTTGACCGAAGGGTGTGATACAGTTCATATTCCTTATAAAGTCACTTACAGAGTACTAAATAAAACCAAACTTCACATATTTCTTAAAAGACCTGTAACCTATCCATCTATGGGAACATCATTCTCACCCTATCAAATGAAAAATTTTCAGCAACTCCAAAACCATCACCTTTGAGGAATTTTACATGAGTGTGTCCTCCAACCCAGGGCCTTCATGGAAGACAGAACAAGGTTGCTTTTATTTTTTCTCCCCTGGCAGGAGGTTGTTTAACTGGTTGCTTTTTGAGGAGAAAAGTTGGGGAAACAACGGGTGTGTTGAAGTGGGGAGAGAGGGGTTTGTNTTCAATTCTGGTTTCCTCGGTGTGTATGCCCAGCAGTGGGATTGCTGGGTCATAAGGCAGTTCTATTTCCAGTTTTTTAAGGAATCTCCATACTGTTCTCCATAGTGGCTGTACTAGTTTGCATGCCCACCAACAGTGTAAGAGGGCTCCCTTTTCTCCACACCCTCTCAAGCATTTATTGCTTATAGACTTCTGGATTATAGCCTTTCTGACTGGTGTGAAATGGTACCTCATTGTGCTTTTGATTTGCATTGGGCTGGTGCACTGAGACGACCCAGAGGGATAGTATGGGGAGGGAGGATTCAGGTTGGGGAACACATGTATACCTGTGGCAGATTCATGTTGATGTATGGAAAACAAATACAATATTGTAAAGTAATCAGCCTCCATTTAAAATAAATACATTTATATTAAAAAAGTAGAATACAGAGTGAAGAATCTCAAAAGTATTGAATTAGGAAGAGAGGGAGACTGATAACAACAATTTCTATTAGGCTATTTTGGTAAAGCAATGAATTATATTTTTATGATGTCTTAAAATCTATAATTCCAGAAGATTGTTGTATCACTCTAGATTAATTTAAAATACCTACCATAATGATCCAGTCTAATTAATGTTAATAAATTGTCATATGCTCCATTCACTTAGATTCAAAGCGATGAATAAAAATAGAACATTATTACATTTTCCCTTCCCAACTTGAATAGCATACAAAGCAAAATATTTTCACAGATATGAGAAATACCATACAATAAACATCATGGTTTAGTCCCTAAGCCATGTCTGACTCTTGTGACCCCATGGAATATAGCCTGCCAAGCTCCTCTCTCCATGGCATTCTCCAGCAAGAATACTGGAGTAGGTTGACATTTCCTTCTCCAGGGGATCTTCCTGACCCAGGAAACAAACTCAGGTTTCCTGCATTTCAGGAAGATTCTTTACCAACTGAGCTACAATGGAAGCCCATAAAACATCATAAGGTAATGCAAAATGTTGAATTGTGCCCCGCAGTTTCCCAGAAAAGGACAATCCAAGATCGTCATAAAATTTCCACTTATAGGATTAATCAGAAACTGATTTTACGTTCCTTTGTGTTACCCCTTCAGTCTTGTTTGTGCTTCGCTGGTGGCTCAGACAGTAACAAGCCTGCCTGTAATGCAGGGCTTCTGGGTTCAGTTCCTGGGTCTCGAAGATGTCCTTGGAGAAGGACATGGGTACTCACTCTAGTATTTTTGCCTGAACAATTCCATGAACAGAGGAGCCTGGGGGGTTGCAAAACTGTAGCACAGTTTCAGAGGCATTTACTGTGAGTATTCATTAATCAGTAGGATAAGCTGACAGAAGAAAAACATTGCAATTATATGAGAAAAACTTGAAAACTCCAGTAACTAATTTTTGAGTATACAGCTAAATATGAATACTAAATATAATTCATTTTTTTAGAACCACAAGACCAAGCAAAAAGTATGATCATAGCTGAAACATAAAACTCTCATCAAGCCTTAAAACAATCTAATTATAACCTTTTAAGACTTTAACTCATGAAACATGATTCTTCTGTATTTCTTAACTTCCACCCTAACATGGAATAAGAAGTTTTATCTTTGTGTGATCTATCAATGTAAATTACATGTGTTAAAAAATGATACCTGCAACTTCATAATAGCTAAAAAAAAAAAATTATTGTATTCTATCCAAAATCACTGCAAACGATGATTGCAGCCATGAAATTAAAAGACACTTACTACTTGGAAGTTATGACCAACCTAGACAGCACATTTTAAGAAACAGAGACTTACTTTGCCAACAATGGTCCCTCTAGTCAAGATTATGGTTTTTCCAGTAGTCATGTATGGACATGAGAGTTGGAATATACAAAAAGCTGCAGTGTCAGACTTTATTTTGGGGGGCTCCAAAATCACTGCAGATGGTGACTGCAGCCATGAAGTTAAAAGACGCTTACTCCTTGGAAGAAAAGTTATGACCAACCTAGATAGCATATTCAAAAGCAGAGACATTACTTTGCCAACTAAGGTCCATCTAGTCAAGGCTATGGTTTTTCCTGTGGTCATGTATGGATGTGAGAGTTGGACTGTGAAGAAGGCTGAGNGGCAGCCATAAAATTAGAAGATGCTTGCTCCTTGGAAGAAAAGTTATGACCAACCTAGAGAGTATATTCAAAAGCAGAAACATTACTTTGCCGACTAAGGTCCGTCTAGTCAAGGCTATGGTTTTTCCTGTGGACATGTATGGATGTGAGAGTTGTACTGTGAAGAAGGCTGAGCGCCAAAGAATTGATGCTTTTGAACTGTGGTGTTGGAGGAGACTCTTGAGAGTCCCTTGGACTGCAAGGAGATCCGACCAGTCCATTCTGAAGGAGATCAACCCTGGGATTTCTTTGGAAGGAATGATGCTAAAGCTGAAACTCCAGTAGTTTGGCCACCTCATGAGAAGAGTTGACTCATTGGAAAAGACTCTGATGCTGGGAGGGATTGGGGGCAGGAGGAGAAGGGGACGACTGAGGATGAGATGGCTGGATGGCATCACGGACTCGATGGACGTGAGTCTGAGTGAATGCCGGGAGATGGTGGTGAACAGGGAGGCCTGGCATGCTGCGATTCATGGGGTGGCAAAGAGTCGGACATGACTGAGCAACTGAACTGAACCATATACTCAAGGCTTCCCTCATAGCTCAGTTGGTAAAGAATCTGCCTGCGATGCAGGAGACACAGGAGATGCAGGTTTGATCCCTGGGTTGGGAAGATCCCCTGGAGAAGGAAATGACAACCCACTCCAGTATTCTTGCCNCTCAAGGCTTCCCTCATAGCTCAGTTGGTAAAGAATCTGCCTGCGATGCAGGAGACACAGGAGATGCAGGTTTGATCCCTGGGTTGGGAAGATCCCCTGGAGAAGGAAATGACAACCCACTCCAGTATTCTTGCCTGGAGAATCCCACGGCAGAGGAGTCTGGCAGGCTACAGTACATGGGGTTTTAAGAGTTGGACACAACCTGGCGACTAAATCACTCACCATATACTCATATATTCGTGTGCACTCATGTATCCATTATATGGATGCAACTTAGGCTGTCTATCATTCCCTTGTTGATGGACTTCTGGGTAATTTCCATTGTGGGGTACTATGCATACAGTTGAACGTTCACTTACACATCCCTGGGAAGACACATGTTTTCATTTCTTGGGTAAATACCTAGGCATGGAATAACTTGATCCTATGGTGTAAAGAAATGGAGGAAAACAATAGAATGGGAAAGACTAGCGTTCTCTGCAAGAAAATTAGAGATACCAAAGGAAAATTTCATGCAAGGATGGGCACAATAAGGGACAAAAATGATATGGACCTAACAGAAGCAGAAGATATTAAGAAGAGGTGTCAAGAATATCCAGAACCATACATAGAAGATCTGCATGACCCAGATAACCACGATGGTGTGATCACTCACCTAGAGCCAGACATTCTGGAATGTGAAATCAAATGGGCCTTAGGAAGCTTCACTATGAACAAAGCTAGTGGAACTGATGGAATTCCAGTTGAGCTATTTCATCCTTAAAGATGATGTTGTGAAAGTGCTGCACTCAATATGTCAGTAAATTTGCACAACTCAACAGTGGCCAGAGGACTGGAAAAGGTCAGTTTTCATTCAAATCCCAAAGAAAGGCAATGCCAAAGAATGTTAAAACTATTGCATAATTGCACTCATCTCACATGCTAGCAAAGTAAATGCTCAAAATTCTCCAAGCCAGGCTTCAACAGTATGTGAACCGTGAACTTCCAGATGTTCAAGGTGGATTTAGAAAAGGCAGTAGAACCAGAGATCAAATTCCCAACATCTATTGGATCATCAAAAAAGCAAGAGAGTTCCAGAAAAACATCTACTTCTGCTTTATTGACTACACCAGAGCCTTTGACTGTGTGGATCACAACAAACTGTGGCAAATTTCTCAAGTGATGGGAATAGCATACCATCCTACCTGCCTCCCAAGAAATCTGTATGCAGGTCAAGAAGTCACAGTTAGCACCAGACATGGAACAACAGATTGATTCCAACTGGGAAAGGAGTATGTAAAGGCTGTATATTGTCACCCTGCTTATTTAACTTCTATGCAGAGTGCATCATGCAAAATGCCGGGAGGATAAAGCACAAGCTAGAATCAAGATTTCTGGGAGAAATATCAATAACCTCAGATACGCAGATGACACCACCCTTATGGCAGAAAGTGAAGAACTAAAGAGCCTCTCGATGAAAGTGAAAGAGGAGAGTGAAAAAGTTGGCTTAAAGCTCAACATTCAGAAAACTAAGATCATGGCATCTGGTCCCATCAGTTCATGGCAAATAGATGGAGAAACAATGGAAACAGTGACAGACTTTATTTTTTTGGGCTGCAAAATCACTGCAGTTGGTGACTCCAGCCATGAAATTAAAAGATGCTTTCTCCTTGGAAGAAAAGCTATGACCAACCTAGACAGCATATTAAAAAGCAGAGACATTACTTTGCCAACAAAGGTCCCTTTAGTCAAAGCTATGGTTTTTCTAATAGTCATGTATGGATGTGAGAGTTGGACTATAAAGAAAACTGAGCACCAAAGAATTGATGCTTGTGAATTGTGGGTGTTGGAGAAGACTCTTGAGAGTCCCTTGGACAGCAAGGAGATCAAACCAGTCAATCCTAAAGGAAATCAGTCCTGAATATTCTTTGGAAAGAGTGATGCTGGAGCTGAAACTCCAATACTTTGGCCACCTGATGCAAAGAACGGAATTATTGAACAAGTCCCTGATACTGGGAAAGATTGAAGGCAGGAGGAAAATGGGATGACAGAGGATGAGATGGTTGGTCGATGGAGATGAGCTTGAGTAAGCTCTGGGAGTTGGTGATGGACAGGGAAGCCTGGTGTGCTGCAGTCCATGAAGTTGCAAAGAGTTAGACATGACTGAGTGACTGAACTGATGGTGCTTCCATGGTGGCTTGGATGGTAAAGAATCTGCCTGCAATACAGGTGACCCAGCATCAGTCCCTGGGTCGGGAAGATCCCCCGGAGAAGGCAATGGCAATCCACTGCAGTATGCTTGCCTGGAGAATCCCATTGACAGAGGAGCCTGGCAGGTTACAGTCCATGGGGTCACAGAGAGTCAGACATGACTGAGTGACCACCCTTTCAATTTCATGGAAATTTAGGCTTAACTTGAAAGGAAACTATCAGATTGTTCCAGAATGGCTGCACCACATCAGCTGAGTTCCAGTTGCTCTACAGCATTGTCAGCACTTGGCACACTCAGTCTCTTTGATTTTAGCTGTTCTGACATTTTATTTTATTTCTATGGTCATTATTTTTCTCTTCTGCTTTTGAGCAGGATCTGAGTCTTCCTGTCTTTCTCTTTGGTCTCCTCGTGGATGTGACATCAGCTCAATCTGGGGCTGGAATGCTAAGACACAGCTCAAGGAGGGGTCTGGTCCTCCTGCTGGGGGCTCAGCCCCACTGGAAGCTGAGACTTGCTTTCAGGAGATGAATCCTGGGATCCCTGGTCTGTACTATCTCCTGCCTGGAGGAGGCAGGTAAGGCGCTGAGCCCAAAGGCCACAAAAGGCTCCAGTAGAGAATGGGAGGAGGAGAATGACTTTGGTAGGGGACCAGGTGTGTCCTGCTCAGGTCCAGGGCAAGGCAGTGCCATGTTGGACATTTGAACCAGTCCTCACCTTTCCTGCACTGGGAGGTAGAGCTGCAGGGACAGGTGAGAGAGCAGTCTTGGAGCAGATTCTTGTATTAGTCCATGGGCTTCTGTGAAGGGGCAGCTGTGGGAAGGGGAATAGAAATGCACGAGGAGAAGCCAGCTCTCCAAGTTTGGGTCTAGGACTTAATGCAGTGGCACGGCGGGTGCTGGAGAGAGGGTGAGGCCAGGCAGCGAGTCCCTCAGGGCTCACCCGGGTGGCTGTGCCCAGGAAGCTGGGGCTTCGAGGAACTATCTCAGAGTAGCCTGTGATTTGAGGCACTGCACCCTGTCCTGAAGGACAGAGGTGCACAGAGCCTTCCAGGGGAGTGTGTTGTAGGGGGCGGGTCCCCTCTAGAGGCGTCTTAATTGGGATTTTCCTGCAGGGATATGCTTCCTGCTCCGTGGACTATTCTAGAAAAGCTGTGGCTGCCGCCAGCATGTGTATGTGTATGTGTGTGTGCAGAGGTGGGCGAGAGACACATACACCTCTTGCTTTATGACCAAGCTAGAAGCCGGCCACAAAGTAAGGTCAAAGACAGCAGACCCTCACTCGCGACACTGCAACGTGGCAGGGAGAAGCTTGGGCCTCTGCTCGGAGCTCTGGTGTCTGTGGCTTAGCTGGGGCCCCAGCTGGTCTGTAACAAGCAGGGGTCCTGTCTTTCCTGCCTGCCCCCTCTCCACCTGGACCCCAGCAGTGCAGCCTATTTCATTTCTCTTTCTTAGACTCCGGGTTTGGGGACTTGCCTTCATTAAGTAATGATTATTTCAGTTACCTTTAAAAAAAATTAATCAGAGACATCCCAGCTGCCAATGGAGGTCTGATCGGCTGCGATAACCAGTGTGCCCACATGGCGGTGATGGGATTCCAGCCCCAAGCACGGAAACTTGACATTCTTGACAGCCTGGAAATGTAGGATTTCCGCTTGGCTTGTGGTAACACTGAGGCAGCCCCAGAGACCCTGTCTCCTGCTTGGCGGCAGCAGCATCCCCGCCACTGGGGGCTGGCTGGGGTGAGCAGCTTCAGCAGCAGGGCGTCCTTCCCTGGTGGGCTGCCCTGCTCCCCTTTCCCTCTCTGCCCTTCCAGGAAGCTTCCAGAACCCTCCTCGACTCTGGCCCACAGGCCAGGGGCCGCGGAGCCTGGGCCCCCGGCCAGCCTCCTCAGCTCCCCCTCTGCCCACGGAACTCACCGTTTCTGCGCTATCGTGCCCCTCTATCGCCTTTGTGCAAAACGTAATCCACAAAATGCTTTCGTGGTAACCTTATCCGTCGCAGCCGGCGATAGCATCTCGCGGCCCCGTGACAGGCAGGAACTCGCAAGCATGGAGTTAATAATGCAGACTTTCAGAAAAGGANCTGCGCTATCGTGCCCCTCTATCGCCTTTGTGCAAAACGTAATCCACAAAATGCTTTCGTGGTAACCTTATCCGTCGCAGCCGGCGATAGCATCTCGCGGCCCCGTGACAGGCAGGAACTCGCAAGCATGGAGTTAATAATGCAGACTTTCAGAAAAGGAGGCTGGCAGAGGGGGCCGCGGCCGGGAATAAAAGAGGCCGGTGTGGCCGTAATTGGGACCATGTGAACTTCCTCGGAGGAGGATTAGGGGGAAGAGACAGGCCTTGCCCGCGAAGATTAGTTTCAATTAGATGGGCTGGAGGCGAAAGGCCGGGCTCGGTGGAAGATTAAAACAAGAAGGGGAAAGTTTCCGTGGCGGAGACTCTGGGCCTGCAGCGCCCCGCGAGATCTGCTAATTGAAGGCAAAGCGTGCATGGCGTTCTTTCGGAAGAACTCGCGTTAATTGATTCGATGCCGGCTCTGCTTCGAGGCCTTTCCCCGGCTTGCCCCACCCCCACGCCCTTTCCAGATATTCATTTGTGTTGGAAACCACTTGGGGTGGGGCGGGCTGCAGTGCCCAGCTGGCTGGGGGTAGCAGGGGGCAGTGGTCCCCAGGCTGCCCTTGCTGGACACTGGCCCTGTTACTGGGGTTCCATCCTTGGTAGCAGTGTTGATGCCGTTACAGGGTCTGGAGCGCAGGGAGGGCTTCCTTCCTTCCTTCCTTCCTGCTTTCTTTCCTTGTAGGACAGGCAGAGGTGGGGGGATCTGGTCCTAGCCAGTGAGTTGCAGTTCTGCCCTCTGCCCTGGTCCCCAGAGAGGCTCTGTGTTCTACGGTGAACCCTTCACATGGTGACCCGAGGCTGGTGCTGTGTCCTGGCCTGGGAGCTGGAGGCAGGTGCTAGGTATGGCTGGGGTGTTTGCTTGCATGTTGGGGGCAAACCCAACTGCTTCCCGGAACTTCCTGGGGCTGCTCCCCTCTAGGCCTTCAGGCATGTAATGTGCGCGTGTGTTTTATAAATCCTTCCCATTGTAATGACAGCTAAATTATGGAAAATGCATTTTCACAGCTGGTGAGAAAAGCCATTAGCATTAATCAAGGACCGACCTCGTTGGGGATTCTCAGACTGAGTTTGTTGGTGAAGTTATGGACGTGCTCAACAGTCATTAATGGGATTCGTTTGAAATGGGGGCTGATCATTCATCTTTACACAGGGCTTGGGGAGCCTCTTTGCTTGGAGCCGGGGGCTGGGCTCACCGTGGACACCTTGAGGTCGCGCGTCCTCTACCGTTTCCCAGGTGGGGAGGCCTCCAGTTTTGGGGGCCCACTCACAACCGAGAGTTGCCTTTGTCTCAGGAGCCAGGGGATGCAGTCCTGGTGACGTCTGTGCCTAGCAGGGGACAGGCATCAGTGGAGGGCCTCATGGTCCTGGTATCAGCTAGATCCACTCACTGGATGTGTGGCTGGAGCCTCAGTGTTCTCTAAGCCCACGGTGCTTGCCAGTCCCTTCAGATTCTCTGGGTCCCTGCAGCCTCTGACCTCAGTCTCCCTGGAGAACCCGTCATCCAGTGCCTAGTAGGTGCTGAGAGGTGCCGGGGAGTGAGCTGTGAATAGTCAAGCCATTGGCAAGTTCTAGATTTTGAACAGTGGCTCCATTAAGGCCCTGTGCTGGGGTAATTTTTAAAAATTTTGATTTTGGAATACTTTTAGGTGAAAATTAGTTTATTATAAAAATTTATAAAATAATTTTATTTTAGAGCAGAAAATGTACAGAGTCTAGAGTTCCTGTGCAGCCCTCTTTCTGGGATGCTTTCCAACCCCTCGTCCCTCCAGTGTAATTGCCAGAGGAACACCGGATGACCTGAGACTGATGGGCCTTCTCTAGGACACTGACTCGTCCTCTTGCAGACCATCCCCACCCTGCCACCCTGTGAACATCACCATGAGCACCTGCCAGGGGATGACCCCGGCAAGACTTGGCAAGGGACCCTAGGCTCTACCCCAAGTCACCTGTTACTGTCCCACTCTGTGCCACGACAGAGCCCTGTCCAGACACTGGTCAGTGATTGTCTCCTAGTCTCATCAGGCCTGTGACAGCCCTGGGTCTTCTCTTGTTTTCTATGACTTTGTCAATCTCGTGGAAGATTGGTTGGCCAGGTGTCTGGAGGGTGTCCCTGTTTGGGGCTTATCTGATGTTTTTCTCAAGGTTAGATGGGGGCTGTTGGTTTTGGGAAGAACATCCCTGAGGTGTGGTGCCCTCATCACATTGTGGGGGGCCCTGGGGTCACATGACATCACAAGGATGTTGACCTGGACCTTCTGGTTAATTGAGGCAGTGTCTGCCAGGTGTCAACTCTGTAAGGTTAGTATTGGGAAGGGCAGAGACTAAACACTGTTTCCTGTGGGGCGTGTCCACACGTGTTATTTCTTAGCCAGAACCATTTGTCCCTTCCTTTTATCTTTCTCTTCTTCCCTTCCTCCCTCCTCTATCTTCCTTTTTTCTTGCTTCTGTTGAGACAGTCTGAGTACAGGTTGGGAAAGAATTTCCAGACACAGACAGAGCACTTCAGAAGGGAGTGAGTTTATTAAGAACAAAGAGCAGAGATAATGTGGGCACTGCGAGCACAGCAGGCCTGGCGGACCAGGAGGAGTCGACAGCTTTCATGGGTTAATAGCCAGTTTTTGTAGCCTCAAGACGAAGAAAAGTCCTCCTGGGAGGTTGGTGTTAGGTGCTTGGTTAGGGTGCTATATGGTGACTATCAGCCTGGGCATGTTTCCCTTATTTGGGGTCAGGAAGCCTGCAGGTGATCATCAGGGGCTTTTGGCCGCAGTTACAACGGGACTCGGTCAGCCCTGGAGGTGACCTTGGTTCTGGCTCTGCTTCTGTGGCCTTGCTGCGAGGCCTCATGCCTGTGGCCTCGTGGTAGGATGTAACACCTTCCCTTCCTTCCTTCCTCTCTTTTTCTTTCTTTCTCTCCTTTAATCATTTGTATCAGTGTGAACTCATAGACATCTATTTTATACTTTCAGTTACAATCCAATATTGTGGTATTTGTTTTGCGGCTCAAGATTTCCAGCTTTGACTGTTGGAAACTCATTCAGTTGACCCCATGTCCCTCTGACCTGCCCCATATTTGTGTCTTTTGGGCACTTATTCTCTGCACTGTGAAGTGCTCCAGGCATATCCAGTTCTCTGAGGACTCCCGGTTCCTTTATTGGAGAAAGAATTAGAAACCAAGATTTGGGTGCTGTGGTGCTTGTAGCTGCTTGTCACTGCTGTGCCTCTCAGCAGACAGAACTAGGTAAGCTATGAATGGGTACCCACTGTGTATACACACATGTGTACTAACCTATGTACACACACGTGTACTAAGCCTTGTGTGCACATGCGCGTGTATACATATACATGTGCTGTGTGCTCGGTCACTCAATTNGTGCTGTGGTGCTTGTAGCTGCTTGTCACTGCTGTGCCTCTCAGCAGACAGAACTAGGTAAGCTATGAATGGGTACCCACTGTGTATACACACATGTGTACTAACCTATGTACACACACGTGTACTAAGCCTTGTGTGCACATGCGCGTGTATACATATACATGTGCTGTGTGCTCGGTCACTCAATTGTGTCTGACTCTTTGCAACCCCATGGACTATACAGTCCATGGAATTCTCCAGGTCAGAATACTGGAGTGGATAGCCTTTCCCTTCTCCAGGGGATCTACCCAACCCAGGGACCAAACCCAGGTCTCCCACATTGCAGGTGGATTCTTTACCAGCTGAGTCACCATGGAAGCCCATAGGCATGTAATCTAGCCCTCATATACGTACATGTGTGTTCTAACTCATGAATATACATGTACCTATAGCTGTTAGGATGGTTTTTGAAGGGCTGTGGAGAGACCTGGGCTTGCCCTGAGAGAGTTGGGGGCGGCAGTCTGGTGTAATATATGCTGAGGGTCAGGGAGTCAGTGGTGACTCTGCAGGTGGGGATTCAAGCTGACCTTTGAGGGACAGGTAGAGAGAAGAGGTGAGTGTGATGCAGGTTCTGAGCGACAGAGAGGGCCAGGACTACGAAGACATTCCAGGGTTCGATGAGTGGACCTCCTTAGTCCTGTGAATTAGGGAAGAGTTGGTCCTGAGTGGCCTCCACCTCTGCGGGCCTCTGGCCATTTAAGAGCAGCTCGGCCTCTGTCCTCTGCCTGGTGAGGACAGCAGCGGTGTCCAGGCTCCAACCCTGCTCTGGGTGCTGGGTCCCGTGGGAGGGGTGGCACCCTGAATTCTTGGGTCTGGCGGGCACCAGGGACCCTTGGGGCTCGAGACAAGCCTGGATGCAGGGCTGGGGGCTGGGAGGCAGTGTCCTGAGTCGGGGCCTTGCCTGGGGTCCTGGCTTGGGCACCTGCCCCTGGTGGCCTTGGACAAATAGATGTTTTCTCGCCTCTGTCTCCTCATGGGCAGATGGGATGATGGGAGGGGGTGGGCAGNGGGACCCTTGGGGCTCGAGACAAGCCTGGATGCAGGGCTGGGGGCTGGGAGGCAGTGTCCTGAGTCGGGGCCTTGCCTGGGGTCCTGGCTTGGGCACCTGCCCCTGGTGGCCTTGGACAAATAGATGTTTTCTCGCCTCTGTCTCCTCATGGGCAGATGGGATGATGGGAGGGGGTGGGCAGGGCAGGGCACAGGGTGACATGTAACCATCAGGCACACAGTTGGTGTCACTGTGACCAGCTCTGCTCTGGGCGTGGTGGTGTTTCCTGCCTTTGGCTGACTGTGGGGGGAGGAGAGGGTCTGCACCATGCCCGGGACCCCACACGGCTGGTTCCCGCTCTTCCTGCCATTCTGTTTCAGAGGGGGTAGGGAAAGTGGTTGGCCACACAGCTGGGGACGCAGGCATCACAGCCACAGCACCCCCTCCAGAGGCCACCCCTCCCAGCACTGTGGGGGTCTGGAGGGCATGTGGCCAGGTGCACAAGCCGTCTGCAGGCATTGTGGGTTCAGGAACCACCAGGACTGCGTCTCCCTTGGGGACCCCACTTCCTTTCTAGGTGGGGAGGCCGGGAGGCTCAGGAGAAGGCGACAGCTTGTCGATTGGTGGCTATGAGCTGCCTGGAGGCCCCGGGCATGGACCTGGGACCATGATATGATCCTGCGAGAGAGCTGGGTTTCCTGGCTCAGCTTCTTCCTCAACCATCTTCCATTAACAACCAAACCCATCACAGGGGGCTTCTTTCCTGTGTGTGGGACAGGGCCAAGTCCTCACTGCTGAGTTCTCACTGCCCCCCGGCATCAGGAATCACGCTTCTGTCTCCCTTTCCTGTGTTCCACACCCATCCCTGTCCCATCCAGCACTAGGGCAGTGTTCCTGTCTCAGAAGCTGCTTCCCACCCCCAGGAGAGTTGGGGATGGTCGGAGCGGGGAACGTCAGGAGGCCCAGGAGCCCCGAGGAGGACCCTTTCCTCTGGGCAGGTGGAGTTGACGAGGGGTGGGGAAGTGGGGAGGGCCCAGGAGTGACAGACCCTGGTCCTGGGCGAGGCAACCCTGGAGGGAATGTGGGGGTTCTGGGGTCTGCCTTGAGGTCCAGACATCTTAGCTTTTAGTGATGTGGCCCTTTCCTCTAAGGGTCTAGGCCCAGGCAGCCCCTTTCCTGGTGGAGGCTGGTGCTCACTCAGGGACTCCAGCTCCCAAGGCCTCCCTTGGGCCAAAGACACCCTACTCCCTCTGAGGGTCAGCAAAAAAACACCCTGGCCTCCCTGGGAGCTGGTGGAAGGAGTCCCGGGCACAGACCAGCCTGCCTGCTTTGGGGGAGGAGGGTCTTGGTAGTCCTGCCTGTTGGGGCCATCTGAAACACTCGGCACAGACCTGCATACCGACCCTTTTCTTTTGAAGGCCAGCATGGCTGTTGGCAGGCAGGGCTGGCCCTCTGATTACCCAGATGCCCTTCACTAACCGCCTTCTGGTCACCCGCCCCCCGACCAAAGGACCATCTCGTTGGAGCTGGACCTGTGGAGGGAGGGTGACCCCATACGAAACCCACCCATAGATCACCTCCCTGAACGCCTGGGGGGAGCCTGGAAGTCCAGAAGCCCCCTGCCCATCCCTCCCCACGTGGAGCTGGGAGGCCAACCGTATCTGTGTGCAAAGTCAGAGGATGTGGGCGGGCCCAGCCTGTGGGACAGGTGTTTTCTGGGGCAACGATCTCCCTCGGTCATCTACTCTCCATAAACCTGGGCATCTGCCCCGAGAGGCTGGAGCTGGCCGGCCATGAGGGCATTGATTTCGTTACCAGGCAGGACAGAGATATGCGTTGCTGCCCCCTGGGGTGATTTCACTCCAGTTGGTGCCGCAATTCACACCCAGGATGTCTGGGTGCTGGGTTGGTCCTCATCCACCTCCAGATCCTGGATGCCCAGCGGACCCTGAGTGTGGGGGCGGTGGCCCCTTGGCTGAGTGCACAGGCCGGGAGCAGATTTCATTTGTTAAATTTGGTGTAAACTTATAGGTGCGATTGATGAGGGATTTTAAAGGTTCTTGTTCATTTGGGGCTGAAACAACAGTGTGTCAAGCTTTGAGTTGCAAATTCTTCAAAGTAAACGCAGTAACAATCAATTTATTAGCGATCGCCAGCAATAAATACCTGATTACCCCATCTGGAGAGTGGCTCTGGGCGCTCTGGGTGTGAGCTGATTGCTGGGCAAGGGGTGATGGCCTTGTGGCCCCGTCTCCCCAGGCCACTCCCTCCTGGGCTGAGTGCCTCAGTCACAGAACTGGGGTCTCCACCAGGGACCCACAAAACACTTTCCAGCGAGAAGTCTGAGGGAGGCAGTTGGGGAGGTTTAAGAAGGAGATTCTCATCAGGCTGGGACCCTTGAGGGTGGGGTCAGCTTGTATTGCTGGAGCCAGCAACCTGGGCCCCTCTAAAGCCTCCTTCTGTGGGTAGGTATAGGGGTGAACGCTTGTGGGGGTTTGCACACAGGGACCAGCAGGCAGGCTTTCCAGCTAAGATGGGTCACCTGGTAGCCCCTCAGAAGGAAGAGCTAGGGGCTTCAGTCCCCGAAGCATCGGGGGCATGCAGGCCTTTTATGGGGCCTTGGCTGTGACTGCAGACCCGGCATGAGGCCTCTGCTTACCTTCCCTACACTGTGGCCTCCAGCTCCCCGAAGTTTTGATGAAGTCTGTGACTTGTGCAGAGGACTGTTCAGGTCCAGGTCCAGCAGGAGGTAGAGAGCGGAGCAGGCCAGGGGTCACCAGCTTTGCCTCCCAGCAGTGAGGGACATCCTGGATGCCCTGCAGTGGGCGACTCGGGGACCTGACCCAGGGTGGCTCTGCCCCCACCCCATCCTGTGACCTGAGAAGCAAACCTGGAAGCCAGTCGAGTGGTGGTGCACCCGAACCAGAGGTGCCCACTGGCTGACCACTCACAGTGAATCTGTGCTTGGAAAGAGGGGCTGCCCTGGGAACCAAGGAGGATGAGGGTCTTCCCTGAGGAGCCCCTCCTCTGGCCAGGCCACCCCAGATGCCATCTCTGATGCATTCTGGTGCCCAAGCCCCCATCCCACTGGGGGCCTTTCCTGCGCTTCCTCCCCAAGCAGGCTTTCAGTCACGGGGGTCGGGGGCAGCTTTGGGGGTGGGGCTGCTGACT
>SJYV01056284.1:502170-533512 GCA_006410875.1 Neotragus pygmaeus | reverse complement strand
GGGTGGGGGGCATGGGCCTGGTGGAGGGGTCCCAGGCCAGGCAGGGAGCAGGGACACCCATCCTCTGGGAGCCTCCCCTCCTCAGGGGATGGGAAATCAGCAGCAGCTGAGATCAGAGAGGCGCTGGGGAGGTCTCTCTGCACAGCAGGGTGTCTCCTGCCCTGCCTGCCCCAACTATGGGCCCAGGCAACCCCGGCCAGTCCTCCTGCCTGGGACCCTAGCAGGCAGAGCCCAGTGGGGAGATCCCGGGCACCATGCACGGCAGGGATGGGAAGGCTCTGGAGATGTGATGATTCTGGGACCACCAGCAGCGATCTCCTCCCCGACACGGGCCTGCCTGCTTCCCCCAGGGAATTCTGTGATGAAGTTGCATTGCTGCAGCCTCTTCAGGGCCAGAGTTGCCAAGACTCTGGGGAGTGTGTCCCCACTCCTTCCTGCGGCCGGGCTAGGTGCCTGGGACAGCACACCGGCTGTGCTTTGGGACCACCGCCTCACACCTCTCGGCCCGCCCACGACTGTGAGCCTCAACACGGGCCCTGACCCCGCTGTGTCCCTGGGCCAGGCCCATACAGCTGCCCAACAAATGTGTGCTGAATGAGAGCCCTGGAACGGCCTGGGGGACTTTATCCCTCATGTGTGAAATGCTGCTCCCAGNCTCACACCTCTCGGCCCGCCCACGACTGTGAGCCTCAACACGGGCCCTGACCCCGCTGTGTCCCTGGGCCAGGCCCATACAGCTGCCCAACAAATGTGTGCTGAATGAGAGCCCTGGAACGGCCTGGGGGACTTTATCCCTCATGTGTGAAATGCTGCTCCCAGACCGGGGGTTGGGGGTGGGGTGGGGCTGATTCTGCTGAGACAGGACGTGGACATGTCAGTGCCGTGAGCTCAAAGGGCAGCTGACCTTTGGCTTCCACCCTCCCGTGTTACCGAGGGACCCTGAGGGACATGGGGGGCTGCATGGGGCCTACTGACCCTACCTTGTCTCACACAGCACAGCTGCCTCAGGGGCCCAGGGTCGCATGGGGTCTGCTCCAAAGCACATCCTGCCCTCCCCGCTCAGCAGCCCTGTTTCATGACCCCCAGGTCCTCCCAGCTCCGGAAAACATCTGACATGAAGCCCCTCCCTGCAGTGAGAGCCAGTCAGGCCTCTGCTTCCGTCGTCTGTTTCCACACTTCACAGATACATGGGCAGGAGTGAGAGTCAGACAGACAAATTCTGGGGAGAGACTCCAGGCAATGCCATCCAGCCAGACCATCTCCTGGCCAGGCCAGATTGCAGATCGGCTGGCAGAGCATTCCCGGGTGAGGAACCCCAGGGGCACAGGGTCATTGCCCCAGGGCCCAAAGCTCATCTGGTCCACCCAGTATTGCTGTGGACATAGCACCCACTTGAAGGCGAGCGTGATCATGTGGGAGATGGGACGTGGCTGTCTTCCTTGAGGCCTCTCTCTTACCACGTGTCCATTTGAGCTGGTCTGAGCGGACTCTTGGTTGGTCACTGGGGTGGCAGAGCCTGTTGCCCCCGGGGGAGGGGGACACTTCAGGTCAGGCAGTCCACCCATCGGCCCTGGGCACCTCGATTTATTGTCCCTGCCCCTTTAACGGCCTCCTCGGGCCGGGGCTGCGAGCCCCTCCCGGCCGCTGCCCGAGTGGCTGAGCTTGGGAAAATCTATTACGGCCGAGTCATTAATCTGAGGCTGCCGCCGCGGGCGCTTTCGGGCCTCTATTTAATGGGTTGCTTCCTGAGCTCCGGAGCCGTGCTGCTCGCCTCTCTTGATCAGCTTTGTTTAATTATCAAAATATTTGATGCAGAAAATTGACATTAGTTTTGAAGGTTCTGCCCTCCTCCCCCCACCCGCCTCCCGGCGGCACCAAGTGCCTCGCCTGAAATAGCATGGGCCGCCCAGCCTGTGCTCGGCCAGGCGGACGCAGAGCTGCCGCAGAGCCAATGCAGGTATGAGGCCAGGTGTGGGGCTGGGCGCTGGGGTGCACTTGGCCACACCCCACTTCCATCCCTGTGTTTCTCCAGTGTCTCGGGGTGATCGGAGTGTGTGTGTCCCACAGTCAAGGGCAGAGATGGGGAGCCCTGGAGCTGGGAACTCCCGTCCCTTCCTGAGCACCCCTGAGCTGTGAGCCTGCCCAGGGCTGCCCCTGACCGTGAGCAGCCCAGGGCCCCAAGCTCTCGGCAGATGGCAGCACTGGGTGATGACCACTGTGTCCTGCCGTCTGGGTTGTGGTCAGCACACTGGCAGAGCCCCATGGGGCCCAGTCGGGCAGGGGCAGACTCCACCCCCACGAAAGCAGAGTCCCTCCTTAAGGGATGAGGTGCAGGAAGGTTCTCTCAGCCAGCTGCCTGGGGATGAACCCATGAATACCGGCTCACGCGCCCTTGGGGCCACTGTTTCTCCCTTCCCTTCTGCCTGCAGCACCCAGAGTCTAAAGGCCTCAGCCCGGAGGGGCCACACTGGCCTCTTGGCACATGTTTCACTTACACTGCAGCCTATGTGTCCAGTCCTGTGCCCTCTGTGTGCCCGTGCATGTGTGCCCCACGTGTGTGCCTGTGTGAGTCTTGTATGTGCACATGTGTTTTCTCCTTGTGTGTGTGACATGTGTGTGTGTGCATGTGTGTGCCTGTACCTGCCCTGTGTGTGCACCTGTGTGTCCCAGGTACATGCACATACATGTGCCCACATGTGCTCATCACAGGTTAACCAGGGGCAATTAGTGCCAGCCTCGAGGAAGCCTACCCCTTAATTTCACTGGCCCCACCCCTACTGCCTGATTCCTGGCTTGGGGTCCATCCCTCTGTGTGAGAGTCCTTGTTTCCATAGGTCATCAGCCACCAGATTTGGCTTCCTGGTCCAGTGGTCACTTGGTGCTGGGGGCAGTGGGCTCCACACGGGCTTTGAATGGGGGCTGGGGTATGAACATGCCTGGGGAGGAGTATTGGCCCAGCTTCACCAACAGCTGGATCAGCAGACTCAAAACTCATTTATTTATTTGCTTGTGGCTCCTCAGTCTTGGATGCACAGGCCAGCATTTGTCCTCAGATATGGCTGGTTTTCAGATGTCAGATAATTTCCCAAACAGAAAGTAGTTTCAAGGTTGAGAAAGTACCATTATGGAAAACAAGTGGTGGTCAAGCTCAGACGGTGGGTTTCACTTGCAATAAATGTCCCCCAGCAAGGCTTGGGACCAGGGGCCAGGGCACTAAGGGAGGGGGCACGTTATGGCTCACGTCCACTTTCAGGGAAAGGGCGACAAGGGATAGGCATGGCCGTGCAGACAGCAGCCTGGCTCCTAAGCAGGGAAGTACCGGATGGCTGTGCCCCAGATGTGGCCCCTCCAGCTAAAGCCCCATCGCTTCTCTCTCTGCACCATTGTGGCTGATGGAACATGAGTCCTTGCAGAGGTCTGAAACAGTGCTGGCCTATTCTGTCCCTGTCTTGACGCCCACTTTCTAGGTCTCCCAGGGGAATCCTGACCTGCTTTCACCACTGCCATATGGATCCCTGCCACCTGTCATGTCTGCCTGGCTACTTCCACACCAGGGGTTCCAAGAGGGTATTTAGCATGGGGAGCTTTGTTTTCTGGGGGATGGGGTTCTGGGCCTTGGGAACAGGAGCAAGGAAGGCTTTCTCTTCTGTACTGGGTGGGTGCTTTTCCATCAAAATATTTCCGAGAATTTTTGCTGACTTCTGTGTGATAGGATGGGGTTTCCCAGGTGGCAGTAGTGGTAAAGAACTCACCTGCCAATGCAGGAGATGCAAGAGACACAGGTTTGATCCCTGGGTCAGGAAGATCCCCTGGAGGAGGGCATGGCAACCACTCCAGTATCTTGTCTGGAGAACCCCCTGGACACAGGAGCCTGGTGGGCTACAGTCCATGGGGCCACATGGACTGGGACAGGACTAAAGTGACATAGCATGCATGCACGTGAGACAGGGTGGGAGTTTAGGGGAAACCTGAAGTCTGTGGGAACTCACAGGGTAGGAACAGGGCTGATGAGGGTGTGTAGGGAAGCCTGGAGCCGTGTCCTGAAAACCTTCTGGCTAGTTTCCCGGGTTGTCGGAACCAAGTATCACAGACTAGGGGGCTTGAAATAAGAGCAGTTGATACTCTCACAGCCTGGAAGTCAGTGGTCTGAATGAGGGAGTGGGCAAGGCTGGTTGTCCTCCAGAGGCCCTGGTGGGAGCGGGGCCCTTTTTGCCTCTTCCAGCTTCTGGGGCTCCAGGTGTTCCTGGCTTGTGGCTGCCTCCCTCCAGCCCCTGCCCCCACCGTAACATGGCCACCTTCTTCCTGCTTGTCTCCTCTTCTTATAAGGACACGAGCCGTTGGAATATTTGTTGCTGTTCAGTTGCTAAGTTGTGTCCGACTCTGCAACCCCAGGGACTGCAGCACTCCAGGCTTCCCTGTCTTCCACCACCTCTGGGAGTTTGCTCATACTTATGTCCATTGAGTCAGCGATGCCATCCAACGATCTCACCTTCTGTCATCCCCTTCTCCTCCTGCCTTCAATCTTTTCCAGTGTCAGGATCTCTTCCAATGAGTTAACTCTTCATATCAGGTGGTGGAAGTTTTGGAGCTTCAACTTCAGCATCATTCCTTCCAATGAAGGTTGATTTCCTTTAGGATTGTCCTTGCAGTCCAAGGGACTCTCAAGAGTCTTCTCCAACACCACAGCTCGAAAACGTCCTAAATGCAGGATAATTTCATCTTAAAATCCTTAACTAAGTTTACTGGTAAGACCTGATTCCCAAATAAGGCCACATCTTGGGGCTTGGGGTGGGTAGATATGGAATGGGAGGGACAGTGTTTGACTAACCACACATGAGAAGCAGTTTCCGTGGTTTTATTGAGAACCTTGGCGGGGCAGGGCCATCTGTGTGGTGACCGACCTGGAGTAACGGCTCTCCTCTCAGAGAAGTGCCCAGCTGGGAGCCAGCCCTACCCGCAGAAGGATCAGGGCCCAGGGGGACTCTTCCCAGTCTGGGCTGTGTGGGGCTGCCCTGGCTGGGAGGGCCTTGTTTGCCTGGATGCCTGGAGTAGGGAGGCTGCAGGCAGGGGCTCTGCTGTGTTCACTGGGGCATCTATTATTGATATGTGTGAACACATAGAGACCACTCTTAAATCTTTGTTGAACTGAGCAGGGGGTGGGGGTGTGAATGAACAAACGAATAAATAACCATGGTAACGACCTGCCACCCCCACCCTGGCTCCTTGGTCTTTGATCTCATTATTCTGGACTGTGCTTGGGGGAGGAGGGCAGGTGAGACACGCAGGGAGACATCGCATTTTCTCTGTGAAGGCGCTGGCTGGCTGAGTGGGGTGGGGAGACTGCCCTCCCTCCGTGCCCAGCGCAATAACCTGCGCCCCTCTGTGGAGTGGAGGCTGGGGGCTGCTGCTCTGGGCTGGGGTGAGGGGGTCTTCAAATGGGGGCAGTGGGATATTGGGAGGCTGTGCTTGTCTGTCCTTTAAAGGGATGGCCCTGAGGCTGCCTGGGGGATGGTGCATGGGTCCCACTGCCCTGGCTGCCTGGACACTCGGGGGTTAAGCGTCCTCACACATCAGCGCTGGCGCCCAGGGCCATCGTTTTCATATATATTTGTTTGCGGTCAGAAGTCGTCACAGACCATGGCTGCATGACCTTGACTTTCCCTGACACTATTATTGCCGCCCCAGGGACCCATTTTCTGTGCAGCCGCCCGCTGATCCGGCCAAACACGGATCTCAGTCATCCTGCTGCCCCTTGGCTGGCTTCTTCCCATCGTCCCACCCTTGACTGAAGACCTTGCCTGCCCATGACCCAGCGCTCCCACCCCAGATCTTCCCCTAAGATCCATCCTTGGAGGCCCTGTGTGCCTAGTATGGCCCGACCCTCAGCACCAGGCAGATCGATTAGTCCCACAGAACCTGAGCTAAACCAGACCCCTCTCCCCCAGCACCTCTGCTGCCGTCCAGAAGTGACTTTCCTGGTTAATATTACACTGGGGTGGGGTCTCCTTATGAGGGCTGAGGATGGGGAGAAGGGGGAGGGGAGAAGGGACACTCGGTCACCCGCTGGCCTGCACTCCCACACAGGTCCAGGCCTGCCTGGTGCCCACGGGGCAGCATGCTCTGGGGGCAGTGGCGCCCCCCTCACTGCTAGTTCCCCAGTGCAAGCCTGGGGGTGCGGGGCTGCCCTGGACTCACCCCTGTGGTCCTGACCTCAGCCCCCGGGTGCCCCCAGGCCTGGACTCTGAGCCCAGGCCGGCCCCTGCCCCTCAGGGCTGCAGGGAGCCACTGAGCACACCACCTGCCCGCTCCCGCATCCCAACATTTGAAGCCCAGGCCACCCCCATGCTAAGGGCAGGTGGGGACCTCTGGCGTCCGATTCCCTTCGAGGAGTGGCTGCTGGGGAGGAAGGGCTCCCCAGCTCCCCTCACTTCCATCCCGACCTGCATGATATTCTGACAGGTCCAGTGAAAAGTCCCGAAGTCCCTCCAGCAAGGGGACTTAGGGTGAGAGGTGCCCTAATTATTCCACTGGCTCATGGGGGAGCCTCACTGCCCCACCCCATTTCCACTGTGGGATCCCAGGGAGAGGGGCTCCCCATGCCCGCTGCCCAGGGGTCAAAGGTGGCCTGGTAGGGGCAAGCTGTGACCCCTCTCCAGGGAGCCCAGGCTCCAAGTGTTCCCCCTCTGGACTTTTCCCCTCCTCTGTGCCCCCAAATGCCTTCTCACCTGAGGTAATGACCCCTCCTGGTGACCTTGGGGTGGACCCTGAGCCTTCACCCCTGCCACTGTTCCTATGAGCCCCCCAGCCCCCATACTCAGGGGGAAATTGTTCCTGCCCCAAACACCCCTCCAGACCTTCCTAAACTCTTGGTGACCCCCACCACCCTGGAGCCAAGCGTGGAGGTCCCTGCCCTCACCTCTCCCCCTGGCATCACCTGCTGCTGAGTCCTGATGTCCCCTCTGCTGCTTGCTCGCTGTCCAGGTGTCATTTCCCCAGACACTGCCATCCTCCCCTATGGAACACCCTCCAACCCCGACCTTGGCCAGACCACTTAGCTGGCCACCCCTCTCCCTCGGCCTCTGCTGGGCTTCTGGGGACTCTGTGCTGGGCGGGGGGAGCCCAGCCCCTGTGAGCCTCATCTCCATCACGTCTCAGGGGCCTTATGGCCCACCTGGCGATGGCTCTGCATCCCCATGGCTCTCCCTGGGACAGGCCTTCCCTCCTGGCACCACTGGGTCCAACCAGCCTATACCTCCTGTTCAGACACCAGCCTAGAGCCTCCAGCACCTGACCCTACTCTGCCCAAGTCGCCCCAAGAGCGGGATCGGCCTGTGCACTCTAGTCTCCACCTCTCGCCACTGCCCTGCTTACCCACGCCTCAGCACACTCACGCCGAGGGCCCTGTGTGCGTGAGGCTGTGTGCCCTGGGTCTGGGCCCACCCCTGCTCCTACTGAGGGGCATGTGGTATGTGAAGAAGGCCCCGGGGCCCAGAACAGGGGATCCCCCAGGCTCCAGAAACGCAAGGCATCTAGGATCTGGTGGGAGGGGCAGCCCTCTGCCAGGCGCAGTGGGAGGACAGCTGTCCTGAGGGGGGGGGCGGCAGGCGGCCAGCCGGGGGCCAGGGTCTGTCTCTTATACACATCTAGATGTGTATAAGAGACAGCATAGAGACCACTCTTAAATCTTTGNCCAAGTTGGTGCAAAAGTCATTAGACATGCTGTGAAGCAGAAATAGTGAATTAGAAAATGCAATATTAGCTTGTCAACACATTTTGAAAACACTATGTATTAGGTTCTGTTCTAGGTACTGGGATATAAGACTGAGCAAGAGAGGCAAAAATATCTGCGTTCTTGAAACTTATATTCTAGGAGGCAGCTGTGCCCCCAGGAGGGCAGCAGGGACAAGGCTCTGGGACTCTTGAAGGAAGGGCGCCTGTCCTGTTTCTGCACCTGCTGTTCACCTACAGGACTCCCTCCTGGCCTCGCATGTGTGCGTCAGCAACCTGTGCTGTGTAACAGAGCACCACACGCCGAGCGGCGGGAAACCACCATCTAGCGCCTTGGCTCCCAAAGGTCAGGAACCCAGCTTGGACTTCTGGGTCCTCTGCTCAGGGTAGCTCCAGGTGTCTGCCAGGCTGCACTCTCATCTGAGGGCTCAACGGGGGCAGGAGCCACTTTCTGCTCATTCCGGGGACTGATGGCGTTCACTTCCCTGCGGTCGTAGGACAGGTCCCTGTCTTCCTGCTGGCTGGATACCAGGGTCCACTCCCAGCCCCTAGAGGCCACCCACAGCTCCGGCCATGGGTCTCTCCTGGCATCTCTCCAAGGCTGGCAGGTCAAGGTCACTCCCGGCAGCTGGGATGACTTTCCTGCCTACATCACCTGACCAAGGGGCTGGCTCTGACATCTTTCTCATGTTCTATTGAAAGGATTACTCACTCAGTCGTGTCTGACTCTCTGGGACCCATGGATTGTAGCCCACCAGGCTCCTGTCCATGGAATTCTCCAGGAAAGAATACTGGAGTGGGTAGACATTGCCTGTTCCAGGGGATCTTCCTGACCCAGGGACTGAGCCCACGTCTCTGTGTCTCCTGTATTGCAGGCAGATTCTCTATTATCTGAGCTCCCAGGGAAGCCCCGTGTCCTATTGGACAGAAGCAAGTCACAAGTTCTGCTTTTCCTCAAGAGGAGGGTGTGACTTGGGGTGGGTCCGGCACCCCCAGCAGCACCCCAGGTGCCAGACTTGGGGAAGAGCCACCACTGCTGGGTTCCAAGAAGCTTGACCAGAGGGCCCAGGGCAAAAGTGGGGCTGGACACAGAATTGATAGGGGTGGAGGTGGGAGGGCAGCCCCCAGGCTCCTGCATCTCTGCCTAGCAGACACCACCTCCCCTGAGGGCAGGGGAAGGCTGTCATCTGTGTCCCCAACCCCCAGGGCCATAGCAGGATGTCGTCAATGCAGACGGTTTTTCTGGGTGGGATGGGCCTGGGTTCTGTGGTATAGTCTGCAGTGCAGTGTGCCAGGGACCCCGCGTGCATGGCAAGGTGTCCCTCCACTGGGAGGTATCCAGAGCTTCGGCAGAGTGACCAGAACCTTCCCTTGGCCCCCATAGTTTGAGGCAGGACTGTCTGGGGGCCTGGCTGCACACTAAGTCGGATGTAGGGCTTCCTGCCTGGCCACCCCAGCTTTACACGCTCTCCAGTTCCCCAGCCCCTTTCTTGGGGCTCCAGCAGATGCAGAGGGTCGTTTCCTGTCAGGGGTCAGGCCATGTTGGGAATCTTGGAGACTGCAAGTTCAGGGTCTTGAGGGCTCCTCGGGGGAAAGTGTTCTTTTCAGGCAGCCTTAGGGGCCTTCAGAGTCTCCCCAGGGGCTGCCTGCAGTGCAGGAGACCTGGTTTCAATCCCTGGGTTGAGTAGATCCCCTGGAGAAGGAAATGGCAACCTGCTCCACTATTCTTGCCTGGAGAATCCCATGAACAGAGGAGCCTGGTGGGCTACAGTCCATGGGGTCGCAGAGTTGGACACGACTGTGCGACTAACACTCGTAAGGGGGCTGCATGTGGAGATGGAGTGGGGACACTCCTTTAGGAGTCCCCAAATCGGCACAGTAGGGGGCCCCTTCCTGTCCCCTCTCTGGGCCCTGAGGATGGTTTGGGGGCAATGCTGGCAAGATGTGGATGGTGCTGGTCACAGCCCCGGCGTTGGGTCCAGCAGGTTCCTGACGCTCAGGTGAGGCTGCTGAGGCTCGGGTGGGTGGCTGGCTCTGGATGCTCAGGGCCCCACCTGTGGGTGGGCCTTGATGCTGAGCACTAGTGAGGCTCTCTGTGTGGGCAGGGGAGGCACAAGTCTGGGCCCTGGGGACCACACATGAAGAGGCAGGGGGCTAAGAACTGAGGAAGGGACCCAGAGTGGGTGGCCAGGCCAAGCAGAGTGAGGCCCTTGAAGCCATCAGTCCCGGGGGCCAAACTGCGGGCAGTCGTGGCCTGTGTCAGAGGCCACTGTGGGGCTGCCAGGGGCTCAGAGAAACCCCCACTCACCCTGTCAGAGAGTTCTGGGCTGAGTGGTTCTGAAGGCCTGGTTGGGAGCTGAAAGGGGTGGAGGGCAGGCCTGGGGGCTGTGTGCCCCTGGCGTGAGGAGTCTTGCTGTAAGGGGAGTGGATTTTCTCGCTGTTGCCTCTTTCTGGGTAGTGATGCTGATGATCCAGGAGGGACAGTCCTGTGTGGGGGCCCCCTGCCACCAGCAGCCTCAGCCAGGGGCCAAACCAAGACTTTCACCCAGAACAAGGGGTGGGGTCTAAGGACCTGGGTCCCCAAGGCCCAGGAACACCACGTGCAATCCTCCTAGGAGGTGTGGGGGCTCCCTTTAACAAGACCTCAAAGCATCCAAGGGCAGTGGGAGATGGGAGAGGTGTGTCCAGACCCTGAACCACCCCCTGCCCCGTCTGCTAGGCTTACTGCCCAGGAAGGGCAGACCCTGTCCACAGGGTCTCAGTGGGGGCAGCTCCCCAGAGGGTCCGCAGGGGCTCCTGTCTCATCCTGGAGCCTTCACCAGCCAGACAGGCCCTGGCATTTCCCCACCGGCCCAGCTCAGAGCCTGTTTCGATTTCTATTCAGTTTTATGGCAGGACACCGGGGGCACTGTGGGCAGCGGGGCATCCCTGCCTTGATGACAGACATTGCGTATCCCATGAGCGTGTCAGCGTGAGGCTGGTGGGTATGAAATGAGCCTTTTGGGGGGTCCCAGGCTGCCCACAATCCATCATAGTCTAGCTTGGCTGGGAGCCTCGGTGGCTGTTGCTCCTGGGTTTCAGACACATCCCAGGAGGCACACTGGCCCCAGGGGAGAGAGGACTGCCTTCCCCTGGGCAGCTTCTGGGATGGGCCTTGGTCCGGGAAGCCAACCCAGGTCATCTCTTGACCCAGCCCTCCTGGCCGTGTGACCCACAGCTGCTCAACCTCTGAGCCCCCACGGCCCTTAGCAGCACCTGCCTCAGAGGCGAGGCCACACCCAGCCTCAGTCCAGCCCTGATATGAGGAGGTGGGGAATAAGTGGTGCTTTTCCACTGATCGTGGAACCCCTCATGTTCCTAGGAACACAGTTTGGGAAGCACAGTCCATATATGTGATTCCCTGCAAAGTGGAGAGGAGCTGGCCTCCCTGATGGGCAGGCTGTCGGGACAGATGGCTATCAGTGTCAGCAGGCAGGGCTGGTGCTCCGACACCTGAGGGTTTTCCTGCAGAGCAGGCCAGAGCTGCCCCTTTCCTGCAGTTGGAGACGTACTGGGAGCCTCTTCTGTCTCAGGTGGGTCCTCAGCACGCGCAGTGGGACAGTGGGCAGCAGGTACCCTGGGTGAAGGCTGGTCTGTGGGAAGGGTCAGTGCTCTTCCTATAACTGGGGCCCCCTGTGAGCATCGGCCTTGTCATGGATAGTGGCTCAGGAACCAGACAGGTCCTCAGTCAAGAGCAGTGAGTCCAGGTGGGCCTGACACCATCGAGGAGCATTTGTTCTGCTGGTCCTGGCATGAGGCCCTCCGTGTCTGCCTGTGTCCGTCTGCTCCAGCTGGGTCACCCAGGATTGCCCATGGGTACCCTAAACTCGCCTGAGGCGAGACCACCCATCCTTGACATTTCCCTTCCCACTTAACACATGCTGCTCTGTCTCTGGGGGTCCGGGAGTGAACAGCCCACTGTCAATCTGCCATGCGGCACTGGCAGAATGTCCCCTATGCGACCAGCACCTTTCAAGGAGCATGACGTGGAGTTAGCGCACTAGGTCCTGGCCAGACCAGTGCCCGGGGCTTCGGGTGGACTTGGGCAGGGATGGGGAGGGATGAGGCCTGTGTCCCCAGCAGCCCCTAGTCCAGCAATGTCCAGGGGGTTCGGGGCTTTCCTCTGCACATCCCCAACTGTTCCCTCCATCACTGGCCGTGTTTATGGGGTGAGCTCAAAGAGGAGACTGAGTGAGAAAATCTGGGGTCCCTGGGATGCAATGAGGTCTTTCATTTTCTTTTTTAGGTTGAAAAGTCCTAGACTTTGGGGTCCATGAAGGCGCCCCATCACCTGGTTCTTTCTATCTGCAAAAGAGGTTCCATGGAGGGGGCATGGCTTGGAGGCAGAGTGTCTGGCCGCTCTCAGGCCTTGGGTTGTCAATGGCAAGCCAGCCACTGTGATGTCTGTCAGGCGCTTGTCCACCAGGGTTGGGCTGCTGTGGAGGACAAGCAGGTTCTTCAGCAGAACCGGAGTCCATGTCCTTCCCAGCCCCTGCCAGGGGAGCCAGATTCAGTGAAATAAAACACAGGATGTCCAGGTACACCTGGGATTCAGGTAAACGTGGGTAATTTTGAGAGTGAGGATGCCCCAGGGCCACATGGGACCTACTTGTACCAAAAAGCAAGGTCTTGTTCACCTGAACTTCACATGTGCGGTTGTCTTGCATTTAATCTGATGCTTTAGTAGGGGAGTTGCTCTCTGGCCACTGTGATCCTGGTCCAGCCCATGGCATCCATGCAGGGCCTCTTGGGGGAGGGCCCGGGCTGGCATGTGGGGTCCTTCCTTGGCAGCTGCGTGGCCAGGGTCCCTGAGGAGGCCCTGTGCCTTCCCCTGAGGGATTCCGGGGAGGGCCTGAGTGCTCGGGGGCTGGCAGTACAGGAGGCCTTCTGGGTGGGCCCAGGTGAGGGAGCCCCATGGCCTGAGGGCTGTCGAAGTGCCTACAGAGCTAGAGGCGTGGTGGGCTGCACCTTCTCAGAGGGCTCAGACTTGCTAATGGCTCCTGACCCCATTCAGCCCCTGCCTGCAGCCTCTTGTAAGTGACTGGGTCCCCACAGGCCTGGGACTTCATTGGCAGGGGGCTCACCCCATTCCATAGCTCAGGACCAGAGCAGGGGTGTCTGGGCTGGGCCATGTTGGGGCCACCATGCCATCAGGGTCTGGGTGGTGTGTGCCGGCCCATCTAGGGGACCTGTGGCCTGGTCTGGGCCCTGCTCCTTGTCCACTGGCTGCCTGGCTGAGAGGCCAAACATGGGCAGGGCAGGGGGCAGCCCACCCACCAGCCAGCCCGGCGGGGCCTCAGTACAGGCGCCATGAAAACGCCTTGGCCGCTGCCGCGGGGACGAGAGCAGAGCTGGGTTCCTGGAGCCCTTGCCGTTGATCCGTGGAGGCCGGGACGTCTCTGGGAGAGAAATGTGGAAGCAATTACTCTGAGAGCCGTCGTTTGGGTAATTCCCAAAGAGACACCAGGGCCGGTCCTTTCGAAGCCTGGTGCACGGCACCCTAATGAAGCAATTAAGGCAAGGATCCTCTGACTTTGATCTCGATGGGGTAATTTTTACAAAAACATCACGGAGTGATAGATACCCATAACTCAGGGTCCTTAATTGTACTTAATTTGTTTGGAATACGAATGTGCATTTAATTAAACCCCAGCTCGGCCCACATGCTTCAAGCAGGGCTGTCAAGGAAAATTAAGACCCAGTTTGCTTTCAAAGTTACTGGTTTTTATCAGGCAAGGACAGCGGTCTTCGAACAGAAGGTTAGAGATAATTAGGCCGAGAGCTACAGCCCAGGAAAGTGGAGAGAAGGCACCACTGCCATGGGGGTGGGGAGGCTGGGGAGACCCTGGCTGGGCAGGCAGGCAGCCCCTGCCCTCTGGAGACCCAGAGCTTGGGGAGTCGGGTCTCTGCTGGAGGTGGGGCTGTGTTCACAGCCAGGATCTGCCTGAGGCGAGGGCTGCAGGGTGCTCCTCATGTGCCAGACCTGGAGCGTGGCTTTGGAAAGGCTGGGACGACCCGGCCACCCCTCAGATCAGGTGAGGAGGCTGAGACTCAGTGAGAGCCCAGCGTCTCCTACGGCCACACAGACCTTCTGGCACAGGATAGGGGTGTTGGCTCCCCCTCTCCGTCCAGCATCTCTCCTTCCTGCTGTCCAGGGTGTCCGTCCCTGGGATGTCATCTTGCCTGGCCTGTGTGTGTGGCCCTGCTGTTAGGGACTCTCTGGGGAAAGTGTTGAGGGGATTCTGAGCTCAGGAGACTCCCCTCTCTGAACTTCAGCACCTCTCCCTTGGCCTGGGTGAAGATGAGAGTGGAGGGAGACAGCACCTGGCCCACACCCGTCACACAGACACCGGGCCTCCCAGACACATGGAGGTTTGCACTGGGACCTACAGAGAGGCGTCTCTGCTCCATTCACACCCCAAGGCCTGCTGTCTGGGGAGCAGCCTGGTGGGGCTGGGTAGGAAGCCAGGTCTATGTGGGCCTGAGGAAGAGGAGAGAGGGAGAGAGAGGGACCTCTTCTCTCCTTTCTGAGAGCGACCTCTTCTCTCCTTCCTGGCCCGCAGACCTGCAGCCACCCACCCACACACATGGACGTGTACATATATGACACAGTGCTTGTGAGATGCATGTGCACAGATGGGCATGGACATGACAACTGCACAGAACTGCGCCCAGCTGCCCCACTGTCCAGGCGTCTCATGAGGACAAGGCACTGAGACAGTCAAGGACCTAAGAAGTGCCCCCACCCTCCCATGTCCTACAAGATCCTCTGGAGAGTGAACCCACGTGCTGGGGCTGGGGGTGGGGTAGCTCTAGGTGACTGGCTCTGGTCTGGACCCCGCTCTGAGTTTCCTACGCTCAGCGTGAGGACCCCTAGGCCTTCAGTTCCCAGGGTCCTAGTGGTCTGCAGCCCAGGAGGGGCTTCTGGTGGTGCTGGGCAGCTCTAGCCCCCGGCCTATGCCGGGCATCCCTGGAGCTGGGGGGTAGTTTCAACCCTGGGGACCCTGCTGGGTCCCCACTCCCAGCACCGGCACTGTGTCCCCAGCTGGTGCTGCCTGGCATGTCCTGGTCAGCACGGAGGCCACTCTCTGGGCACACCCGTTCCTTCATTCTCCAGGTACAGTGTGTCTCGGCTCAGTGACAACCCCATGGAGAGCTACCATCCTGCTCAGCGAGGGTCTGGTCGGAAGCACAGACCAGAGGTGCTGGAGAGGCCCCAGGAAGTCACGACGTGACCTAGGAGCAGGACCTGCAGGGAGTCAGGAGCAAATCACTGGGACCCAGGAGCTGGGAGAGGGGCCCAGGGTCGGGAGACATTTCTGAGCAGGGAGTCTGCCCGGTGCCTGCTGGTGGCCCTGCTGCCAGATGAAGGTGGTGGCCGGAATCAGCCTCGGCCAACAGAACCAGGGGCCACCGCTTTGGACAAAAGTAACAGAAGAGTCATGGAAGCATCCCCTTTGCCAACACCTGCTTCCCTACCTCCATCCAGGTTCCCGGTTGGCAGAGCCTCACAAGAAGCCAGTGGCCAGGGAGATGTGCCTGAGGTGGGGGTCCTCAACCCTAGTCCAGCCTGTGGAAGGGTGCGCTGGGAGCCCAGAGACGACAGCCCAGACGACCAGCACTGCCCCCTTCAACCACTCCCCTTGCACACAAGCCTCTTACACGTTGCATGTTGAACCCTTGTCTGATGGTGGTAACTGAGTGATCCTGTCTTACTGTATAGTCGCTAAGTTGTGTCTGACTCTTTGTGACCCAACGGATGGNACCCGTCACACAGACACCGGGCCTCCCAGACACATGGAGGTTTGCACTGGGACCTACAGAGAGGCGTCTCTGCTCCATTCACACCCCAAGGCCTGCTGTCTGGGGAGCAGCCTGGTGGGGCTGGGTAGGAAGCCAGGTCTATGTGGGCCTGAGGAAGAGGAGAGAGGGAGAGAGAGGGACCTCTTCTCTCCTTTCTGAGAGCGACCTCTTCTCTCCTTCCTGGCCCGCAGACCTGCAGCCACCCACCCACACACATGGACGTGTACATATATGACACAGTGCTTGTGAGATGCATGTGCACAGATGGGCATGGACATGACAACTGCACAGAACTGCGCCCAGCTGCCCCACTGTCCAGGCGTCTCATGAGGACAAGGCACTGAGACAGTCAAGGACCTAAGAAGGGCCCCCACCCTCCCATGTCCTACAAGATCCTCTGGAGAGTGAACCCACGTGCTGGGGCTGGGGGTGGGGTAGCTCTAGGTGACTGGCTCTGGTCTGGACCCCGCTCTGAGTTTCCTACGCTCAGCGTGAGGACCCCTAGGCCTTCAGTTCCCAGGGTCCTAGTGGTCTGCAGCCCAGGAGGGGCTTCTGGTGGTGCTGGGCAGCTCTAGCCCCCGGCCTATGCCGGGCATCCCTGGAGCTGGGGGGTAGTTTCAACCCTGGGGACCCTGCTGGGTCCCCACTCCCAGCACCGGCACTGTGTCCCCAGCTGGTGCTGCCTGGCATGTCCTGGTCAGCACGGAGGCCACTCTCTGGGCACACCCGTTCCTTCATTCTCCAGGTACAGTGTGTCTCGGCTCAGTGACAACCCCATGGAGAGCTACCATCCTGCTCAGCGAGGGTCTGGTCGGAAGCACAGACCAGAGGTGCTGGAGAGGCCCCAGGAAGTCACGACGTGACCTAGGAGCAGGACCTGCAGGGAGTCAGGAGCAAATCACTGGGACCCAGGAGCTGGGAGAGGGGCCCAGGGTCGGGAGACATTTCTGAGCAGGGAGTCTGCCCGGTGCCTGCTGGTGGCCCTGCTGCCAGATGAAGGTGGTGGCCGGAATCAGCCTCGGCCAACAGAACCAGGGGCCACCGCTTTGGACAAAAGTAACAGAAGAGTCATGGAAGCATCCCCTTTGCCAACACCTGCTTCCCTACCTCCATCCAGGTTCCCGGTTGGCAGAGCCTCACAAGAAGCCAGTGGCCAGGGAGATGTGCCTGAGGTGGGGGTCCTCAACCCTAGTCCAGCCTGTGGAAGGGTGCGCTGGGAGCCCAGAGACGACAGCCCAGACGACCAGCACTGCCCCCTTCAACCACTCCCCTTGCACACAAGCCTCTTACACGTTGCATGTTGAACCCTTGTCTGATGGTGGTAACTGAGTGATCCTGTCTTACTGTATAGTCGCTAAGTTGTGTCTGACTCTTTGTGACCCAACGGATGGCCACCAGGCTCCTCTGTCCATGGGATTCTCCAGGCAAGAACACTGGAGTGGGTTGCCATTTCCTCCTCCAGGGGATCATCCCAACCCAGGGGTTGAACTTGCATTTCTTATGTCTCCTGCACTGGCAAGCAGCTTCTTTACCACCGAGCCACCTGGGAAGCCCCAAGATGCAATTATCTGTCAGAAAAACAATTACCTATCACCCTTTCTCCTTAAAGAGAGACAAAACCCGCATCTCGACATCCACTTCCTGGCAACAGTGGTGGTGTTCGTGTCTGGTGAAGCAGTATCTCTTGTAGTTCATTTGTGAGATTGTGTTCTGTATGTTTTTGAATAAATATTTGTATGTCACTGTTTAGGAGTCACAGAATAGATCGTCAGGGTAACCACTGCTGACTGTATGCTGATCAGATAACGACAGGAAAGGAAGAAGGAGGAAGAAAGGAATCAGTGATGCATGCACACATGCACAGGCACAGGCCTGTATGAGAAAGCACATGGACGGGTGGGACTGCAGCCTTGGACTCCACACCCTGTCCCAAAACAGTCCACCGTCACCAGTCATTCTCTCTGCTTTGCTCACCAGCAAAGGACTTGTTAGGACTTGAATGTTTATTTTGGGAGTGGGACCCAATTCAGCCCATAACAATGACCCTCCTGGCCACCATCGCCATTCTGTGAGAGACTTGAGCCAGCCTCGGGGTGGCCAGGGAGACAGCCCCCCCACTGAGAATCTGCCTGGACCCTGAGAGCCTCTTCCTCGTGAATGCTCTTTGGTACACCTGATGAGGTGAGCATCTTCACACCTGTTTGCTCCAGAAGAGCCACCCCACAGCCTCCCTTCAGGCTCTGCATCACCAGCTTCCTCTTTCTGAACCTCGGGTCGTTCTGGGCAACCATGGGTGTCTCCCTGGAATCACTGTCCATCCCACCTCCAGCACCTCTCTGTCTTGACATTGCATCTCATCGTTGGAGCAGCATATGAAAAATCAGCTTTCAAACAATTTCCTGGAGAGTTTGTAGCAAAGGCTTCCTCTTCTTTGGATGTTTAAGTCTGGAGTCAGGATGATACCCAGCTCAGCTGTGGTCTAGACAGGAGAGGAAGGATGCAGCTGTATCTTGGGGAGACCAGGAGCCCCTTGTCAAGCGGCTGCCTGGATGAGGTTGTGCCAGGGTCTCCCTACAATGGAGCTGAGCTTCTCTGACAGTGGGGGGTTGGTAGGGGTTGATTCTCTTTCCAAGACACGGAGCCTGAGGACTTCATCTCTGTCCGTGTCTATCCAAAGAGCCTGGCCTCCACTTCCCAGGCCTGTGTCCTTTCTAAGTGATTCCAGGGTCTTCTCAGAAGAGGCCCAGCAATGGACCCAGGGTCTATTGCACTGTGTGTCTTTGGTCTGTACATCAATCCGGGTTATTTCCTGAGAGGGTCACTCCCAGGGCTAAAAGAAATGAGATGATTTTAGGGCTGGCCAAAACTGGAGCTCCTCACCAGCCTCACGAGTCCCCCAGGGAGCAGATGTCTGCCTCGTTCACTCTCTGCAGTGACCACTCCTGCCATTACATTCAAGTGTGACCTCACCTTGTCCCCAAGGCCTGGACTTCAGAAAGAACCTGGGTGACAGCTTCATTCAGCGTGTGGGCCCGTGTTCCTTGGTAAGGAGCTGCGGTCAAGCTGTCCTGGGCCCTTGGCATGGGCCATTGGAATCCTCGGGTCACTCCCGGCAGTGTGTCTGGTCAGGAACATTGGACCTGCCCTGTGTACCTAAGCTGGGGGAGAGGGGTGAAGTGGGGACCGTCCTCAGCACAGGCCCACCTTGGGCCCAGGTGGCCTTGGGTGCAGAGCTGAGAGGCTGGGGGTCTGCCGGTCAGGTCCTCGCAGAGCTGGCCCGCCCACTCAAGGAGCTCACACTGCCTTGGCCCACCCCCACTCCCTGCTCTCACTCTGGTCTTTGAGGGGCCAGGAGTCACATGACGGGTAGTGGGTCCTCAGGGCTGGTTTCCCTGACTCAGATCACAGCCCTGGTCTCCTGTGCCCAGCACATCGCCTATATCCTGTCTCCTCTGTTCATTATCCAGGTCAAGCTTGCATGAAGCGCATGTGCCCCAACCCCAGACCAAGGGCAGAACACCCCACATCCACCTCCCGGAAGGGCCCCTTCGGCCCTGATGTCCACCCATTGCGCTTGGCCCTGATTCACACTTGAGGCCCTGTGGGATTCTTACCCATCATGTCTGCGAGTTGACCTCACCCTGTTTGCAGAGTGTTCTCTGGTTCGTTTCTCTCTCCTTGTTGATTCTTGGGCTCTCTGTAGAGGGACGGCTCTGTAAGATCCAGGGTCCTGTCTGTCTGCATCCTCAGGACCTGCTTGGAGCCTGGGGCCTGGGAGGTGCCCTGGGACATGTTTGCTGAATGAATAAATGAATGAGGGAGTGCAGATTCATCAACAAGGGAACCATGGCCTCACCCTCCCTGACCCCTGCCCCACAGCTGCCCCAGGGGCAGGGCAGAGGCAGACTCGGATTCCCAGGTCTGTTGACCTTATCAGCCCATTAATAATGGGAGTGAAGATTTGGAGAAAAAAGTCCCCACAGACAGGTGCGAACCTCACCTCTCATGTGACCCCTGCATTTGAGCCCTGCACTGCCCCAAGTGGCCATGATCACTTGGCCTCACTGACTTCCCGAAAGGCCCCAAGACTGATTTCCAGGGAGTCGGAAAGAGGAGATAAAAGAGGAGTTAAATCTTGAGCACATATCCTGGACACATTCATTTATACTTACTCAAGAATGAGGAGGTTCTTATTGTGGCATAAACCTGGTTGCTGGTCCTCTCTTTCCAGAAGGCAGGCCTTAGGCCGGCGAGAGACCCCCTCAGTTGTCTCCGTCTCTGGGACCCAACTGGGACGCAGCGTTTCCGAGCAGCTGGCTGGGGACATGGAGATGCTGGCTCAGTCTCCCCGGTGCAGCCTGTTTCCAAGATGCTCAGCCTGATTGATCCTTAAGCCTCGGAAGGGGGATCCCAGGCAGGGCTCCATCTGCAGGACTCCCAGGGTTCTTTGTGCTTCATTCATTCATTTATCCATCCAGTCATCAGCTCAGGGGGCAGCCTGGGTGCCTGGCCTTCCTGCCTCTCTTCCCCTCTGATGACTGCTGGTGTGGAGCCTCCACACGGAGGCCCAGAGGATCTCGGCAGGGTCAGCCCTCTGATGATTCAGCTGTTACCCTAGGTGGGGCGGGCTGGATCCAAGTGGAAGAATCCAGGCCAACTTCACAGTCCACGATGACCAGGAAACAGGGCAGCTTCACCCACTGGCTGGCAGTGTCCACCAGAAAAAAAAAAGTCAGCACAAGCCAGGCCTGCAGTGCTTGATACTGGCCCTGGCTGCAGAGCACCAGCAAGTCCCACAGTGGTGGGCGGGCGTGGGCCATCGGGGCTGGTGAGCATCCACTGTGGGGAACACCCTTCAGCCCCTGCAAGCTGCTCTCCTCCTCCACTGCCTGACTCTGTGCCTGCAAGGCTGACCTGAAGGGACCCCTTGATGCAGTGCTGCCTCTGGTTTCCTGGGGATTTTGGCTGGTGAGGTCAGAGAGCAGGAGAGAGACTCATTTCTCCCCGGGGCGGAGGGTAACACCGCTCCTGCTGTGTTCCTTGTCCCTTTCCCTGCAGCTGGGCCCTCAGCACTGCCGTGCCCTGTGGAAGGTCTGCACAACCTTCCCCCGCCTCCCGTGGACCCCCGGCTGTCTCTTTCCTGCCAGGACTCTGACTCCTCCAGGTGGGTTTGGAGATGGCGCCCTGGCTGTGGCCGACCCTCCAGGACTGGATGGGCACTCACAGGTGAGGCAGGGAGGAGGCTGCCCAAGGGTCATGCCAGGTGCTCGGCTGGGCGGTGCACTCACCGGAGCTGGCATCCCTCTCTGCCCATGTGCGCATGGAGTGCCAGTCTCGGGGCACCAATGGGGGAGGGGAGAGGGGAGGCCACGTGGGAGTACCCGTCTCTGCAAAGGGGCTCTCTGGGGTACAGCCCCTGGCACTGTAATCCAGGATTTTCCTGGCGTGTCATCTTTAATAGATGTTATTACCGTCTGGAGTCTGATATGCTGGTAATTATCTTCCCGGGCTTCATCCTGAGCCCTTGTCATGCCGTCAGGGGCCCGATGTGTGAGTCTTAAAACAGTGATTATTACTGCGTGCCGGTCAACCCCTACAATCTTGACTTCTGCGCAGAGTCCTGGTCCAGGGAGAGTGGGGCGACCCAGGAGCTTCAGTGTCCCCTCTGACCTCTGGTGCCTCCCAGCTGGCTCTGAGGTATGACCAGGAAGGCCTCGGGGTCAGGCCTCGGCTGAGCACTGCAGGCTGGATCCAGAGTGCCTGTGATGGAGCTGAGTCTGGCCAGGCCTCAGGTGACTGGGCAGCAGAAGGATCTGGAGCACCGTGTCCCTTCTGGCTCCACTGGGGCCCCATGTGTCACCTAGGGCCTCCTAACCAAGTCTGTAGAGTGAGGACATGCAGATGCCCACCTCCAAACCTAGATGCATGTTACCAGGTAAGAGAGGCAACAGGTTGCTTGACTCCAGCCCTGAGACCCTCTGGAAAAGCCTGTCTATGGCACGGTAAAGAGATCAAGGGTCCCCCAGGGGTGGGTGGGGAGGAATGAACAGGCAGAGAGCAGAGGACTGGGGAGCAGTGAAAGCTCTCTCTGTGACACCATAATGGTGGGCACAGGTCATCACCAAATCCACAGAATGTACCACACCAAGAGTGAACCCCCACGTGCAGACTACGGACTCCGGGCAGCCATGCATGTGGTGGGAGGGGGCTGACTGTGTGGTGTGGGGCTGTGCGTGTGGTGGGAGGGGGCTGTGTGTGTTGTGGGGGCTATGCATGCGGCAGGAGGCTACATGGGAAATCTTTGTACCTCCCCCTAATTTTGCTGTGAACCTAAAACTGCTCTTAAAAAAGTTTATTTTAAAAGAGACAACCTTGTCGGGGACCAGTGAGGCCTGAACTCTCGGTCTCTGAGTTTTCAGAGCGGTAGCCGTGTGGCCTGCGCAGCTCCAGTGTCGGGACCCGAGATGTCGCTGGGGAGAGGCTGCCCTGTGCCCCCTCCGGGCCCCTCCTCTGCTCTTGAGGCTGGGGCTGTGGGAGGGAGTCCCTGGGGGCAGTGGTGCAGGCGGCTTTCCAAGTCCAGAGTCGGAGTGGAATCTTTGTTAGCGGCAGGGCATACATCTCTTAAATTATAAATCGATAAATAGTTAATTCAATAATAGAATGCTCTTGAATATTTCATGCAGCTCACGCACTGCAGCGCTCGCTCAGCCTGGATGTTGATGGAGCAGTGGCGAAGAATTGGAGGTGAACCTCCCCCAAACTCCTATTAACACAGTCGCAGACTCAGCAGGAGTAGGCGAGAGTCCCCTCCACTCACCTGGGGCTGTGCTGGTGCTTGTGTGATGCCCAGGGGGTGACCCTCTGGAGGCTGGGTTTCATCCCTGTATATAAAACACCACTGCTCAGAGGAGGGATGAAGTTCAAGGAAAAGGATGTGTAGTGGGTGTTTGTATCTCCCCAAATTTATATGTTGAGACACCAAGCCCTGGTGCCTCAGGATGTGGTTGTGTCTGGGTCTTTGAAGAGATTGTGGTGGTGCCTGATTCTATGTGATCCCATGGACTGTAGTCCGCCAGTCACTCTGCCCATGGGATTTCTTAGGCAAGAATATTGGTGGGTTGCTGTTTCCTTCTCCACTTTAAAGAGATAATTAAGATAAAAAGAGGTTGTTAAGGTGGGTCTTAATTTAATAGGACCTGACCACCGGCCCCAGAGGCACTCCCAGGGGAGCTGGGTGGGAAGGGTATTCAATAAGTGCCACATCACGCCCCAGGCATTTTCTCCTGATGGGACTCCGGGCCAGGTGGTACTCCAGGGGCCAAGACTCAGGTGTGGCAGTGGGGGTGGTCCCAGGGCAGCAACTACACAGCATTCAGTCTGAGCTCTGCTCATCGCATAGGAGCCTGCAGGTGAGCTGAGGGTGAGGGTCTTCTCTGAGGATCTGAGCCGCTCCCACTAAACCACCCTGATGTTTGCTCGGCCCTCTCGTCTCTGTGGCCAGCGGGGACCCGAGCCTGGAGGGAGACATGGCATCACCCTGGGTGAGGTTCATCCTTCTCTGGGCAGACAAGCCTGGGCCCCGTGGGTGACCGAGTGTGGGTTTGCGTCCACCTCTCAGAACAAACGCCGTCCAGGAAGTGGGGAGCTTGAGCCTTTGATCCGTAGCAGCTATTCCGTGCCCTTGTGGCCAGTGACCGCCCCGAGGACCTGCTGTGTCCCCAGGGAGGGCGGCAGCCCCTCCCAGCTGCGGTGGCCTGGGAGCAGACCCATGTGCGGCGCGGCCCATCTGCTGTCGTCCCCAAGGCGGCCCTGCCTCCGCGGCCTGTTAGCTCCGCTGACAGAGCTGTAACAGTGACAGTAGATTAATATCTCTTTAATCAGCCAAAATGAACATGGCACGCTGGTGACAGTCCAATTTTCTGCTAACAGATTGTAGCCCATCTAAACCCAGCGCTCAGCTGATTTTTATTTCTGCCGGAGATAAGTCAGTGCGGGAGGACCAGCCAGCACCATCCCAGCTGCCGCCTCGCTGATCAATAAATCTCGCCACTGCGACGTTCTCACCCACCTGTCAGGCGCCCGCAGCCTGGGGGACAGAATGCGGAGCGGTGGCATTTAGAGGCTGTGGCGGAGCTGGGAGGCATGCCGTCGAGCTGGGTCCACACGTCTCTTCCCTCACTGGGAGCCGCTGCTGAACGTCCTGGAGGTCATGGGAGAGCAAGGGCAGGAGCTGTCAGAGTGCAGGCCCACAGGTGCACACGTGTGGGGTCCCAGCTTGGCCCCAGCTTTGTATAACTCTGTGGCTGCCCCTCCCTGGACATGGGAAGTTGCTTCTCTTCTCATCTTATCTGGGGGCTTGCAGAGAGTGGCTCTCATCCCATCTGCTCTGCCAGAGGTGTCCAGTGGTGTGGGAGGGGGTGCTGGGCTGAGGCCAGGGGCCCTGGAGCCTCCTGTCTGGTGATGAGCCATCGAGGGCTTCCAGGTGCCCCCTCCCAGGGGATATTTTTCATTCCAAGGATAGAGATCTTCTCTAAGTGTGACTGTGTCACTGGCAGGGCCCTTTGTACCCACTGGCGGCTCTTTAAAGAGTACACGCAGCCTACTGGCAGCCCTTCCTCGGAGGACTGTTCTTGGAGTCTGCACTCCTGCCCACTTTGCCTTGAGACCAAGCCCCAGACAGTCCGTGGGTTGTGAGTTTCACTCCAGCAGCCAAGACCCTATGCTTTGACCATCACTGTGTCCATGTCTTAATGACATGCTTCCTCTGCAGCTCCGGGTATGGGAAGGGAGGGGATCTTCTGGAGGCCAGACCCAGGCCTGAGTCGTGAAAAGCCCTCGCAGGGCCCTGGCACCACTTGGGACCCAGTGAACTTCCCTCTCAGATCCTTGCCGTTACCATAAAGTCTTTTATTTTTTTTAAAAAAAGACTGAGCCTGAGAAGCAATAATTAGAGGTCGGTCTTGCAGTGTTTCCCCGAGTTGAAGTAAGGAGACGCTGGTGTCAGCACCTGCAGGAAGTTGCAAATGGGAAGCGGGACACGCCTCCGTTGGGCCCCGGCTCCGTCCTCATCCTCCATCCTCTGAGCAGCCCTGGTCCTGCCTGCTGCCCGCCCTGGCACCTCTGCTTGCCTTGCAGCTTCGTCCCATTCCTTCGGGGACCTCTGCTGGTTCACCTGGTTGCCGTGAAAGGGGAGATGGAGTGCTGGCAGGCTCTCCTTGCCTCCTGGGATGCTGTTCCTGGGTGGTTTCATTCACTCACTCAGCAAACATTCCCTAGTCCTCCTGGCCTTGGTGTCTTCAGCCAGCTCACTGTCCAGGATGTGTTCATGGCACAGAAAAAGTGACCCCCAGCCTCTGTCCTGTGCAGGGCCGCGCCACTAGGGCAGGGCAGGCCGGCACTCAGGCCGTGACGGTTCCTTCCCATGTCTGGGCAGACATCAATAATCGAACGTGGCACTACTTCTCCTTGCAGAGCTGTGCTGCTCCCTGCCCTTGGGTGAATCTTTCTCCAGGTGGATGTTGTTGGACCCTACTGGAGAACCTGCCCTGTGCTGTGTCCTTCTACCCAGTTGGGCCCCCTTCCTTTGGAAACCCAGAGCTTCAGGCCCTTGGCTCTGCACCCTGTGCCCAGAAGGCTGTGGGTCCCCCTGGCAGGCACACTGCACAGTCAAACCCGAACATCAGGGTGAGCTTGCACTGTGACTGTGGCATCACTTGCTGGGTGATGGCGGCACCTGCACCTCCTAGACCTCACCACAGCCCTCACACCGTCCCTCCAGGCTGTTACCTCTCACCCCAGAGGGGTCATAGGCCTTGCTGGGGTCACTCAGCTTGTACTTGTGACCACAAGGTGTGCTCTGTTTTTGAGGACACGGCCACCTTTTAAGAGCTGAAGGCTGGGGACAAGTGACCCCATGACAGCCTCTCTGGCCACCTCCTCCTCTGAGATCTGGAGGGAGGAGAGCGTCCCTGGTCACCCCTGCATGGCCACCGTGGGAACAGAGCTGGCTTTGCCCATGGGACCAGTCTGGTGGCAGCCGGGCCCCACCAGGGGGCTCCCAGGGCGGGAGAACTTGGCCAGGGCCTGCTGGGGTGGGACAAGCAACAGGAGGAGGGGAAGACCCCCAGCCTCTGGCACTCTGGCTCCAGAGCCAGCTCTTGGGGACATCTCTGTGACCCAGCCCCCAGCCTCTTGGGACCACTGCCCACCTGGGAAAGGCACAGGCCCTCAGGGGCTCAGACTGGGGACTGCAGTGTCCTGGCAGGGGCCAGACTTGGTGGGGTTTAATAAGGCCTGGAGGGCAAGGGCAAAGGGAGGGGCCAGAGCAAGAAGAAGAGGGGTCTGGACGACCATGAGCGGAGTGGGGGCCTGGGGGCAGGGCAAACCCTGCTGGGGAAGGTGACAGCCCCTGTGTTCCTCCTATGTGTTCCTCTGACATCACCTGCATGGGCACCCACTGGATGGAACCTTCCGGAAGCCAGAGGATGCAGGTGCCATGGCTGCTGTCACGAGGGCAGGGAGCAAGGAGGCAGAGCGCAGGCCTAAAGGGCAGACAGGCAGAGGTGCCCATGCTGTCTGCTTCCTCTGATGGCTGGTGGGCATCTCACACGGTTCCAGGCCTTTATGCCTGTGCTGGCAGTGCCATGTTCCACCTGCCCCCAGCAGGGTCTCCCCAGAAAGCCTGACCAGCCCCAGCCCTACCTTGCCTTTGCTGCCCCCTCTGCTGCCTGAGGAGCCTTCTCTGAGGGCATCTTGGTGTCTGCTCCAGGACACCTGGGCCATCTGCCTCCTGGGCCATCCACCTCCTGGGCCAGCATCTTGCTCCCCTGCCACACACATCCACTGGGCTCTGCTGGGAAGGTTCCTGAGCCAATTGATTCCAGCATCAAAGGCCCCTTCCCCGGGGGCCAGCGGCTTGGGATTCCTCAAGAGCAGCTGGACAGTGAGGATCCTGCCTGAGGATTTATCCTGCAAACAAGGTGATGAGTCCAGTGGGGAGCCTGATCTGTCAGCTGTGATTCCCGACAAGGCTGGGATCCCTTTGCCCTGCCTTCAGCCGTGCTGACAGCTGGTTTGGCTTGCAGGAGCCTGCGGAGATCCCTAGAGGGAGGCAGAAACGGTTTCTCCAGAAACTCTCCCGAGAAGGATGGAGACAAAGGCCCAGACACTCGTCCCCACGAGGGAGGACCCTGTAGCCTGCTCCTACCCCTGGGGTGTGTGTGTGTGTGTATGGGCAGCTCACCCCAAGGCCAGACAGGTCCTCGCAGGCCTGGGCAGTGCTGCTTGCTGGTGGGGGCCCTGGGTGCTTTCTAGCTCAGCCCCCTACATGGGAAGTCCTTTTTAGGAGATCCCAGGCTGGGCAAGGCCGGGGCACAGACTGGACCATGTGGGACCCAGGTGGCCTAATGACGTAAACTTGTCCCACTTCTCTGTCCCCAGATACTTGCCTCAAAACTTGGGTGGAAAGTCAGCCCCTTCCCTGTGCATATCACTGCATCTGTTCTAGTATTTTCCCCAAGGCACTTAGAGAGTGGATGGTGTGGGGTGAGAGGGACAAGGCCCCCATGTATACACATGCACATGGGCACAGAATGTGCACACACATATGCATACACACGCACGCACACACAGAATGTATACACAGATATGTGCACACACACACTTGTGCATGGACACACATGAACACTGACACTGAACATACATATACCTACATGTACACATATGGGTGGATGAGTGTGCACACTCACACTTGAACATATACTCAAAGGTGTAGACTCATGCACAGACACTCTTGGAGGCCTTACCCAGGACACAGGGACTGGGGCGTCTCTGGCCCAGGGGTGGGGGGTACGCCTGGTGAGCCAGCCTTGGTGTGTTCATGGGTGTGAGAGGTTTTACTCTGTGCCTTTGCATGTAAGAATCATAGCCCTACTCTGGGTATGTACACATGGCCCATCTGTGACACTTAAGCATCTGATCTGAACCTACGCTCAGGTCCCAGGGTGTGGGGCTGAGGCCACGGCTACCTGGGCTAGTGGGCAGCTGGCCAGGGTTCTCTGGACCGAGCCACCAAGGATTAGGTGGCATCTCCCAGACTCCGGCCCTGGTCTGGGACCTCGTTCCCCAGGCAGGTCCTGACCCAGGGCCGCCTGAGTCTCCCGGCCCCATTGCAGCGACAGGGCTTTCTGGACTGAGCCACTGTGGAGACAGGCGGCATCTCCCAGCCCCTCGGCCTGATCGGGCCTCATTCCTCAGGCGGGTCCTGACCCGGGGCCGCCTGCGTCTCCCAGCCCCATCGCAGCGACAGGCTGGCATTTCCCGTCCTGTCTGCTCTTTCTCCTCCCTGTCATGTCGACAAGCACAATCATGTTCCCTGACAGACGGAAATATCAGCCCTCGAGGATGGGGACAAAGCAGGCTTTAAAGTTTAACGAGAGGCGTTAATGGAAATAAAATGTAAAAGTCTCCTTCAAATGCGGGGTTTCTGTTTTATCAGAGAAAAAGTGCCCTAAATAATACATAAACTATGTGTGTTTTAGTTCTTTTACATGCGTGAATATTTAAAACATGCAAAAATGTAGAAGACGCATTTGCCAGGAACAAAAGGAAACACTTATTTAAGCCCCAAAATGAATAAATAAAGGAAGGTGTGGAGTAGGAGATGGTGAAACAGAGGAGATGTGTATTGATCCAGCAGTTTGGGGTGAAGGCTGCATGTTGGTAGGTCTGCAGGCTGGCTTCTGGGGGTGCAGGGCCCAGTCTGGGTGGTGGCTCCTGGGGTGGGTCCCTGCGGTCGGGCCATGAGCACCACCAGCTGTGGGTCCCTGGGGTCTCTCCCTGCATTTGTACCAACCATGGGTCCCCCTGGGTCAGGCCCTAAGCCCCACCAACTGGGGGGTCTCTGGGTTTCTGCCCTGCACCCCACCAGATGAAATGCTTGGCTGTAGCACCTGCTCCCCAAAGCCCAGGAGTTCCTCCTCCTGTGTTTTGGTTTGCAGAAAACACACACACTGCCCCTCCTGCCTCTTTCTGTCGTTCCTGCTCCGTGAACACCTGGGCACACATTGTTGCCTTAGTGCCACTGTGCTCCTTGAGCAGCAGGTCACATGTGTTCCAGGACGGCCGGACAGCAGAGCGCCGTGGCTGGGGCTGAAAACAACAGAAGCTTGTTCTTTCCTGATCCAGAAGCGTAGAATCTTGACTTCACGGTGTCTGGAGGGCTAGCTCACTGTGAAGGCTCAGGTGAGGAGGCATCCTTGCTGCCCGGTCCAGCGTTTGGGGGGCTCCAATGTCCCCTATGTTGTGGCCGAGGATCCTTCCTGTGGTGTCCAGCTTCTGGGGGCTCCAATGTCCCCTGGCTCATGGCTGAGGATCCTTCCTGCCTCATCCAGCTTCTGGGGGATCCAGCGTCCCCTGGCTCGTGGCCGAATCACCTCAGCCTCTACGTCCACTGTTACGTGGCCTCCTTTGCCTGTGACTGCCTCCTTTTCTAGCAAGGACTCCAGTCATATTAGAGCAGGGCCTGCCCCGTGCCCTCATGTTGAGCTGGTTACATCTGCAAATACCCATCTCCTATAAGATTCTGTCCACAGGTACCAGGGTTGGGGCATCACCATGTCATCACCAGGGACACAGTTCAACCCCAGCACTGGTGCACTGTGTCCTTCCGGAGCCGCTCATGAGCAGGAGCCTGAGGCCAAGGGGATAAAGTAATGTGCCCAAAGTCCCTCTGCCCGAGGGTAGGCTGTGGGGTCAGATGGATGAGGTCTCTGTGGGGGTCCTGCTGGGGACCCGGGGCTCCAGCTCCCAGCCTCATGCCAGCTGCAGGGTCTCTCCAATCAATGCGAATTCTCTATCACATTGACGCCTGGAATCTTGCATCTCAGAAGTGGGGGGAAGAGTTGTGAGATCGTGGGGGACTGGGGCAGTCAGCCTTCACAACCTCGCTCCGCCTCTGCCCCAGCTTGTGCTGTGCAGGAGCTGCTGCAGGTCTGGCTATGGGCTTCCATGCCCCCAGCCCTGGCACAGACGTTTCGGCCGACGACACAGACGGGCCCACCTTCACCTTGACGCTCTGGTCTTTGAGACTCCAGATGGCAGGTAGAGGGAGTGGAGGAGGGAAGACCCAGCTGGTTTTGTCCTTTGTCCCTGTTGGGTGACCTGGGAAGCGTGGCAGTTTCTGACCCACCTTTTCTCATCTGAAAATGGGTATCAAGCCGGACCCTGCCCCCTGCCTGCCTCCAGCGGTCAGTCCCTCGTTAAAGGGGAACTGAGTGGACGGACAGACCCACTTTCTGAGATTAACGTGGGCTCTGTCAGATTTCCTGTGCGCTTTCTAGGAAACAGCAGGATTTCCAGGCTCTGTCTGGCCTCATGCTGCTGCTAATGCTCCGGCCACTGAATAAGTGTTCTGCACGTGGGCGCTGGCATCTCGGCCGTCTGGCTCCTGAGGTGCCTGTGGGAGATGGACCCCGATGGGTCCCGTCTTGCATGAGCAGGGGGCAAGATAGAGAGGGGGTTGGGTGCTTAGCCAGCATGGCCCTCCTCTGTCCAGGTCCTGTCTGGGGTCCCTGGGGGCTGTTTACCTGCACATCCTCTCTGCCCGGTTACCCACAGCCCTGGGCTCCCAGTGCTGTTTTTAATATTGCTTCTGCTCCCCACGCAGAGGTTTTACAGTGTGATTGCTCAATTATTCATTGCTGTAGCCCCACCGGGTTGGAGAGGTGGCAGAAAGGTTCCATGTCTGGGCAACGCTTTCTGATGTCCGCGCATTAATTCTTAAACCCACTCACGTCGGTGACCAGCCTGAGCTGTTCACCTTTAGGGCCAATGGAAAAGTTGGGGATGGAAGGGCCTGTGTGTGCTCAAGTCTGTGGTTGAGGATAGCCCAGGGGTGTCCTCCGACAGAGTGGAATTCCAGGTCCTGGGGCGGGGGAAGGAGAAGGACCTGGAAGCAAATTGATCAGAGTGGGAAATTTCAACAGGCCTTTAGCCGAGGCAGGAGTGTTTTCTCTGCTTGTCATATGTACTCCTGTTTTCCCCGAGTCAGGAGAGAGGGCAAAGTGTATGAAGCTGCCCTGTTACAAGTGGGAAAGCTGAGCCATGTCCAGACAGGGTTCCCCCCAACCCAGAGTGGCTATCTTAGGACCTCACTGGGGGTACCAGGCCCATTCCGTCCCAGGCAGGACCCAGGTAGCAGTCAGGCATGGAGGTTCCTGGGCCAGTGGCCACAGGGGCCCAGACCATTTTCATTATGGCCCGAGAGAACCCGGTGAAACTATAACACTAACAACATCATTTATTTCAGTAACATGGGGCAAAATGACTTTACAATGGTGTTTTACGTGCTACATGTGCACCATAAATATTTCCATAAAAACATGCATTAAAATATAAAAATGGGCCCCAAATATCAGAAGTCGGGAGGTAGGAAACCCACAGCAAAGCCCATGTGATGGCTGGCTCGCCAAGCAGCTGCGGTGGGGTCTACCCTGCGGGTGGGGCAGTGAGCCTCAACCTTGCCCCCTCGCAGAGTAGGGCCGGCTCAGAACCCTGCCTACTGACCTTGGCTTTGCTGAGGGGCTGTGTCGGGGAGGTGGTGCCCTCTCCACTCCTCAGGGTCTGGGGACAGCCCTCCCAGGCCTCCCACTCCTGGTCCTGCCAGGTCTCTGCTCACAGGTGTCCCCCTCAGGCCCCCCGAGCTCATGCACTCCTTCAGTCCAGAATTCCCAGTCAAGCCCACTGTCACGGGGGCCATTGTAGCTGGCTCAGG
>SJYV01056284.1:432558-501084 GCA_006410875.1 Neotragus pygmaeus | reverse complement strand
AAATAAAGAGTTAACATTCATCCTTCTGAAACTATTCCAAAACATTGCAGAGAAGGGAACACTTCTAAACTCATTCTAGCCACCATAATCCTGATGCAAAAAACAGGCAAAGATATCACACAAAAAAGAAAATTACTGGTTAGTATCACTGATGAACATTCATGCAAAAACCCTCAGTAAAATACTAGACAACCAACTCAAACAATACATTAAAAGGACCATGCATGATGATCAAGTGGGATTTATCCTTGGGATGAAAGGATTTTTCATTATCTGCAAATCAATCAATGTGATAAACCCATTAGCAAATTGAAGGATAAAAGCCATATGATCATCTCAATAGATAAGTAAAATACTTGCAAATGATGTGAATCACAAGGGATTAATTTCCAAAGTATACAAACAGCTCATACAGCTCAATTAAAAAAAAAAAGAAACCAAGGGAAAAAATGGCAGAAGACTTAAATAGGCCTTTCTCCAAAGAAGACATACAGGTGGTCAACAGACAAGTGAAGACAGCCTCAGCATCACTAGTTATTAGAGAAATGCAAATCAAAATTACAATGAGGTATCCTCACACTAGTCAGAATGGCTATCATCAAGAAGTCTAGAAATAATAAATGCTGGAGAGGGTATGGAGAAAAGTGAACCCTCTTACACAGTTGGTGGTACACAGTCACTATGGAGAACAGTATTGAGGTTCCTTAAAAAACTAAAAATAGAGTACCTTATGATCCAGCAATCCCACTCTTGGGCATATACCCAGAGAAAACTCTACCTGGAAAAAATACATGCACCACAGTGTTCACAGCAGCAGTACTTACAATAGTCAAGACATGGAAGCAACCTAAATGTCCATCAACAGATGAAGGGATAAAGAAGATGTGGTATATATATACACACAATGGAATATTACTCAGCTATAAAAAGAATGAAATAATGTCATTTGCAGTAACATGGATGGACCTAGAGATGATCATATAAGTAAAGCANATGAAGGGATAAAGAAGATGTGGTATATATATATATATATACACACACACACACGATGGAATATTACTCAGCTATAAAAAGAATGAAATAATGTCATTTGCAGCAACATGGATGGACCTAGAGATGATCATATAAGTAAAGCGTGTCAGACAGAGAAAGACGAATATCATATGATATCACTTATATTTGGAATTTAAAAAGTGATACAAATGAACTTACATGCAAAACAGAAATAGGCTCACAGACATCGATAATGAACTTATGGTTACTAAAGGGGAAAGTAGGGGGAGGGGTAAATTTGGAATTTGGCATTAACAGATCAGTCAGTCAGTTCAGTTGCTCAGTTGTGTCCTACTCTTTGCAACCCCATGGACTGCAGCATGCCAGGCTTCCCTGTCCTTCACTATCTCCTGGAGCTTATTCAAACTCATGTTCATAGAGTCGGTGATGCCATCCAACCATCTCATCCTCTGTTGTCCCCTTCTCCCACCTTCAGNCCCATCCGCCACCCCATCCCTGGACCCCAACTCTGGGCTTGGAGAGTTGAGGATGAATTTTGTGCTAGAGCCTGAGGTGGGAGCAGGGAAGCCTGATGTCCTGGGTGCCTGGGGATCCTCAGGGGATGATAGGGAAGGGCTGTCCACAGGGACCTGGGAGGGGGGTGGTGGACGGTAGGGCAGGGCTGTCCACAGACACCCTTCCAGGTGATGTGACGTCACCAAGCTCTCTGTAATGAACAGACTCAAACCCATCTAGAAACAGGACAGAATAAAGAACAGACAGTGGTGTACCCTCACGGCCCCCACTCTTGGCATGTTGACAAGGAACCTCTGACTCTGCCTTGCAGCCGAGGGGTAAGGATCCCCCCGGTTTGGGGGTGTGCTGCCCACACTGGATCTTGTGCTGATTCTCCTGCTTCAGGAAGGGCTGAGCTGAGTATGGCTGCAGAAATGCTGAAGCAAAGCCAGCTCTGCATAAGGCTCCCCTCCACTCTGTTTCCAGACCCCAGGTCTAGGAGGGGTGGGAGTGGGGTTTGCCCAGCAGGAGCCCAGGAAGCCCTGGCACTCGGAGCCCCCTGGTGGTGAGTGGCTGTCACTGCAGCCGTAGCGCTCCTGGGCGGAACCCCCAGGGGCCCAGTTCCACGCGCACAGGTGTCTCTGGGGTCCGCCCTCCCCGGGTCATGGGATCTGAGAGTGAGGCCCACACAGGGCTCCAGGCAGGGTGGTCAGATTTAGCAAATATAAATCCAGGACCCAGTTAAATCTGACACCGGCTCAATGAGTAACACTTTGTGTATCCACAGACTATACGGGCGTAGCTACACTAAAGCATGAAGCTCTGCCGATCTGAAATTCAGAAAATAATCAGGCCTCCCAGGTGTTATCTGGCAATCCCAGCAGTGACTGTTCCTGGAAAGAATAAGTGAGAGGACCTGGGACGAGCCCTGGAGAATCATAACAGCCGAGGGCTGATGCGTCCATAAGGGCCAGGCAGGGTGTGGCGAAGGACCAGCACGGAGGGGCCCAGCTGGGGTCCAGGATCAGTGCACTTCTGCCCAAAGGCAGCCATTTCTCCTACAGTTTTCTTGAGTGCTAGTTGACAGGTTGCACAGCCCAGAAGTTTAAAGTCCGATTCCACAGACAATTTCAGAACACATTCATCACCCCAGATCTCCACTCCCTTCAGTCTCAGCCCCACCCACTACCTGCCTGCCAGCCCCTGGAAACCACAAATCTGCTCCCTGTCCCCGTGGATTTGCCAGTCCTGGACACAGCCTGGAGTACCGTCCTTTTCCTGGCCCTGGGCACCTACTACTCGGCTGGCCTCAGTCTTGGGGAAGCCAGGGCTCTGGGCCAGTGGCACCCACGGCCCACTGCAAACCAGCTGCCCTGTGCCCCAGGTGCATACAGGTGTGCCCAGGTACACACAAGTGCACACAGGTACACACAGGTGTGCCCAGGTATGCACAGGTGCCATGGGGCTGGGGCTGCTGGGCTGCCCAGGGGAATGTGAATCAGTTTCCAGCTGAGTTTGTCTCCTGCTGGGCTGAGGGGCTGCAGGTGGGCTTGGCTCTGGTCTCCTGGGGACCAGACCACCTCTGGGCAACATAAAAGGCCCCCTGAGCGGGGGACATCCAAGTCACTAAGACTATGAGAGGCTCAGCCCCCGCTCAGGGTGGGAGATCTGTGGAAGGGGATGGAAGGACCCTGGGTGCTCTGTCTCCCCTGCCCTGCATGGCTGAGACCCCCGGGAGCCCTGTAGAGACTTCGTGAGCTGCAGTTGTCCAAGCTTGATTCCCAGGATCTGAGAGCCAAAGGCCGACAGAGGCTCTGGACCGAAGCCCTGGGCCTGATGGCCATCCTGCCCCAATCCCATGTGGTCTAGTGCGGGGACTGGCCATGAGTCAGAGTCTTCATCCACACGTGGGGTGACACAGCATAGAACCCACGGCATGGGGACAAGAGATCAGGGGTGACATCACTGGCTTTGTCCTCCCTGCCCCCAGCTCCCAGGAGCCGGCCTTGGAGAAGGTGTGGGTTGACTCAAGGTGGTCCCCAGGGACAGACCAGCTGGACTTGGCGGCTCAGGTATCCCCTGAGGTCGCATCAGCTCGATGATGCTCCCCCGTCCTCTCTCTGCTGAGGGCTCAGCGATTAGATGGGGTGCTAGAGGCTCCAGGAGGGTCTCACGATGAGGGTCTCACTGTGGGCCTGAGGGAGGCCCCTGGGAGGACACCTGGGGAGGCCCCTGAGAGGACACCTGGGGAGCCTGAGGGGCCAGCTTCCCCCACCCTGCTCCCCAGGCCTGGTCCCTCACTCCAAGGAGGCTCACGTGGGCCCAACTGCAAGGCCCCCTCTCCCTTGGAGCCCCGCCCCCCTCCACAAATTAGAAGGAGACACGTCCCTCACTGGCTCACCACAGAGAGACATTATGTTCCAGGACCTCCTGCTGCAGCTGAGCCCCAGCTGGGCCAAAAGTATGGCCGGCAGAATGACCACCAGGGATGTCCCAACCTCACTCTGGGAGCCGGCCGAGGGGCCGAGGGGCTGAGGGGCCCAGGTGTTGAGATTGGAGTTAAAGACAAGATGCCTTCCTAGGAGAAAGAGACCCTCCCAGGAGTCAGGTCCCTGCGTGGCTGGAGGACCATGGAATCTGCCTGATGCCATGCAGAGCCACCATGCTGGGTGGGCCAGGTGGCACCAAAGAGTGGGCGGCATCAGACTTGTCCTGTCCTGAGATGGGCGGCAGGTGGTGTGAGGAGGGGCACAGGAGATGCCGAGGCCGTCCCTTCACGTGGGGCTTCCCCTGGGCTCAGGGCAGTGCTGGGTGCGTCAGCTCTCTGGCTGCCCTCCTGCCCTGGGCTCCTGAGGAGGAGTCTGTTCTGTCCTTGAGCCTGGAGCTTAGCCAGCCCTGAGGACAGGCAGTCCCCCACCCTCAGGCCCCTGCACAGGCCCTCACCCCCAGGGCCTGCCCCCTCCTGGGCCTCAGCCTCCTCACCTGCCGCCCAGGCAGCCACTGCCCCCATCCGTGTGGCTGAGGGGGCTTTTGCCTTGCGGGGACAGCTCAGTGTGTCCCCAGCCCTTCCGTCCAGCTGAAAGAGTGTTTTCAGGGTAAGCAAATGTTTACATTTACACTATCAATGTTTCATTTGTTTGTTTTGCCATTTATAGAATTATTCAGTGTGTTTCTTTGCTTGGGACAGACAGGTTAATGGCTAACAATGGGAATCTGGGGTTATATTGATGTGGTAGAAGTTCACATGGAACCAGATCTCACAAGCATATCTTTTATTTAGGGGTGTGTGTGAGGAGCTGCCTTTTGTCCCCTCTAGGTGCAGCTGGTTTTGCGGAGCCCACTTCTTGGTGCCATCCCAAGTATATGGCGAGGAGTCTTGGGGAATTCGTGGGCTGCAAGATTCCCAGGCTGGCGGCTAACTCAGAGCCGGGACTGAGTGGCTGCTCCTGGAGTGGGGGGTGCCCTCTGGTGTGGCTACGAGACTGAGGGCAGGATGCCCATGGAAGCCCCTCTCTTGGGTGCTAGTTGAGGGGGGTCTCCTGATCCACCTGGGAGGCTGGCAGTCTGCCATCTCAGGGGCCTGCTTCTGAGTTGTTGGGGTTTTGGACAGGAGAGAGGCTATTCTGAGAGTTTCAGCGGCTGCCTCACTCCAGCCTTCCTGGTATCAGGAGGAGCCCCCTCCCAGGATGGTCCAGAGCTGGGCAGAAAGTCTAGTCCTTAGACAGTGGGCAGTGCTTGTGTTTTTTTGAGTATTCTCTCTTCTGGGAAGAAGGAGCAGAAGGGACTACTGGATCCTAGGCTCCAGGTGGCCTTGGAGCAGCCCCTCCCTTGGGAGGGCAGTGGGACATCCTGGGAGTGGACGTGAGGCTGGAGGCTGGACCTCCTGCCTGGTCCATCAGCCACCCTGCAGGTGGCAGCCCCTGCCCTCTCTTCTTGGGGAAACATCACGGTAATTTCTGTGTTGTGTGATCTTAGCCTCCAAGACGGACAGTCCGTGTCAGAATGTGAAATTCACAAGGTGGAATCTCATGAACTGATTTCAAATGAAGGGTAGAAAGTGCCCCCATGATCCCACCTGATTCAGGCAGGCCCTGGTCTGAAGGAGGATCTGGACTCAGGATTCAAGCTCACCTCCAAGGAGCAGGAACGTGTTCCCATTTTCAGCAGTTCCGGGGCATCTTTGAGCTGTCCCGTCTCTTCACACGAGACTGGGGACCCAGGAGCACGAACACGTGTGATGATTCTTGATCTCCGCCCCCTTGAAGGAGAGGAGAAAAACAGTCTGTTTTTTTTTGTGCCAAACCACGACTCACGCGTATGTGTCTGTCATCCGCTACATAATTTATAAAAATGACCCCCACAAGAGGACTCCACACTTCGTCCTGGGCACCCAGCCCCACTAGCTTTCCCGGCCTGGAGCCGGATGGCGCGATGCCCTCTGCGCACCCGGTGTTGGTGTCAAGAGCGATTCTCCATGCTGCGTAAAACATCTTAGGGCCATTACGTTTCCCAGATTGTTTTACAGCAAAAGTCGGTGTCAGTGTTATGCTTTGAAACATTTAAGATACAACAGTTTACGGTCTCAGATCTTCACGGTTTGGAAGACCAAACACTCCGCTGGCCTTGGCCAAATTGGTGTTTGAAATTCAGGAGAAAACCCATCATGTTACAACAGGAGAGAATGTCCGTGAAGAGAGAGCCCAAATCACTCCAGGATGTTTCGGGTTTCACGTCTCTCGCTCTCGACGGAAACCCGTTCGTGTTCTCAGGCGTGGAGTCAAAATACACAGAAAGGGGATATTTTTAGACAAGCACATTTGGAATTGGATCTCCTGCTGCAGCATTCACGGAGGCCTCATGGGGGGGCGGTGAGTGGGGGGAATGCAGCCATGTCTCTTGGGGTCCTCTGTCACAAGCTTGCTTGCCCCTTGGGGCTGGAGAAGGAGCGTGCCTGGATGGCTCCATCGCTCGGTGACACGGGGGCCTCTCTGGCTGTAGAACAATTTCTGTGTGGTTTGTGTCCAAAGCACAGTCTGCTCTGGGAGCCCCTTCCGATCTATCCTTGTCCCTGGAGTGTGTGGGGCCTGGGGAGCATGTGCACATGGGTGCCTGCAGTCTGGGAGTGCACACGGGTGCCTGCAGTCTTGGGCGTACACACGTGTGCCTGCAGTCTAGGGTGTGCACACGGGTGCCTGCAGTCTGGGAGTGCACACAGGTGCCTGCAGTCTGGGAGTGCACACGGGTGCCTGCAGTCTAGGATGTGCACACGGATGCCTGCAGTCCGGGAGTACACACGGATGCCTGCAGTCTGGGAGTGCACATGGGTACCTGCAGTCCAGGAGTGCACATGGGTGCCTGCAGTCTGGGAGTACACACGGGAGCCTGTAGTCTTGGGTGTGCACACGGGCGCCTGCAGTCCAGGAGTGCACAAGCGTGCCTGCAGTCCGGGAGTGCACACGGGTGGCTGCAGTCTAGGATGTGCACACGGGTGCCTGCAGGATGTGCACACGGTGCCTGCAGTCCGGAGTAACACAGGTGCCTGCAGTCCGGGAGTGCACATAGGTGCCTGAAGTCTTGGGTGTGCACACGGGTGCCTGAAGTCTGGGAGTGCACATGTGTGCCTGCAGTCTTGGGTGTACCCACAGATGCACCAGTTTGTGATGGGCTCCCCAGTCTGGTGACATGGGGGCCTCTCTGGCTGTAGAACAATCTCTATGTGGTTTGTGTCCAAAGCACAGTCTGCTCTGGGAGCCCCTTCCGATCTATCCTTGTCCCTGGAGTGTGTGGGGCCTGGGGAGCATGTGCACACGGGTGCCTGCAGTCTGGGAGTGCACACGGGTCCCTGCAGTCTTGGGTGTACACATGTGCGCCCTCTCTAGGCCTGGAGGAGGTGGGGACCCAGCTGAATGTTTGTGCTGATGCGCCAGCTTTGGTGAGCTGCAGGTGAGACAGACCGTGTTTTCAATCATAATAGGAGACAACACGGCATGAAAATCATGGAGAGAGAATAAAGATGGAGCCCCAAGTCTTCATGGAACCACTGCTGTTTTAATTGCTGCAATAATTCATTTGAGCCTCGTTGCAAAGATTGGAGGCTGAGACCACAGCCCTTCTGGCTCATTTAGGCGATCTCCGTGGCTTCCGGGGGTCAGGGTCTGGCAGCCTCCACACTTCCTCGCTCCTCCAATCACCGCCAGCCACCGTGTCTGGCATGCTGGGGAGAATTTCGGCAGACAATGTCTCTGTGGGCTGGATGGCTGCTCAGAGCAGGCATCTGCTGCCAGGATGGACATTCCCAGACTTTTGACACCCCAACTTTCTCCTCCCCAGGACTCCTGCTCTGAGTCCACAGCCAATGTCTGTTTTCCCAACTCAGGAAAAGCCCAGAACATTCTTTAGACTCCTGAGACCCCTATCCCCCACCACAGAGCTGGTAGCTCAGGGGCAACCTAGCTGGCCAGTGACAGACCAGGCGTCTGTGATAGGCAGTCTGCCCCGTGTAGTGGCCATTGACCAGTGGGGTTAGGGCCCCTGTGTATAGTCCAGGGGTGAGCCTTCATCCCCAAAACCAGGCAGTGGTCGGCCACAGGAGTAACCCAATCTTTGCACTGGACATAGGGATGGGGGGACATGTCTGGTGACCACTGAAGAGAAGGCTCTGATTCTACTGCCTGGAGAGGGGTGGGGAGGCAGCCCAGAAGGAGGACTACCAGTTAAATTTTAATTAAAGGAAATGACAGATGACTTTTTAGTCTAAGTTCATGTATCAGTGCATGCATGTTGTCACAGCAAATACCGCAGTTGGGTGCCTTAGACCCAGAAGTCCAGGACTGGGGTAGGCAGGGCCGGCTGTTCCTGGAGCCTCTTTCCCTGGTGTGTGGATGCCGTCTTCTCCCCACGTCACCCTATGGTTGTCCCTCAGTGTGTGCGTCTGTGTCCTGATCTCCTTTCTTCCTGACATTCAATCAGTCAGATTGGATCAGGGCCCATGCTAAGGACCTCCCTTTAATTTGATCACCTCTGTAAAGATCCGAACTCCAAACGCCATCGCACTTTGGGCTCCTAATATTTTAATGGGACACAATTCAACCTATGACCATGTGTCTGGTGCAATATTTGGAGAATACTTAGGCCAAAAAGTATTCATTGTTCATTTGAAATACACTGCGTTGCTTAGTTAAAACACTGCTGTATTTCAAATGAGCCCCTTAATCTGGGAGGAGCTGTGGCTAGAAAGGGAGGGAGATGGGTTCTGGAGGCCTGTTCTTAATATCCCAACACACACACATATAGATACACACATGCACACACATACATGCACACACATACACAAACACACCTAAACACACACAAACATGAACACATACATAAAAATACATACACACACACACACATGCACACATACACAGGAACATGAGTGGGACTCAGTCCACTTGCATGCAGAGGGATTAGGGGGTCTCAAGGGTGCTAATATGTGGCTCTGAGACCCTCAGGAGATGTGACCATGCGGGTCCAATGACCTAGGATGGTTGACACAGGATGCGAGGGCCAGGACAACCTCTGGTTACAGTTTAGGAAAACGGGGGGCATCCGGGCCTCCAGTTCGCAAGGCAGAGGCCCTAGGGGTCATGGTGGACTGTGGTCTCTGGATGGTCTTCAATTAGTCAGTCTAGTTACTCAGTCATGTCCAACTCTTTGCAACCCCATGGACTACAGCACACCAGGCCTCCCTGTCCATCACCAACTGCTGGAGTCTCCCCAAACCCATGTCCATCGAGTCAGTGACACCATCCAACCATCTCATCCTCTGTAGCCTCCTTCTCCTCCTGCGCTCAATCTTTCCCAGCTTTGGGGTTTTTTTCCAATGAGTCGGCTCTTCACATCAGGTGGCCAAAGTATTGGAGCTTCAGCTTTAGCATCAGTCCTTCCAATGAACATTCAGGACTGATTTCCTTTAGGATTGACTGGTTGGATCTCCTTGCAGTCCAAGGGACTCTCAAGAGTCTTCTCCAACACCACAGTTCAAAAGCATCAGTTCTTTGGTGCTTACCCTTCTTTATGGTCCAACTCTCATATCCATACATGACTACTGGAAAAACCATAGACAAAGTATGTCTCCATTCTTTAATATGCTTTCTAGGTTGGTCATAGCTTTTCTTCCAAGGAGCAAGTCTTTTAATTTCATGGCTGCAGTCACCATCTGCAGTGATTTTGGAGCCAAAATAAAGGAAGTCTGTCACTGTTTTCATTGTTCCCCATCTATTTGCCATGAAGTCATGGGACTGGATGCCATGATCTTTGTTTTTTGAATGTTGAGTTTTAAGCCCGTTTTTTCACTTTCCTTTCACCCTCATTGAGAGGCTCTTGACTTTCTGCCATAAAGGTGGTGTCATCCTCATACCTAAGGTTATTGATATTTCTCCCTGCAATCTTGATTCCAGCTTGTGCTTCATCCAGCTTGGCATTTGGCATGATGCACTCTGCATATCCATATATGACTACTGGAAAAACCATAGCCTTGACTAGATGGACCTTGGTCAACAAAGTATGTCTCCAACCCACTCCAGTATTCTTGCCTAGAGAATCCCATGGACGGAGGAGCTTGATGGGCTACAGTCCACGGGTCGCAGAGTCGGACAGTACTGAGCGACTTCACTTTCACTCTACATATAAGTTAAATAAGCAGAGTGACAATATACAGCCTTGATGTACTCTTTTCTCAATTTGGAACCAGTCCGTAGTTCCATGTCTGGTTCTAACTGTTGCTTCTTGACCTGCATTCAGATTTCTCAGGAGGCAGGTAAGGTGGTCTGGTATTCCCATTGCTTTAAGAATTTCGTTCTTAAAGGGAAGCTCTTCGGGGAACCCCAGTCTGACCTTGATGGAGGGGCAGTTAAGTGGCTAGAACCCTAGTATGGGGCTGCAGATGAGCGGGGGCAGGGTGGTCGGGGCGGCTGGGTGCTGGTGGGTTGGGGTACCGACAGCCACGTGGTAAGTGGCCTCAAGTGTGGTGGATCCTGGGGCTATCCACTGTCTGCTCCCTGGCCCAGCAGGCTGGGAGGTCAACGCCAGAATGGTTTTCAGCTGAAAATCCTCCGATTTATTAAGTTTGCTCCAGAAGCCAGTGCGTCTGTTATTTACGCTCCTTTGATCTAGAAAGCTGTTTGTTTACATTTTATTGCACTATAAATCCCGGGTAAGCATGCAGGATATTTTTACAACACTGAGGACTCTCCTGTGAGCGCGCCCAGGGTGGGAGTCTTGACGGCTCTGCTGCCAGGGTCTTCCCTCCTGGAGTCTGGGGTCTGGGATCATCTGGACACACACGGCCCGCAGATGTGTCTCTGCAGAACATCTGGGCTGGGGCAGTGGCTGCAGGCTGCGGAGTGTGTGGTGGGACCACAGTGCACAGGAGCCCTGTGGTCACGGGCAGCCTGTGCCGGTGTGGCGGGAGCGCCAGTTACCTGCAGGGTGGCTCCTGTATGGCCAGGTGGGTCCGTGTGGCTGTCCAGCCTCTGGCCCAGGNTGCGGACCAACCAGGGGCCCCAAGTTGGAGGACAGTCACAAAGGAGGCCAACGTGGATGCTCAGGGGGACCCCTGAGCCAGCTACAATGGCCCCCGTGACAGTGGGCTTGACTGGGAATTCTGGACTGAAGGAGTGCATGAGCTCGGGGGGCCTGAGGGGGACACCTGTGAGCAGAGACCTGGCAGGACCAGGAGTGGGAGGCCTGGGAGGGCTGTCCCCAGACCCTGAGGAGTGGAGAGGGCACCACCTCCCCGACACAGCCCCTCAGCAAAGCCAAGGTCAGTAGGCAGGGTTCTGAGCCGGCCCTACTCTGCGAGGGGGCAAGGTTGAGGCTCACTGCCCCACCCGCAGGGTAGACCCCACCGCAGCTGCTTGGCGAGCCAGCCATCACATGGGCTTTGCTGTGGGTTTCCTACCTCCCGACTTCTGATATTTGGGGCCCATTTTTATATTTTAATGCATGTTTTTATGGAAATATTTATGGTGCACATGTAGCACGTAAAACACCATTGTAAAGTCATTTTGCCCCATGTTACTGAAATAAATGATGTTGTTAGTGTTATAGTTTCACCGGGTTCTCTCGGGCCATAATGAAAATGGTCTGGGCCCCTGTGGCCACTGGCCCAGGAACCTCCATGCCTGACTGCTACCTGGGTCCTGCCTGGGACGGAATGGGCCTGGTACCCCCAGTGAGGTCCTAAGATAGCCACTCTGGGTTGGGGGGAACCCTGTCTGGACATGGCTCAGCTTTCCCACTTGTAACAGGGCAGCTTCATACACTTTGCCCTCTCTCCTGACTCGGGGAAAACAGGAGTACATATGACAAGCAGAGAAAACACTCCTGCCTCGGCTAAAGGCCTGTTGAAATTTCCCACTCTGATCAATTTGCTTCCAGGTCCTTCTCCTTCCCCCGCCCCAGGACCTGGAATTCCACTCTGTCGGAGGACACCCCTGGGCTATCCTCAACCACAGACTTGAGCACACACAGGCCCTTCCATCCCCAACTTTTCCATTGGCCCTAAAGGTGAACAGCTCAGGCTGGTCACCGACGTGAGTGGGTTTAAGAATTAATGCGCGGACATCAGAAAGCGTTGCCCAGACATGGAACCTTTCTGCCACCTCTCCAACCCGGTGGGGCTACAGCAATGAATAATTGAGCAATCACACTGTAAAACCTCTGCGTGGGGAGCAGAAGCAATATTAAAAACAGCACTGGGAGCCCAGGGCTGTGGGTAACCGGGCAGAGAGGATGTGCAGGTAAACAGCCCCCAGGGACCCCAGACAGGACCTGGACAGAGGAGGGCCATGCTGGCTAAGCACCCAACCCCCTCTCTATCTTGCCCCCTGCTCATGCAAGACGGGACCCATCGGGGTCCATCTCCCACAGGCACCTCAGGAGCCAGACGGCCGAGATGCCAGCGCCCACGTGCAGAACACTTATTCAGTGGCCGGAGCATTAGCAGCAGCACGAGGCCAGACAGAGCCTGGAAATCCTGCTGTTTCCTAGAAAGCGCACAGGAAATCTGACAGAGCCCACGTTAATCTCAGAAAGTGGGTCTGTCTGTCCACTCAGTTCCCCTTTAACGAGGGACTGACCGCTGGAGGCAGGCAGGGGGCAGGGTCCGGCTTGATACCCATTTTCAGATGAGAAAAGGTGGGTCAGAAACTGCCACGCTTCCCAGGTCACCCAACAGGGACAAAGGACAAAACCAGCTGGGTCTTCCCTCCTCCACTCCCTCTACCTGCCATCTGGAGTCTCAAAGACCAGAGCGTCAAGGTGAAGGTGGGCCCGTCNGTGTGGCATGAAGCTAAAGTATTATTTGAAGAAGCTAAAGTATTATTTAAGACTCTTGAGAGTCCGTTGGACTGCAAGGAGATCCAACAATCCATTCTGAAGGAGATCAGCCCTGGGATTTCTTTGGAAGGAATGATGCTAAAGCTGAAACTCCAGTACTTTGGCCACCTCATGCGAAGAGTTGACTCATTGGAAAAGACTCTGATGCTGGGAGGGATGGGGGGCAGGAGGAGAAGGGGACGACCGAGGATGAGATGGCTGGATGGCATCACCGACTCGATGGACGTGAGTCTGAGTGAACTCTGGGAGTTGGTGATGGACAGGGAGGCCTGGTGTGCTGCGATTTGTAGGGTTGCAAAGAGTCAGACACAACTGAGTGACTGAACTGAACTGAAAAAGAAAAGAAGAAAAGTGGAAATCAATTATATAAACAGTTACCTGAAGAAATAATTTTAAAACTCCAAAGAAAGTAAAAAGCAGAAAATGATAGAGAGAAGATATTGATGAAATAAAAAATGAAGGTAAGAATATGAAGCCCCAAATTGATTGTTTGCAAGACTAATAAAATTAATAAACCTAAGAGAGAGAGAGGGCTTCCCTGGTGGCTCAGCGATAAAGAATCTGTCTGCAAGGCAGGAGCCTCAGGAGACACAGGTTCGATCCCTGGGTCAGGAAGATCCCCTGGAGAAGGGAACAGCAACCCACTCCAGTATTCTTGGCTGGAGAATTCCATGGATAGAGGAGCCTGGCATGCTACAGGCGGGTTGCCAAGAGTCGGACACGACTGAAGCGACTTAGAATAAGAGAGAGAGGGAGAGAGAGGGAGAGACAGTGAGAATTAAAAAGTACAAATAGCCAGTGCTAGTAAGGAATAGGGAATAAATTACTATGAATTCAGAAATTATTATTAAAAGCTTTTATACTAATCAATTAGAATAAGTGAATGAAATAAAGTTCTTGAAAAATAAAGCTAAAATCATCACAAGAAGAAACTGAAAATTAAAAAAATTGTATAACTGTTAAAGAAATTGTCTTTGGAATTAAAATATTTCTCAAAAAGAAAATCTTAGGTGCAGATTAATTTCCTTGCTTAATTCTATCAACAGTTTAAAACTTTCTATCAAAATTTAAAACAATTTTACACAAATTCCCTCAAAGAATTAAAAAAGGTTACTCCTTGAACTTGGTTTACAAACCCAGCATAATCTTTGTAGCAAAAAGGGAAAAAAACATCACAGGAAATGTCATACAGAGCAATTGCTCACCATTTCTGAACTTGGATTCAAAGATCTTATACTAACATTAATCAGTTCAAAATCATTTGTATATAAACATAATGTAAGTTGATGAATTAGATCTTTTTTCTAGGAATGAAAAGTGGGGTTAAAATTAATCAACATAATTAAGTACACAAATGGAATAGAGTGAAAATCAAATGTTAATCTCAGTAGATTCAGTGAATGCATATGAGATAATTCAATATCCATTCACTAGTTAAAAAAATTGGCAAACTGAAGGCCATTTTCTTAACATGACAAAGTAAATATACAAAACTTACAGCAATTATCATGCATGATGGTGAACTGTTGAAAGCTCTCCAAGACTGGGAACAAGACAAGAGTGCCTGACACTACAAGTTCTGTGCACTCCTAGACTAGTGACTCTAGCTAGTGCAATAATGCAAGAAAAAATAATTGTTATAACTATTAGAAAAGATACACTGTCGTCATAATTTACAGGTAAAGTGATTATGTAAATAAAAATTCAAGAGTCTGTAGATTCACTATGAATATTAATAAGTAAATTTAATATATATTATCTACCAAGAGAAAGTAGAAAATTTTTGAAGTTACCATTTGTAATAGTGTCAAAAATATCAAATGCTGAGTGATGAATCTAGGTAGAAGGTATGCCAACGTTTTTACAGGAAACTATAAGCCTTCAGAAAAATTAAAGAAAGCATGAATTAATTAAGGGATCCACTACAGATTCAATGCAACCATGATAAAAATCCCATCCATTCTCTGTGGAAACTTATAGCCTAAGTTCTGGCCCCACAGATAAAGAAGTCTTATGGAGCTGCAGTAATCAAGCAGTGTGGTGTTATTGCAAGGATGGATAAGTAGATAAACGTCAGAGTAGAGACACAGAGTTGCCCATATATGGACACCATGCATCTAAGACGCATGCGTGGCATATGACACCTATGGCACAGTCCTGGGGCCCTAGGCTCTGCTCTGTCAGCACTGCCTGGGGGAGGGCAGCGCCTGCAGCCCTAGGATCACGTTTGATGGGCAGCAGAGTGGGAGACAGGACTGGGCACAGCATTGCTTCCTCACGATGACCCCTGGCCACCTTGTGGGCTACTCATTGGAGGGAGGCTCTCCTTCCCCTAGAACATCCACAAACAGCAGCATCTTCATTCCACAGTAGGGAGGTCTGCCACATTAGAAGTAGAAGACACCTGACTGCTGTCTGTGGGAAGCATTGAGATAACCAGGAATGTCTCCAACAACAAGCATGTGAGCGGCACCCCTGGCACTGCGCACTGGCTGGAGAGAGGAGGGAACAGTCCGCCCCTCCTTCCAGGGAGCACGGGACATCCACATGGGCTTCCACAGGGCCCCCTGGGCCACCTTCTGCTCTATCCCAGGTGTGACTGTCGCCATCTCAGTCCAGTGTGGTCCTTGTGGGAACTGCAAGGTGGAAAAGAATGCTGGTCCTGGGACTGAAGCCGGTGAGGTGCAGGCAGTGGTTCGAGCGTCCTGAGTGGTCAGCTCATCATGATAGGATCCTGGAGACAGCAGGAAGGGCTGCATATTTGCCTCAAAGGGAGAGACGAACATTGTACCTAGGCGTTTTCATTCCTCTGGATTTTGCCCTAAGTTATAATTGTTAGATATCATCAAACTAAAATGTATTTAGTTAACCAAAGTATTCAGTTAAAAGCATCAAGGAATGTGATTAAAATTTAAAACTACAGCCATTAAGGAAGGGATCATGCCTTCCTTGACCAAGTCTTAGGGGAGTTGGTATGATTCTCTCAGGCCAGCACAGGCAGCTGGAGCTCACAGAGGGCGTTCCCCTAACCTCACCCAGGGATTGCACTTTTGGCTGGTCATCTGTGTGTAGAGATGGCCCCTGAGCATCACCCCACTGGAGTCTCCCTGAGCTAGGGGAGCCTGCAGAAGGAGGCAGAGCAGGCCACCTTCACCCACAGGCCTGGGATGGAGCCTGGCCTTCCCTCCCGTGGGGTGCCCAAAAGCGGGAGGGAGGAATATCTGCCTCTTGGAATTTTTGCAGGTGACGAGGCTGGCTGGCTACTGAGCCTTGGATAGTACAGTCAGATAAACATTGCCTCCCTGTCCTTCTCACTGGCCACCCCACCCTGCCTGCTAGGTGCTTGGCTGGTCCAAGAGGACAAATGATCACGTGGCACGTGGGCCGAGCAGAGCTGCATCCCAGGCTGTCCTTTCCTCTGGGGCCTCTCCTCTGTGGCAGGTGCTTGTGCTTGAGGCTCTCTGTGGGGTCTCCAGGTCAGAGCAGAGCCCGTGAACATGGGGGCATCAGCCTCCTCATCCTCGGCTCTTTGTGACAGAGTCAGAGGAGGGGACAGCAGGATGGGCAAGGACGCCCTGCGGGGCTGGGGTAGGGGTCACTGGCCACCTGTCTCCTGGGCTCTGGGATCGCCCACCTGCAAGCCCTCCTCGGGGCACACTTGAGGGTATAAATGAGGTTCCCAAAGAAACCTGACCTCTCCTAACCCCTTTCCAAACACAAGCCCCATTTTACGTCAAAGAGCGTGAAACAGGCCTCAGCACACACCTGCCGCCTGCCGCAGGAGAGTTTCTGAGGGGTGCTGGCTTCTGGTTTGGGCTCCAGGTGTTCGATGAACATCTTCCTTTTTGGTCCCTGTTTCTTGGAAAGTTCCCTCCTCCAGGGTTGGGGCACCAGCGCCCTTCTCTGCTGGGCATTCCTCTAAGAATCTCATATTGCTGTCGAGGAGTCTGAACTGGGGAGGGCAGGCTTGTGGCCTTGGTGTGTGCATCTGTGTTCACGACCTCCAAGTGCATGGTCAACCTCCAAGTTGACCTCTCAGTCAATTGCGCTGACCAAGAAGCATAAGGCATCAACCCAGGAACTGCAAGACACTAGAGTGACCAGCAAACCGGTTGCCAAACTCTGGCTCTGCTCGGCGTCTCACCAGCGTCCCAGTGGACACTCGTCTTCCGCCGGCTCACAGGACCTGACGGACCTGTGGGGGCTTTGGGCTCTGGAGACCTGGCTGAGTTAGAATCCTCGGAGTCCCTCCAACTCTGGAAGGACAGAGCCCACATGTTCAGCAAGCTCCTGTGAAAGGGGCTGAACTGTGTCTCCTGGAGTTTATATGTTGGAGTCCTAAATCCTAGGACCTCTGAATGTGAGTATATTTGGGGACGGAGTCTTTAAGGATGTGATTAAGTCTTCCCTGGTAATTCAGACAGTAAAGAATCTGCCTGAAATTCAGGAGACCTGGGTTCGATCCCTGGGTTGGGAGGATCCTCTGGAGAAGAAAATGGAAACCTATTCCAGTATTCTTACCTGGAGAATTCCATGGACAGAGGAGCCTGGCAGACTATAGTCCATGGGATTGCATAGAGTTGAACACAACTAACACTTTCACTTTCAAGGTAAAATGAAGTCCTATGGTTGGGTCCTAATTCAAGCACCGGTGTCCTTATGAGAAGAGGAGATCAGGACAAACACATGCACAGAGGGAAGACCCTGTGAGGACACGAGGAGAAGACGGCCATCCACAGGCTGGAGAGAGCCTGGAGAGGCTCACCCTGACCTCAGATTCCAGCTTCCCACGCTGGGAGAGGATTCATGTCCTGTTGAAGTCCCCAGTCCGTGGTGCTTTGTTGTAGCAGCCAGACAGTGGGCCTGGGCTAGACCAACGGAAGGCATCTCCCTGCCCACTACTCCTGCCTGGCTGCTGGGAGGACATGGGGAGAAAGAGGGTAACAATATCACATGGATGGGAGAACAGACATCTGGGTGTCACTCTTGCCAAACAAATATTTGCTCAGCGCTTTCTAGAGGTGAGCGGTGTGGATACGACCCTGGGCGGGTAGAGCCCACAAGCTATTAATGGAATGAATAGTCACTTAGAGAAGCTAACAGGAACATCTGTGACAGTTTGGCTTGTTGCTTGGCAAATGCTCGCCCCTCCTATTCAGGGTGGGTGAGGTGGCCCCTTTGTGAACTTTGGGCCGGTCCCTGTGGCTTCTTTGGATGTGGCGATGTGATCCGAGAAGAGGCCTCCCACCCATGGGCTGGGCACACCCCCTGATGACAGCAGGCCTGGGGCTCTCATGTCCTGCTGCTCAGAGACCAGAATGCATACAGCACGGCCCCTTGGCCATAACCCTGAGAAGAGCTGCCCAGCTGGGCCCTGCATGGCTTAGCTGGGCCACACCAGCCAGCTGGCCATGGGTGTGAGGACAGGTTGCTTGTGCTTTGGAGAGCTTTGTTACATGGCGTGACTGTGGCCCTTGCTGACCGATCACCATATGTATATGATTTTTACTTTGGTCAAGAAAGGAGCAACTTAGGAGGGAATCTGCCCATGGTCTGTTAAATCCTGAGAGTCATTTATGGAATGAGCACATATATAGTCACCAAACTGTAGAATATTACAGTAAAACAGAAGTGTCCTCGCTCGGCTGGACATTAACAAATGACAGCTGATAGACCTAATCTGGCCTGGTATCTGATCTGGAGTGGACCCTAACCCAAGAATGGTTTTTACATTTTTAAAAGGCTAAAAAGAATGAAGAACAAAATTTCACGCACATGAAGTTTATGTGAAATTCAAGCCCGTGTCCATAAAGTTTTATTGGAACATGGCCACGCCCATATGTCATGCGTTCCCCAAAGCAGCTTTCATGATACAACAGCAGAGTCCAGTTCTTCAGGCCCACCAAGCCTGAACTGTCACAGTGGGAAAATTGTCTGACCCTGTATGAGAGGAACTCTTAGCACAAAGACCAGAAAGTGTTACCTTACCTAGTAAGCAGCAGCACAGCTGCATCGTGACCCTGGAGCAAAGTGGAAACAGGCTTTGGGGCTTTCACAAGCGTGCTCAGGCAGCCAGTGCCCAAGCTTGCTGTGATCCGTGCCCTGTGAGAGTTTGCCTGCTCCAGCCCCAGGAGGCGGAGTGGAAGCTTGATGCCCCATGCTTGTTTCTTTTGCCTTGACATGAGGGTTCAAACCTTCCTGCTTACCTGCTGTGTTCCTCCCTGCTTTCCATGGTCTCCATCATCCGCTATTCCCTGAACACCTTCCATGTGCAATGGTCTATGCCAAACCTGACCATTTACTCATCCATCCACCATCCATCCATCCATCCATCCAACCAACCATCCACCTACTCACCCACCCATCATCCACCCATCATCCATCTACCCATCCAGTCACTAAGCATCCATTCACCTATTTACTCATCCATCCATCTGTTCATTCATCCACCCACCCACCCATCCATCATTCTTCCACACCTTCATTCAATGACTGTTTCTCAAGTGGCCATTTACGAAGTACCATGTTGCCTCGGAGATTTGATGATGAACAAGCAAATAAGAAAAGATGGGCACAATAAAGGACAGAAATCGGATGGAACTAACAGAAGCAGACAATATTAAGAAGAGGTGGAAAGAATATCCAGAAGAACTCTTAAAAAAACAATCTTCATGACCAAGATAACCACAATGCTATGATCACTCACCTAGAGCCAGACATCCTGGAATGCAAACTCAAGTGGGCCTTAGGAAGTATCGCTATGAACAAAGCTAGTGGACGTGATGGAGTTCCAGTTAAGTTATTTCAAATCCTTAAAGATGATGACGTTAAAGTGTTTCACTCAATATGCCAGTAAATTTGGATAACTCAGCAGTGGCCACAGGACTGGAAAAGTTCAATTTTCATTCCAACCTCAAAGAAAGGCAATGCCAAAGAATGTTCAAACTATTGCACAATTTCACTCATCTCACATGCTAGCAAAGTAATGCTCGAAATTCTCCAAGCAAGGCTTCAACAGTACATAAACCAAGAACTTCCAGATGTTCAAGATGGATTTAGAAAAGGCAGACGAATCAGAGATCAAATTGCCAATGTCTGTTGGATCATTGAAAAAGCAAGAGAGTTCCAGAAAAACATCTACTTCTGCTTTATTGACTATGCCAAAGCCTTTGACTGTGTGGATCACAACAAACTGTGGAAAATTCTCAGTGAGATGGGAATACCAAACCACCTGATCTGCCTCCTGAGAAATCTGTATGCATGTCAAGAATCAACAGTTAGAGCTGGACATGGAACAACAGACTGGTTCCAAATTGGAAAAGCAGTACATCAAGGCTGTATATTGTCACTCTGATTATTTAACTTATATGCAGAGTGCATCATGCAAATTGCTGGGCTGGATGAAGCACAAGCTGGAATCAAGATTGCTGGGAGAAATATCAATAACCTCAAATATGCTGATGATACCACCCTTATGGCAGAAAGCCAAGAGGAACTGAAGAGCCTCTTGATGAAAGTGAAAGAGGAGAGTGAAAAAGCTGGCTTAAAACTCAACATTCAAAAAACAAAGATCATGACATCCAGTCCCATCACTGGATGGGGAAACAATGGAAACAGTGACAGACTTTATTTTCTTGGGCTGGAAAATCACTGCAGACGGTGACTGCAGCCATGAAATTAAAGACTCTTGCTCCTTGGAAGAAAAGCTTTGACCAACCTAGACAGCATATTAGAAAGCAGAGACATTACTTGGCTGACAGAAGTCCATCTAGTCAAAGCTATGGTTTTTCCAGTAGTCATGTATCGATGTGAGAGTTGGACCATAAAGAAAGTTGAGCACCAAAGAATTGATGCTTTTGAACTATAGTGTTGGAGAAGACTCTTGAGAGTCCCTTGGACTGCAAGGAGATCTAACCAGTCAATCCTAAAGGAACTCAATCCTGAATATTCATTGGAAGGACTGATGCTGAAGCTGAAGCTCTAATACTCTGGCCACCTGATGCAAGGAGTCTTTTCTAAGACTCTGGGAAGATTGAAGGCAGGAGAAGGGGATGACAGAGGATGAGATGCTGGATGATATCACTGCCTTGATGGACATGAGTTTGAGCAAGCTTTGGGAATTGGTGATGAACAGGGAAGCCTGGTATGCTGCAGTCCATGGGTTCGCAAAATGTTGGATGTGACTGAGCAACTGAACTGACTGACTGAAGGAAATAAGCAAGTAGTCTGCCTTCATGGAGTTCAAGACTTAAAGGAATAGAAATAACCTAATCTATCATTACCAGTTATGATGTGAGAAGTAGAGCACGTGTTTCTGGGGAATGCAGCGGGAGGAGGACTTTCTGAGGAGGGGGATTTTGTCCAGACATGTAGTTGAGGAGCACAAGGACACTTGAAGGATGAGAGGTCTGAGGTTGGACTAAGCTGCCCCTGGGGGTTTGGGGAGGGTCAGAGCAAGTGAGGGGCTTTGGCAGGGACCCGCAGCACAGAAAAGACACCCAGTGCCTGTGCTCAGAGCCCCCACTGTGGAATAGAACCGGTGCTTCTGGGAAGTGGAGGCTGGAGATGGTCGGTCTCCAGGGAAACTTGATTGCACACCGTAATGGATTGAACAGTGTCCCCCAAATTCATGTCCACCAGCACCTGTGAGGACTTTCCCAGGGGCACGGTGCCAAAGAATCCCCCTGCCAGTGCAGGAGAAGCAGGTTCTAGCCCTGGGTTAGGAAGATCCCCAGGGGAGGAAATGGCAACCCACTCTCGTATTCTAGCCTGGAGAATCCCATGGACAGAACAGCCTGGTGGGCCACAGTCTGCGGGGTTGCACGGAGCTAGACACGACTGAGCCCAAGCATGAGCATCTTTGAAGGGCCTTATTTGAAAGTCAGGTCTTTGCAGGCATGACCAAGTTCAGAGGAGGGCGTTCAGGTGGCCCTGAGCCAGTGGCTCTGTCATTTATAAGAAGAGGGACGTTTGGACCCACAAAGGAGACACACTCAGTGGATTCTGCATGGGGATGGAAGGGTCTTCCCCGGAGGCTTTGGAGGGGTCTTCCCCGGAGGCTTTAGAGGGAGCACAGCCCTACTGATGCAATTCCAGACTTCTGGCCCCAGAACTGTGACAGAATAAATGTTTAGTTTGTAGGAATTTGTCATGGCAGCTCTAAGACATGAATGCATCCCTTCCCCCACTCCAAGACCAGCCTATTAACAGTCTTGCCTTCCAATTTTCTAGGAAAATCTGCCTGTTGTGGCCAGGNCTGTGGAAAATTCTCAGTGAGATGGGAATACCAAACCACCTGATCTGCCTCCTGAGAAATCTGTATGCATGTCAAGAATCAACAGTTAGAGCTGGACATGGAACAACAGACTGGTTCCAAATTGGAAAAGCAGTACATCAAGGCTGTATATTGTCACTCTGATTATTTAACTTATATGCAGAGTGCATCATGCAAATTGCTGGGCTGGATGAAGCACAAGCTGGAATCAAGATTGCTGGGAGAAATATCAATAACCTCAAATATGCTGATGATACCACCCTTATGGCAGAAAGCCAAGAGGAACTGAAGAGCCTCTTGATGAAAGTGAAAGAGGAGAGTGAAAAAGCTGGCTTAAAACTCAACATTCAAAAAACAAAGATCATGACATCCAGTCCCATCACTGGATGGGGAAACAATGGAAACAGTGACAGACTTTATTTTCTTGGGCTGGAAAATCACTGCAGACGGTGACTGCAGCCATGAAATTAAAGACTCTTGCTCCTTGGAAGAAAAGCTTTGACCAACCTAGACAGCATATTAGAAAGCAGAGACATTACTTGGCTGACAGAAGTCCATCTAGTCAAAGCTATGGTTTTTCCAGTAGTCATGTATCGATGTGAGAGTTGGACCATAAAGAAAGTTGAGCACCAAAGAATTGATGCTTTTGAACTATAGTGTTGGAGAAGACTCTTGAGAGTCCCTTGGACTGCAAGGAGATCTAACCAGTCAATCCTAAAGGAACTCAATCCTGAATATTCATTGGAAGGACTGATGCTGAAGCTGAAGCTCTAATACTCTGGCCACCTGATGCAAGGAGTCTTTTCTAAGACTCTGGGAAGATTGAAGGCAGGAGAAGGGGATGACAGAGGATGAGATGCTGGATGATATCACTGCCTTGATGGACATGAGTTTGAGCAAGCTTTGGGAATTGGTGATGAACAGGGAAGCCTGGTATGCTGCAGTCCATGGGTTCGCAAAATGTTGGATGTGACTGAGCAACTGAACTGACTGACTGAAGGAAATAAGCAAGTAGTCTGCCTTCATGGAGTTCAAGACTTAAAGGAATAGAAATAACCTAATCTATCATTACCAGTTATGATGTGAGAAGTAGAGCACGTGTTTCTGGGGAATGCAGCGGGAGGAGGACTTTCTGAGGAGGGGGATTTTGTCCAGACATGTAGTTGAGGAGCACAAGGACACTTGAAGGATGAGAGGTCTGAGGTTGGACTAAGCTGCCCCTGGGGGTTTGGGGAGGGTCAGAGCAAGTGAGGGGCTTTGGCAGGGACCCGCAGCACAGAAAAGACACCCAGTGCCTGTGCTCAGAGCCCCCACTGTGGAATAGAACCGGTGCTTCTGGGAAGTGGAGGCTGGAGATGGTCGGTCTCCAGGGAAACTTGATTGCACACCGTAATGGATTGAACAGTGTCCCCCAAATTCATGTCCACCAGCACCTGTGAGGACTTTCCCAGGGGCACGGTGCCAAAGAATCCCCCTGCCAGTGCAGGAGAAGCAGGTTCTAGCCCTGGGTTAGGAAGATCCCCAGGGGAGGAAATGGCAACCCACTCTCGTATTCTAGCCTGGAGAATCCCATGGACAGAACAGCCTGGTGGGCCACAGTCTGCGGGGTTGCACGGAGCTAGACACGACTGAGCCCAAGCATGAGCATCTTTGAAGGGCCTTATTTGAAAGTCAGGTCTTTGCAGGCATGACCAAGTTCAGAGGAGGGCGTTCAGGTGGCCCTGAGCCAGTGGCTCTGTCATTTATAAGAAGAGGGACGTTTGGACCCACAAAGGAGACACACTCAGTGGATTCTGCATGGGGATGGAAGGGTCTTCCCCGGAGGCTTTGGAGGGGTCTTCCCCGGAGGCTTTAGAGGGAGCACAGCCCTACTGATGCAATTCCAGACTTCTGGCCCCAGAACTGTGACAGAATAAATGTTTAGTTTGTAGGAATTTGTCATGGCAGCTCTAAGACATGAATGCATCCCTTCCCCCACTCCAAGACCAGCCTATTAACAGTCTTGCCTTCCAATTTTCTAGGAAAATCTGCCTGCTGTGGCCAGGGACCCCCCCCCCACCCCCGACTTTGTCCCTCATCTTGAACCTGCCCCTCACCTCACGGCCCAGCCTGGACCTTACTGGCTGGTGCGGTTGGACAAGGAGTCTCCCCTGGACAGAGACCCTCACCCACATGGGAGCTGAGACTTGGGTAGAATCCAGTTCCCCCTCAAGGAGAAATGATTTATAAGACATTTGGAGGCCAAAGAGGTCACCTGGAAAGCAGCTGTGAGAGCGAGTAATTTATCAGAAAATTTTAAGTGGCTGCCCGAAATGGTTAGGATGCCCATGGCCTTTCCCGGTCTAGGAACTTCCTGGCCTGACCCCAGACTACTGCTACCTGGTCCCGGTTTGGCCAAAGGCAGTCAGCAGTCTGGTCATCGTCACAGAGCTGTTTGTTCCTCCACCTCTGAGAAGGGGACCCCAAGCAGACACCTGACATTCTGGGCTGGTGTCTGGCTCGTGGTCCCATCTTTTAGGGCCCAGCTCGCTGTGGGCTCCTCACGGCAACAGAGGGAGAGGAAACAGGACTATGGATGGAGTAGGTCCCCTGGTCGGGGGTGGGCAGGGAAGCCTGGGGCTCAGGAGAGTCGTGGCTGCATCTCTGTGGGTCACTGCTAGGCCGTCCTTGGCCAGGTCCTTGCAAAGTGAATGCCCAGGTGGAGCCAACCCCTCCCTCCAGACACATGGCCACTTGCTGAGCGACCAACCGTGAGTTGACCCAGGCCAAAGAGCACAGGGCCTTGGGGTGCCGCTTCATGGAGTGACTGTCTTGGGGTTCAGGAGGCAGTGCCAGGTTGTAGGGGGGTTCCTCCTCTTGCTAGTCCCTTCATGGACTGAGCTCAGGCTACATCTGCCTTTAGTAAAAGTTAGTGTAGCTTGAAGCCTCTGGAGGGGACAGGCTACTTTCAGATTTAGGAATAAAGTTCACATAAGTGTGTGGGTGTTCAACCCAGGCTGCCCCAATGAGGCTGCACCCTTAGAACCCGGGAGATTCTCTAACAACAGGGAGTGACCCAGGTGGATGTGAGCATCCATGCAGACTGAGGTGGGCACTGCCCAGGCTGGGATACCCTGAAGGGGTCTGGCCGGATCCTGTGGCGCCTAGCCGCCCGCGAGTTTGCCCTGCTACTGTTTGGAGGATGGTGTGCTCGACCTCAGGGCAGAAATAATTTAATACATCATCCACGTCACACTCAATATTCTGCAGTGGACGCTGATTTGGGAACCACTTCCCCAGATCCTTGTATGCCAGGTGAAAGTTTCAATTTGGAAAAGAGGATTTTTTTTTTTCTTTGCATGAGTCAGTTTCTCAGAGCGTGCAGAGATGGCCCGCCAGACCTTATCTTTGAACTCCATGTACTTAACGCTTATTAAAATCAATACCGTCCATTAACCGGCCACGTTTCCATTTTTAATCATCTATTGATATACGGCCTGTGCTTTTATAGGACTAAACAAATTTCCGCTCCCCGTGCCCCCTTGCAGCCTGGGGGCAGGCGGGTGCGCGCGGCCGCGGGACGTAAATGTTTATTTACTGCCTGCTTCCTGATTGAGAACATGCCTGGTCCACGGGCCTCAGATGGCTTTTACACGGGAGACTGAAGGCCACTTCCTGTTTTCCAGACACAGCACACCGTTTTTAAGGAGCGTAATGAATGCGAGGTATTGTGACGCCATTGCCGGCCATGCCCAGCCCGACTGGGAGGCGGTGCAGGAGCGACTGGATTTATTATTTATTTATCTCGCCATCCCTTGCTGGGGGACAGGGGGCACTGGTCACAGCTGGGCGGGGTCCCTGCTCTCTCCAGCTGCTAAAGATTTCTGTCCCAGGGCCTTTACTCTGGGGCAGGCAGGGAGGACCAGGTTACCTCAGGGAGGGTGTCCGTCCATAGGAATCCTTTCAAAATAAGAGGCCAAATGGTTACTGTCTCCATCTGGCGTGTCCCCATACTCTGGAGACCCAGAGGCATTGGGACCCGGGAGATGGCCCCCTGCCCTCCTCTCTGCTCACCTGCCTGTGTACACAGCTGCCTTGGCCCTCCCCCCGGCCCCACCACTGAGTTCTTCAGAGCCACCCATCCACCAACATCTTTAGAACCAGCATAGTACTAGGTGCAGGGCAGTCAGAGCCAACAACCGCTGCTGCAGCCTCCGCCTCTGGAGGTGGGTGAGGCGCACGGAATCCAGAGAACAGGCCCCACATTTGGGGGCTGTGCAGGACCTCTGGCCACGTGGAGAGGTCTCTGGGCACCTGGAGGTCACGCCGTCTGGGTGTGGGTGGTCGATCTGACTGTTGTCACTGCCTGAGGGGGTTCTGGCCCTGGAACCAGAGGGACCAGGAATCCCTGTCTACCCGTGCCCCATTCACCCAGCTCCTCCCAGCGGTCATCCAGTTTGTCTGGAAACTTGTCAGGAATTAGCCTTGGCTGCAAGTGGTCTTGCCTCCAGCTGCCCCCCAGAGAGGCAACTGTCCCCACTTGTACACAGCGGCTTAACCTGGTCGGTGTCCACAGAGGCCAAGCTCAGAGCAGAGGGCTCAGGAGACTTGCTGAAGGGGGGCATGTGTATCAGAAGAGGGGGCTTGGTCTCTGGAACAAACGCCTCCTGTTGCTGCTGCTGTGCCGTCACTTGTCCTGGCCTCCAGAGGGCTGAGCTGGGGGTCCTGCCGGGTGGCGGTGTCCCAGTGCCCAAGGCTGGCTGTCAGGGTCTGGCTGCCATCCCCTTGCTCGAGTCACGGAGCTGGAGGCACCCACAGGCCTTGGCCATTCAGTGACTTCAGCTGTGTCTTAAGGGCCCCCCTGGGATTTGTGAGGCTCCAAGACCGACCTCCTGGGGTGGGGTAGAGAGTGGACAAGCTGCTACTACAGAGTCAGCTTCATTTCTGCCCTAATTTTGTTTTTACATGACTTGGTGGTTTGTGGGCAAACAGAATCCTGTTGCCGAAATAAGTTGAAAGTCAGTTGTCCACATAGATGGCTTATCCTTGCCCCTGGGGGAACTGAGGCCAGAGCCAGGCCTGGGCTCATTTGGGGTCTTGTGGTTAAGGGGACAGATACTGACTTCCATCTGAGGTCTGCCCTGAGTCTCACCCCCCTCACACACCAGGGGTTCAGGGATGGTGGGGTCCAGGCACAAGGACCCTCTCCTGGCACACAGGGTGGGCAGACAGACCTGAGGGCGCATAGCTGGCCACCCAGCACACAGCAGCAGGCCCACAAGCCTGGCTGTGGGTTGGCGGAGCATCTGTGATCGGTGGCTTCATAAAACGCCTTCTAATGAAAGTAACACACAGTGGAGGGAGGGCCAGTCCTCACGCGGGCGTGTCGCAGAGAAATGTGCTTGTTAAAATGTGTAATGAGAGACATAACAAATCCCCAATATTGGGCAAAGCTGTCGTTAACTCCCTTAATGATAGCAGTCTTTTCTCTGGTGTGCCGCGCGGTCTTTATAAACTCCTTTGGCGTGGTGGGAGGGGCAGAGGTGTAGGGGGCAGGGGGTCTGCAAAGGGCCTTTCTCGGAGGCTGAGACCCTCGAGCTTATGGCTTTGTCTGAACCATGAACCCTGAGAGCCAGAGTTGCAGCCGCGATGCCGCCGTCTGCCTGCAGCTGGTTGGGGCTAGAGTTTTTGTCACTTGCCATAGAGAGTTCTAACTGCCTCTCTCGAGTCTCAGCCACTCAGGAAGGACTCTTTCCTCTGGCCTTCCTTCCCGGGCAGAGACGGCAGCAGTGGGCAGTCCAGCTGGGCACCAAGCCTTCCTGGGGGTGAAACCCGTGTCCTGTTGGCCTTGACCTCTCTAAGGCCAGGGGTCCCACAAGCTCCCCCACAAAAGCAGCCCCCACAGTCTCTGCGTCCCTGGGATGTTCCCAAGGCCTGGTGGGTCAAGGTTTTGAGTGACTGTCAGGAGGGTGGTCCCTGGCCTTCTTGGAAGCTAGCCTGGCCCCTAGCTCAGGGCTGAATCCTGGTCACACCCCCACCCTGCCTGTGTGACCTTGGTGCCCCCCGCCTCCCTGCGGGCTCTGTGTTCTATCTCCAGGGCCTGCCTGACCACGAAGGTTCCCAGATGGTGCTCAACGTCCAGTGTCTCCTTGGGGCCCGGGACCAGGCGCATGGTATGATGGTGACACAAGGCAAGCCTTACCCCTGAGCCCACCAGCCCACACCCCGATCTCAAGGGCCTCTGGGCCTCCCATCCTTCTCCTCCCCCTGCAACAGTGCTGACCCAATTTCTCACCAAAACATGTGTGTGCTTATGTGAGGCTGTGCCCCGTGTGCAGGCACACAGGGACGCACACACGGACACATGGACAGGCAGGCACATGGGCACATGTCCTGTCTGAGGCCATGCCCCACCCTACACTCCACCTGCCCCTGAAACCATGCCCTCCACTACCCAGTGCCCTGGTCTCCAGTGGCTCTGGGGTTTGGGAGGAGAGGACTGAGGGCTGGGAGGTGGGAGGGTCCCGGTTCAGCCTGGACCATGAGCATCTGTCACTCCCACCACACAGAAATGATTGGACTTGATCTTGGAGGACAGTGGCCACCTGCTGTGGGTCTGGGGACGTGTTGCCTCTGGCTGCCCCCGTCTTCCTCACTAGGATGTGTGTTGGGGTGCCTGGTTCCCTGAGCCACCCAGTGCTGAGGCCCAGGGGTCCAGCCAGGAAGCGTATGCTCCCCAGGTCCTGGGGGTGTGCATCTTCTCAGTCCTCAGATGCCTTGTTCCCATGGGGCCCCCAAAGATTCAGTGCAATGCTCATGTGTGACCCGAGGGGTTGGAAGTCTCTTCTGGGGCTGGGACCACCGGTTGTGCTGCCAGGCTGGGTGGGGTTGGAGTCCCTGGCTCCTGGGGCTCCCACCCCCGCTGGGTGCAGCAGATGCTCTGTTGCGTGTGCCCCACAGATGACCAGGAATATGGACTGTTCCTCCTGGGCAGCCAGAAGGCCCTGTGCCAAAGAACCAGGGCAGGGTCTCCCATGGGCTCAGGGACCCCCAAGGATGAGGACCCTTACCCCACCAAAGGCTGAGGGTGAGTTGGTGGAAGGGGGAGTAGGGGCAGCCCCTGGGGCTCAGCTGACCGGCTTCCCTGCCCAGGCAGCACAACACAGGCCGGCAGGACCCAGGTGTGGAGACTTTAACAGTCTGTGACCCGCCGTCCACTCTTGGCTGGGTGTTAATGGCCAAATGTTTTGCAAGTAAATTACCAGAAAGAATTATTCCTGAGAGGCAGAGGTCTGTGTGAGGGGGACGGGGTGTGAGAGAACCGGACAAATGGCTGGTGTCTGTCCCCACCCACCGTCCCTCTCGGCAGATGGCCCGAGAGCCCGGTCAGGCCTGCTTCCCCATGATGGACCCCACCCCCAGGAGCTGCTCCCTCTGAAGAGACAGAATGAGGGCAGCTTGGCCCAAAGTTCTCACAAGTTCTCCCTAGAGGGTGCTGGGCAGAACAGACATCCTCCGCGCCCCCTGCCCCCACACACCCTCCAACCCTGCTTCCTGTAAGGTGGTCGGGGCGCAGCCAGGGGGTGGCGCTCTGGAATGCCCATCTTGCCCCTGCCTGCACTCTGCCTGCACCGCAGGCCTTGCATGAAGGAGCATGCCTGGGCCCACTCCCCTGATGGGAGTCCACACATGGCCCGAGAGCCTCCGGAAAGCCTGTGGACGCTGTCTGGAGGGGCTGGCTCTCCCAGGACCCCCAGCTGCCCTGTCCTGGAGGTGGTCTGCTAACTTTGTCCCTCGCCAAAGCGGAGGTTGTGTGGCCCTGGGCTTCGGCAGTGGTGGCCGCAGTGCTCACTTGGCTGGGTGCCCCACGTGGAGGCTCCTGGCTGGCCTGGGGCCTGATGCAGACTCTGCACAAAGAGCATATGGTGAATGAGTTCTGGGCACTCTGACCCTGGGCTTGGCTAGTGTCTTGGTCACACGAGCCGCCCCCCAGTACCATCCAGAGGATGGGAACCAGCCTTGGGTTGGGCTGTGGCTGTGGCAGGGAAGCCCCTCCTGGTGGTCCACCCGCTCCCTTCACTCCAGGCCCTGCTGCTGGGACAGTGAAGTCACCAGTGATTGAATTCCCTGCCCCAGCTCAGCAGTGACCTCTGAGTCCACAGCATGCTTTCTGCTCGTGCGAGCTGGAGACCTGNCTCCTGGTGGTCCACCCGCTCCCTTCACTCCAGGCCCTGCTGCTGGGACAGTGAAGTCACCAGTGATTGAATTCCCTGCCCCAGCTCAGCAGTGACCTCTGAGTCCACAGCATGCTTTCTGCTCGTGGGAGCTGGAGACCTGGTGACAAGGCCGGACTTGGGGAGGGTGGGTTGCGGGGGCCCAGAGGGAGCACTGTCTAGGCTCTGTGGACTTTGTTTCCCGGGGCCTGGGACCCTCGGGCTCTCAGCAGCTCTGAGCCTCCCTGCGCCGTGTTGTTCCTGTCTGTGAAATGGGAGCTCTCTCTGGGTTTTGTGAACAGTAAATGAATCTGATGAGCATACCTTGCCAGGTGTTATACAAGGTCAAGTGTGACCAGAGCCCCAGGGTGGATCCCCGAGGGGCTGTCCCCAAAGGCTAGGTCGTGGAGCCCCCCTTGGGGGGCTAGGGCCCTCCTGGGGAGACTCATGTCCCCCCGGAGCCTGGACCAGAGTCGTTGCCACCGCACTTCAGGGAGATGGTGCTGTGGCCTGCGGGGCCCCTGGGGCTTGCCGGATAGTGCCTGGCCCCCATGGCTGGGGACACATTCCTTGGTGTGCCCAGGAGAGGCCTGGGACCCTGAGGGAGAAGATGCAGGACATGTGGACCCCTGACAGCCCGAGGCTGCTCCACGCAGGCTTTCCCCAGACCCTGCGCCCTCCGCGAAGGGCCCGCTGTGTCTTTAAGACGCTAATGGGCCCTTTTAAAAAAAAATGACAGTTTGCTTGCACACTAACAGGTTCTCGTCTGACATCAGCAGGGAATCAAAGATATTTTATTATTTGGAAACTCCATATAGGGAAGGCAGCCTTGAAAGTCTGTCATTGCTCCAAAACCCACACCTCCCCTGGGAGTTAATTATTTTCTTAAAATGCAACTTGTACTGTTAGTTTAAAACATTCCAACTGTGTTCACACTCTTTAAATCTTCAGTAAACCTTAGAGTTTAAATCACTTGCAGATAAGAGTAATTCTATTAGGGAGAGAGGGGACGGACGCTCGGAGGAGGTGAAAGTAAATGGAATAGAAAGGCCATTGACTGTGGGAGCCACGGGCACCTCTGCCCTCACCCCCCAGGTCTCGGCTGCCCAGTGCCCTGGCCAGTGCTGCCCACCCGGCTTCTCAGAGGGTGGACACGGGCCCTTGGGCTGGGCCAAGGTCAGCTTCCTGGTGGCTGAGGCAGGGCCACTTTTGGGGTGACCAGGGTGCTTGCCTGGGTGGAGAAGGGTCTCTGGGTCCCTGGGCTGCAGGGCTCCCAGGGGCTGTGCGGGGGCAGGCGCCAGGGGTGGGCTGACTGGGGAGTCTGCTCTGGTTCCCCGTTCTCACTCACTGACGCCCTCTGGCTAGAGGAAGCCCTGGGGCCAAGGGGGGCAGTTTGGATATGCCTAGGGGCAGATTCTCCTGAAGAGCCTGCTTTTCTCAGACAGACAACAAAAAACCCACAAGCCGGCCTGCCAGGGACAGCGTGACAGGCTAGCTTCTCTCTGGCAGCCACCGGCCTTCTGAGGCTTTCAGGGACCCTGGGCTCTCCCTGCCACTTTGTCCTCCTAGGCTAGAGCCCGTGTCCTGCTTGGGGATTGCCCCTTGCACCATGCTGCCCACCAGCCAGGAGCACGCTGAACGGCTGGCTGGTGCCTCACCGCCTGGCCTAAGCCACCAACCGTTCCCACCATCATTCCCTCTACGCCACCCTCCCCTCCTCAGACCACCTGCATCTGGGGCTTCCTCTTCTCCCCAGCCCTTCCTGTCCCTGTCCCAGCACTGGCCATACCTGAGTGTTACTGCCAGGCCCCTGGTCACCTTCTCACTGAACTGAGGCCGCACCTGCAGGCAGGGCAGAGCTGGGTTGCTCTTGGGTCCCCAGACCCTGAGCTGGGCCAGGAGCCCATCCGGGAGGTTGGCTGAGGGGTGAGGACAAGTCTCCTCTACACGCACTCACGTCTGCCTATGCTGGGCCAGCAGGTCCACACTCACCCCAGGGGTGTCTGCAGCTGTCTGTCAGAACCCTGTGTCTCCCTCAACAGAGCCCCCCAGGTGGGGTCCAGACATCCCCACCTCCCTCCATGAAGTCACTGGGCAGCAATGGGGAGGCTGGGCTCCTGGACAGGGGGCTGGTCAGGGTCTTCCCGGCTCCCTGGACCCTGCACTGCAGATCCCTGCTGAACTTCCTGCCTGGGGAACAGCAGAGGGAGGTTGGAACCCACCTTGAGATGCCCCTGCCCACATCCTCATGGTTTGAGGGGGAAGTTTTTCCACCTCGCCTCTCACCTTACCCCTGCCCCTCCCCATTTTGCTATCCAGTATAAAAGAGGACAAGTAAGAGAAGGCAGGAAAGCCCAAGACTGGTTGCTGAGTGAATAACAGCCTCTGAGAAGGGAGGGGGTGGGGTGCTTATGGAACTGGAGCCCCCCACCCCACCCATTGCATACCTGGCCGAGCTGACTGCGGGGAGGACAGCTAGGAGCTGGGGGCAGGGCCACGGGGCCTCAGGGTGTGTACATCATGAGTGTGAAGTGTCAGTGTGTGTGCATGCACATGTGTGGAGCTCACGCGCCTGCTGTTGCCTGCGCCTGGTCCCACCTGGGGGGCTGCGGGGCTGAGAGATGGGGCCATCCCCAGAAGATGAGGGGTAGCTCTGCCCACTCCCACTGCTCCCCAGTTCTCTGGGGGCCCAGGGTCTGGTTGTCCAGCCCTTCTCACTCCCGACTCACACATTGTGCCTGGAAACCTGGCTTCCTAGATGCCTTGGCTCCTTGGCTGCCCTGCCCTGTCCTGCCCTTCCCTGCCCAGGGCTGCCCCGTGCCTGGCTTGCTAATGCTTCACACTCCATTTCCACCAGATTTGCAGCTGCTTTGGGGCAGGGGTGTGTCAGTGCCCCACTGTGTGGGGCCCTCTCTTGGACACTCACACGTGTCTACTGCCCTTTGGCTTGGAGGATACTTCTGTGATCCCTCCCCCTCCTGGCATGACTAACTGGACCTCTCTTAACAGAGGGCTGGTCAGTGCGGCAGCCTACTCCATGGGTGGATGCTATGCTCTGGACATACGGCTATGAAAACTGGCTGCACAGCAGGGCTGGCCATCAGCAGACAGTAGAGACCTCCATCCCCTGGGCTCATCCCACTTGACTTTGAGGCCAGGCTTACACTGGGCCATAGTGGACACCTCTCCCCTCCTTCCTGGAGATGTCCTCTGTCTCAGGGAGGTGCCTCGGGGGGCTGCTGGGCGGGCAAGCCACACCATCTTCATGGCTACCCTCTGTGTCCTTGGACCACCTGGCCTCAGAGCCAGGGGCTGGGCTGAACTTGTGCTGAACCTGGGGTGCAGGATCCAAGTTCTAAGATCCCCAACACTCGATGGAAGGGGAGCATGTGGGGGCTGGAGAGGGCACTCCCTATGCCCCATTGGGAACTTTCTCTGGGCCCCGCTGGCAGGAGGCAGCTCCGCGGGGTGAAACTCCGTCTCAGCCCTGTGAGTCCTTCCAGGGTGGACCTGGCTGTTTGGCCAGCCCTGTGCAGCCCTCGAACATCGACTCCAGAGGCACCCTTGGTCTGGTCTTGTTCTTACCAAATAGCATTTTGATGAGTTAAGTGTGAGAGAATTAAAAACAACCCGATTAAATTTCCTTTATAAATACACTTGGGTCTGGAAATCAAGGGGAAAAGCGGCTTTGGGCTAATAAAATGGCGCGTGTGTTTTCCCCACAAGTGTTAGGGGAACACGCTGACAAGCCCTCAGAGTCCAGCCCCCAAGTCCAGAGTCTCTCAGGGAGAGCCCTAAGCCCACTCCCTGGCCTGGGAGGGAGGCAGCGCTGACTCTGGGGCTGGGGGACGGGGTGGCTTCCCCTCTCCTACCCCCAACCCCCATGACACATGCAGGCGCTGCGTTCCACCTGACCATCCCATGCAAGACCAGCAGCCACGGACATGGGCACAGGAGGCTGAACCAAGGCAGGGAGACTGACATGCCAGGGGGCCTCCTCGCCTGCGGGAGAGAGCCAGGGAGGGGCTGCTGGGTACACGGCATGGGGGTGGGGTCCAGGGCAGTGGAACGTTTGAGGTCACTGGAAAGGCAAACAGAGTCATTAACAGCTCCAAAAATAACCCAGCAAGAGAGAGGTCCCTGAGGGCTCCTCCAAGCAGCAGAGCTTGGATGAGGGGGGGGCACCTGTTCTGGAGTGCAAAAGGCAGGGCCCAGAGCTGGACTTGGGGGCCGCCCAGGCCCCCCAGAGTCTCCCTCAGCAGGCCTAGGTGCCATCTGTGAAATGGGCCCACGTGAGAGCTGGTGGAGGGTGAGCTCATTCATTCACTCATTCACCCCAATTTAAAGAACTTGGGGCACTGCCAGCATGTAGGGCTGTGGACTGTCCCGCGTCAGGCACTGTCCTGTATCCTTTCATAACAGCTCTGGGGGGTCTTTACTGGAGTATAGATGACGTGCAGGAAGCTGCTCTGTTTAAGGCGTGTGACTGCAGCTTCTGACATAGGTGGATGCCTGAGAAGCCATCATCATAATAAAGACTGAATGTCCACATCAGCCCACAGTCCCCCTGGCCCCACTGTCACCTGCCCTCCTCAGCAGCCCCCAGTCCGGGAAAGTACTGACCTTTGTCCTTTCTACAGCTTAGCTCATGTCTCCTAGAGTTCTGTCCAAATGTAATCGCTCAGGATGGACTTCTCCTTGACTCACAGGAATTCCTTTGAGATTCACCCTGTTGTCACGTCCACCTCTTCTTCATATCTTCTCTTGTCAACAGTTCCTTCCCTTAAATGTTTCTGATGGCTTGAGTTGGCCAGTAATAAATTTGTTCCGCTTTTGTTTGCCTGAAAAAGTCTTTATTTCACTTCTGCATTGAAAAGTTATTTTCACCAAGTGTGGAATTCTGAGCGCAGGAGATTTTTTCCTTCTAGGACTCTCTCCACTGTCTTCTCACTAGCACTGTTTCCGACAGGTACGCTGCCATCCTCCTTATTTTCCTGTTTCTGAATTTGTGGTTACTGTTGTTCAGTTGCTAAGTCGTGTCCGACTCTTTGTAACCCCACGGACTGCAGCACACCAGGCCCTTTTGTCCTCCACTATCTCCTGGAGTTTGCTCAAATGCAGGTCCATTGAGTCAGTGATGCCATCCAACCATCTTATCCTCTGTTGTCCCCTTCTCCTCCTGCTCTCAGTCTTCCTCAGGATCAGGGTCTTTTCCAATGAGTCAGTTTTTCGTATCAGGTGGCCACAGTATTGGAGCTTCAGCACCAGCATCAGTCCTTCCAATGAATATTCAAGGTTGATTTCCTTTAGGATTGTCTAAGTGTCTTTTCCAAATGTCTCTTTGTTTGCTGCTTCTCAAATGTTCCCATGTCCCTGGTTTGAGCCACTTGATTATGAACAGATTCTCTATGTATTAAATGGTTGAATTTTACCACTACCCTTTTGAATGAAAAGTAAGTAGATAATCAGAGGTGATGGGTACCTGTTCCAGGTGGGCAGGTGAAACAGACACAGCCTGGGCCATGTCCACCTGTTTCCAGTACCTGAACTCTTGCTGGTGCCAGGCCTGGCCAGCGTGTTTGGATCCAGCCGAGTCACCCCACTCTGGAGCAGCAAGGCCCCTGGACTAGGGTTCCCGTGGCTGTGGCTGCAGTCGAGGAGGCCTACTGGGGTCCTTTGCCATCAGTGTGGCAAATTCCAGGCAGATATTTTTCAATTTTTAGGATGAGGTTTTCTTCACTCTAGAGTCCTTTTCTCTCTGCTGTCTGCTCAAGCCGAGCTGGGCAGGAGCCACTGTGAAGGCTCCATTTGGAAAATCAGAGTGAGCCTGGTGTCCAGCACCAGCCTGCGAGGCCACTGAAGACCCCCTTCCTCTGTTCCTTCCTGGTCTCCTTTGAGTTGGTGGGCTGGAGAGATGAAGGCAGAGTATCTGGGTCCTGTCCCTGTAAGACGCCAGAGGGCTCACGCAGGTGGACGGCAGCAGGCAGACCAGAGAGAGGCTGAGTCTGGATGTGGACAGGATGCAGGTGAAGTTACCAGTTCCCTCACCAGGGGCTGTGGAAGGCCGACCCTTTCTGGGGAACACACGGAGTCCTGGCCCTGAGGGGTGGTCAGGGGAAGCCAGGAGAAGATTCCCTGCAGAAAGGGGCAGTGAGGCCAGGCTGGCCCACAGTACAGTTTCTCCACACACTGTCTGCTGGGGTGGGAGCAAGCACGTGGGGGCTCAGGGTGAGATGTTCTCAGCCCCGCAGAGGGCTCCCCTGGTGACACCAGTGGTAAAGAACACGCCTGCCAGGCGGGAGGTGGGTTTGATCCCTGGGTGGGGAAGATCCCTTGGAGGAGGGCATGGCCACCCACTCCAGTATCCTTGCCTGGAAAATCCCTTGGACAGAGTAGTCTGCCAGGCTGTAGTAGTAGTAGTAGTAGTAGTAGTAGTAGTCTGTCCATAGTGTCACAAAGAGTTGGACATGACTGACGCGGCTGAGCACGCACGCACAGTGGGCAGCCCCCAGGCCCGTCCTGCCGTTTATCGCTGAAGCATCGCCCACCTTGGCCAGCCGGCTTGAGGCCCTGGAGAGCCCGCCCCCTCCAGCTTCCACTGGCAGCCTCCATGTGAGCCGAGCGCTGAGAGCCTTTTTTTGGGCTGGATTGACTCGGTTTTCCCCTCCCAGCTGGGCCTGTTCCAGGGATGGCGAGTATATGAGGCTGCAAGAGAAGAGCCATCTTTGTTTCGTTAATTTTGCCCGTTGGAAAACTCCGGTATTAATATTTATGAGAAATGACCTAATATCCACACCGCCTGCCGTGTGTTTGCTTAACATATTTAACGTGATTTGGGGGCTATGTTGACTTTTTAACTGCCTTGGTAAGGGCGGCCTGACCCGTCTCCCCCCACCGCAGAGGGAAGGCGATGGAGACTCCACAGCCTCCGAAGTTCACCTTTCAGCAGCTTTGGAAAGGCATCCTGGGGACCCCACTTCCCTGGCCCTCAGGAGGGGGCCCTGCTGGGACGGCCGGCGCCAGGTGGGGGTCCGGTGGGCTCCCCAGACGTGCGCCCTCCCAGCCCGAGCCCGACACACACAGGGAGAAAGAAGGTGGATTTCTCCAGGAAAAGAAGGAAAAACATTGAACAGTGTCTGAAAATAGCTCCTTGGTTAGTTATAAGACAGCAATTTAAATAAGTACTTCCATCCCGTTTCTCTTGAATATAAAGGTAATTGTCTTTGCTCTGAAGTAGATGCCAGTTTTATCTTAAATTGATTTTTTTCTTTAACATCCTCTGTGCATTGCATTAGCTAATACGGTGCTGCAGGCCGGCCCCGTAGGAGTGGCAGGGACCATGTGCCTGGCTTAGGCCTTTAGACCTGAAACCAGGGAGGGTGTGTCTGGGGGAAACCTGCTCATCTGGAGTCCCAGCTCTGCTGCTGGAAGCTGTGTGACTTTGAACAGGTTGCTTTGCATCTCTGAGCTCCAGGTCCCCCTGGCACAAGTAAGAACAAGAACGATTTCTGGCCTCAGGAGTTGTCCTGAGGGTTTGAAACAGCACCTGGTCTGGGCTTAGCCCTTTTACCAGGTGGGTAGACCCACTTCTGAGCTGGTGTGGGGACTGGGGCCCAGTGCCCAGTAGTGTTGCTCAACAAAAACCCTCAAAACATGCTCACAGGGGCCGTGGTGGGCCCTCTAACCCCTGCAGGGAGCCCGGAAGATACATCGAAGCAGAGGCTGACCGCTGGATTCTGCCAGCTAGCTGCCCTGGAGCCCCTGAGGTGGATGGAGGGGGAGCTCTGGGCAGAGAGGGACCCTCACTAGGCACAGGCTTCGACTCCCAGGGCCTGGCCCCGAACTTTGGAGATTACAGAGGACATGCTTGCCAGGTGCCATTCGTGAGCTCCAGACATGTGGGGGGTCTCTGGCATGAGACACTGTGGGGCACCCCTGCTGGGAGACCCATGTCCTGAGCACTTGACTGATAGAAAGTCGCAGAGGGCCTCCCAGGTGACCCCTCCCATGTCACCAGGTGCTCCTTCCCTGGGCACAAGACTCGCCCTCTGGGAGGCGGGGATGATGCTGGAAGTGGGGGAGGGGAGGGTGTCCCATGCAGCCTCCCTACTGGGGGTCTGCAGCCAAGGTGGGATCTCCCCACGATCCCAGAAACCCAGCAGGGTCGGGGCTCTGTGTTCTGTCCTGGGAGGTGGGGGCAGGACCTCTGGCCAGTCCCTTCCTGGGTCCTGGAGCTGAGCTATGCTCTCCTGCTGCCCCCACTCCACCCTTTGAGGCAGGCTCCGTTTACAGCCTCAGGAACCCACCAGACCCACCCCCCACCCAGCCTCACAAATGCACCTGCTCATTTTGCGGCCTCAGACAGAAAGTAGACAGGACATCTGTCTCCCTTTCCAGTGTGTGGGTGAGGCGGCCTGGACTCCTCCAGACCCCACTGTCCCAGCCATGGCTGCCCTAATTCCCCATTGACCTTTCTCAGCCGCCCCGCTGTCCTGTGTGGAGAAGCAGCAACTGCAGCCCACCCAGGAGCCAGGCCAGGAGGCAGGGCCAACCCTGGCAAGGATGTGCCCAGGTGCCAATCCTGTTGTGCTGGTCTGAAACATGAGCCCTCCATGCTCATCTGCAGAGCTCTGCCCCATAGGGTGAAGATGCAGCTCCCGGACCAGGCGCTGCTGAGAGACATAGCCAGCTGCCTGCCGGGCCTGCTCAAGGCTGCTGGGAGAGGACCCCAGCACGCGTGATCAATCAGTCCCAACGATTCCTGACACGCTTCTCGAGTTACACACCACATGGGTGATGTCATAGCAGCCGCTAGCCGAGGCAGCAGAGAAAGAGGCCCCTCTGTTTCAAACCCAAGCACAAGGACAGGCCAGCTTCTTGATGTCTCAGAATTCCTCCCCCTCAGCCTTGGGAATGAGAGGGCTTGTGCTGGAATCATTGTCTGTGTCAGATCATGGAAGTGACGTGTGCTTGCTGTAGAGGATGTGGGAAGTCTAGAAAAGCAAGAAGATATAGAAAATAATAAGAATTCCACTCCATTATACTGACTCCTAGTATCTTCCATCACATAGCTCTACTTACCTAGCTACTCTTCATCCACCCATGGGCCCATCCATCCATCATCCATCCATCCTTCAACCCATCCATACATCCATACATCCACCCATGCACCCATCCATTCATCCACCCACTCATCCATCCACCTATCCATCATTGATCCATCCATCAATCCATCCATCCATCCATCCATCCATCATTGATCCATCCATCAATCCGTCCATTAACCCATCCACCCATCCATCATTGATCCATCCATCTACCTGTCCATCCATCCACACATTCATTCAACCACGGCACATATATACACACATAGACTCATTACACTCATCATCCATCTATGCATAATCCTTTCTTCCATCCATCCATCCACTATCCATACACATATATGCTGCTTCATCCATCTATCCATCTGTTCATACATCCTTTCTTCCACTTTTCCATTGATCTATCCATCTATCTTTTCAAACACCCTTTCTTTTTGACTGAACACCTCAGTTTCCCCAGAAGTGTTTCCTAGATTTGGTATTTAACCAGGAAAAAAGCTTATCATAAGTATAATGTGCTGGTCACTGTGGGGTGGGAGTGGGGATGCTGTGGCATCTGCAGTTTTGTATGCTTAAGTATGTGTGTGTGTGTGTGTGTGTGTGTGGGTGGGTGGGTGTGTGTGTGTTAAAGCATGTGAGTGAGAATGTTGAAGTGAGTGTGTGTGAATGTGTGCAAGTATGCTCATGTGTCTCCAGGAAAGAGAGGGGTATGTTGTGCCAGGCTGGCAGACACGGCCGTGAACTTTGCCCAGGCCTTCCATGAGAACTCTGGGTCCCACCATCTGCCCAGATGTCCATCTGCCCGGCCCCATGGAAGCTGCTCACCTACTGCTCTGGTGGGCGCATCAGCATCAAGATGGGTGACAAGGCTACGCTTGTCACAGAGCCCACTCTGCCACACATGGTCCATGTTAGGTGACCCCCTTGTGTCCACGAAGCACCTGGCCCGGGTGGTCAGTCCCGCCCCTCCCCCGCCAGCCCACCACCACTTCTAATTGGGCCACAAAGCTGTTTAATGGTGTCTGCGCGGCTGCAGGGCTGCTGGGGCAGACAATGCGCTATTCATGTCCAAACAGAACACGAGAGATCGGGCTAATATCTTTAAGCTGAGAAGCGAGGCTTAATTGGAACAGATGCTGCAAATTCCAGTGCAAAAGGCCAGCTCCTCTGTGATCGAAACCAGGTATGTGCCAGGGGTTCATTTTAATAGCGGCTTTTATTTTTTTTATTGGCATATACAAAACTCACTAATACCCTGCACAGAGACGGCAACGACCTCTCGGCAAATCTCGGCGAGACGCCAACCACCCGGCCACTGTGTTCCGGTGAACACCGCTCTCGCCTCTCCCCTGGACTGAAGCTTCAGGCCTCCCAGGGCACCTGCCCAGCCCTGCTTTGAGGCTGCAGGCCCCGCAGATGTGGCCTCCCATTGGTCAGGCTGCCTCCTCATCCAGACACCGTTGTGTTCCCGCCGACGCACTGCTGCTCCTGCCTTTCCTCCTCTGAGAGTGCTTCCGCTTTTCATATCTTCCAGTGAGTCTTCCAGTCCAGAAGAAAGCTCCTAAGCCAGGGCTGATGGTGCTCACACACAGTTTCCAGTCCACTGCTGAGCTGAACTGGCTTCATTTGTCATGCCTTCTGCTTTTTCAGAGAAACATGCCAGGCCCATGGCTCCCAGGTTCTCTTGGGACCCAGAAAGAGCCTGTCTCCTGGTTGTCCTAAGGCCCCCGCCTGCCTGTGCCATCCTGCCAGGATGGGTGTTAGAAGACTGCTAAGAGGGAGCCTTAGATAGGGACCCGGAAGCCACCCAAAGGGTGTGCTTTGAAAGCACTGCTGGTCTGGTGGTCCAGATCTGGAAACTGCCTCAGGGTCCTTACAGCGCTGTTTCCATCACAAAAGCTGAAACAAGTAGGCTTTCTGGTTAGCAAGGACTTCCATTTGCTAGCACTCCTAAGAGCCTGGGGGAATGGTGGGTAGGATTTATCTGAACAAATGTCGCAGGAGGAAAACTTGGCTTCAGGTAGAACCCAACCCTTCCATTCATCCTTCTATCCACCCACCCATCCACCCATCCCTCCACCCACCCATCCATTATCTATCCGTCTACCACTCATCTGTCCATCCACCACCATGGTCATCCATCTACCCATCCTTCCATCCACCATCCATGAATCCATCCACATATCTATCCATTCAGTTAATACTCAGCTCCTACTAAGCATTCAACCAGTGTATGGCCTCCCTCCCTCTTCGATTGGTGCACATGGAGTGGCTGGGTGGCCTGTGCCCATGGCTGGTGGCCCAGAGGATGCCAGAAGGACCAGGAAGTCAGTGCATCCACTTTGCAGGGGCACAGAGGTGAGATGAAGAGGGGGTCCTCTGTCTGGGGCCAGGGGCCGGCACCTGGAGGCCTTTCCTGTAGGAAAGGATCTCCATGTCCAAACCAAATCCCCCAAGAAATCCCTTCTCAGGCTCAGGGCTCTGGAAAACCTCCAGATAATTAGTGGGCAGAGGGGAGGGGGCGTTTAACACCTGGGGAAGTGAGAGTCAGGGGCCATTAACCAGGGGGGCCAGCCTTCCTGTCCTGCCCTCTGAGGGCCCCAGGCCAGGGAAATGCAGGTCAAGCGGGGTGGGGGCCCTCCTGTGACTCTGGCCCAAGGTCCCTGCCGTGGGAACCAGGGCTCAGCGTTCCAAGAGCAGCAGGGTCCTCTGCCGGGCCCTCTTGCATTCAGGTAGCAGAGGACGTGCCCAGACTCACAACAGGGATGGTCAGTGTCCCCACAACCAAGGCCCAGGTGGCCCTACCCTTGAACTGGCTGAGAGCTGGCCCCACAGTCCATCATACCCCTAATGGTCACAGAGCCTTTCTGGGCAGCAGGTACCCTGCCTGCCTTGCTGCAGGTGTCCTCTGGGTGGGCACAGTGAGGGGGGCCAGGGAAATCACTGCGGGCAGGAAGCTGGTGACCTGGGGAGCTGAGGTCAGAACTCAGGCCTGTTCTCCTGGGGACCAGAGATGCCCCTTTAGGAAGCTACCCCACAACACACATCCCTGGGGGAGATGAGCAAACCATGTCCGAGACACCAGCTGGGGCTGCAGTCCCAGGTGAGAAGTGTTAAGGGGACCAGAGGACCGGCCTGCTGTGGAGAGGTGCACCTCCGAGGGTGGATGACAGGCAAGGAGGAGGAGGGCTCCCCCGGGAGAGGGGCGTGGAGATGCTCTCTGAGGCCACCTTCATTTCCATGTCTGTTTCCATTAGAGGGATGACAGACCGTGGGGCCAGCTCTCAAGGGAAGCATGGAATCTTTCCAGAAAAAAGCATGGAGGATAGCATGCCAGACCCACCCACATGCACACTGTCACAAGGACAGCCCTCAGTCCCGTCCTGAGCCCACCGGGATCTCTCAGTGTGACTTTGACCTTCCCCAGGCCTGGTTTGCATCCACCTGTTGGGGTCACATGCTCAGGTCTGCTTCATGTGTTGCTTGAAGGGCATGCGCTGGTGTTGGCTTCCCCAGCTATGCTGCTGTGTGATGTTACAGGTCAGTGGGTGTGAACACCCCAACCCCTGTTCTCACCCTGTCTCCTGGGAATGGCATCCGGCGTCCTTCCCAGGTTCTGCTGTTGTGAATGATGCAACTTGGACTTTCTTGCAAAGATTCCTTTACACATTCATGTGAGCTTTTTAAGAGTGAGGTTACTGGGCAGGTGTATCTTCACCAACAAAACTTGCCAAGTCACTTGGAGGTGTTGTGCCAAGATGGGTGACTCCAGCTGTGGGTGGTGTACCTGAAGTCCCCAGCACTGGTGTCAGTGGCTGGGGTTTGGGGGGCCTGTCACTCCTATTTTGATGAGCATCTCCCTCAGGGCTTATGATGTTGAGGGTCNTGTGCCAAGATGGGTGACTCCAGCTGTGGGTGGTGTACCTGAAGTCCCCAGCACTGGTGTCAGTGGCTGGGGTTTGGGGGGCCTGTCACTCCTATTTTGATGAGCATCTCCCTCAGGGCTTATGATGTTGAGGGTCTCTGCCTGGAGTTCAGGCACTCATGTTACTGCCTCTATAAAAGCCCCTGGTGGCCTTTACCCAATTTTCTGTTGGAATGCTTGGTCTTTTTGCTTTCTCTTGTGTTCTTTTAAATGAAAATTTTATTAAAAGATGACATACATGCAGAAAAATGCAGAAGTTGTAAGTGTGCAACTGAGTGAATTTTCACAAAATGGGCACAATCATGTATTCAAAGCCCAGGTCGAGAAACAGAATATTCTGGTCCGTCACCTTGGGTCCTTCCCATCACGACCCTGCCTTTGGTGCCAAAGGTGGTTACTATCCGAATGTGACACCATGGGTTTGCTCTGCATTTCTGAACTTCAGGAAGGAGGAATTATGTGGCATAATAACGTGGGTGAGGCTCTGGTTTCCTGTAGGGAGTAATTGCTGGTGGTTTCTTGTTCCCCTGGAGCGTCCTCTTGTTTAAATGAAAGGTTTAGCCATCCATTCTAATACTGAGTTGTCTCCAGTCGTATGATATTTTGATGAAGGGTCTTATCCAAAAACCTGTGATTAACTGTGATACACCTGTCAGGCACGAATGTGAGGCAGGCACCCTGGGCCACACGTGTCCTGGTTCTGCAAGTTCTTTGCAGCCACCTCTCCAAGGCTTTGGCCTGACGTGGGCCCTTCTGGCAGTGTGGGAGGGCTCCTGTTGCTCCCTGTTCTTGCCAACACTTGCCTTGCCAGTCTTTCCAAGTGAGCCAGGCCAGAATAGCTCATGGCGGTCTAAACTTGCGTTTTCCGGAAGGCTGAGACAGCTGGGACTGTTTGATGCTTCTCAGGCACTTGCTGCCCCACCTTCACGGGAGCCTCGCTCACACGTGGCCAGCTTTCTGTAAAGTTTTCTGCTGATCCCTCCTGCCGTGTGCACGTTCCAGAAGCCATCCTTTGGTCAGTGACGCTGATGCAAAGGTCCTGGTCCATGCTCTCGTTTCTCTCACTCTTAATCATCTTCTATAAAGGATGGAATCTCCCTTCACAACGTATAGTTCAGCTTATTCATCTTCTCCTTCTGGTTAGTACTCTGGGCACCCTGTTCAACATCTTGGCCTGAGGAGGTCATGGACATAGTCCATGAGAACACTAGAATCTTTATTGTTTCCCCTTTTCCAGTTAGAGCTGCCCTTCACCTAGAATATATATTTTTTGTATTGTACGAGGTAAGGGCCAAGTTTCATGTTTTTGCTGGATGCCTATCCAGTTGATCCAGCACAATGATGAAAAATACCATTCTCTCTCTCCTCTTCTACCCCACCCTCTTTGTCAGAGGCAAGTGTCTGTATAAGCATGCACCTGTTCCTGAACTCTGTTCTGCTCCATGAGTCTGTGAGAATGAGGATGAAACTAGCATGGAGTTGGTCAGTTGTAAAGAGAGATGGGCAGTGTGTCAGTCTCCTATGCTGTACAACAAATACCACACCCTTAGTGGCTGAGAACATCACCCAACATCTCAGAGCTCCTGTGGGTCAGGAATCCGGGTACAGCCAGCTGTTCTCTGCTCAAGGTTGCACAAGGCTGTGGTCCAGGTGTCAGCTAGATTGGGTTCCTTTCTGAAGTTCTGGATCCTCTTTGGAGTTCCTGGCTATTGGCAGAAGCCAGTTCCTTGTGGTCACAGAACTGAGATCTTTGTTTTCTCTCTGGCTATCTGATAGGGTCTGGTCTCAGCTCCCAGTCTCACTAGGTGGCCTCCTCATCCTCAAAACCAGCAATGAAGACCATCCCTCACGTCTGACTGCTCCCATGCTCCAAATCTCTTCTCCCTGAACAGCCCTGCTCCCTTCAAGGACTCATGTGAATAGGTGAGGCCCATGGAGGAAATTCCCCCTCTACTGATTCTGCACCTTAATCACACCAGCAATTAAGTTCCTATTCTTCCCATGTGGGTTGTGTGTGTTGGGGTGGGTGACATGTTCCCCACTGTTCTATCCAGTTCTGGGTAGAGAACACACATCACTGACACAGCTTGGGCTCTGAGATGGTATAAAGAGCAGATGGAAATTCATTTCCTCTTGCGGCAGAATTGGGGGTTGTGAGCTAAGCCAATGACTGTCCAACCTCCCTTGCAGCTAGTTGTAGCCATGACAACTTGACTCATTGGAGTGGAAGTGAATAGATGACTTCAGAATTGTGTACTTCAGGATGTTCTGATCTTTCATGTGCCCTCTGTCTTACACAGACATGGGGGTGCAGTCTTGAATCTTCCTGGATCAGAAAGCTATGGGTCACACCTTAGAGGTGGGGAGGGCAAAATAGAAGGAGCCCTGGTTCTCAGGCAACTTCCTAAAGGAAACTGCCCTGCCAGTCATGGATGGCCTCTCTCCACCCCTGGGAGAATTAAACCTTATGTGTTTACACTACTGAGTATTTGACTTTTTTGTCAAATAGTTTACTAAGCCTAATTCATACTCACAGTGACTGATGTGAATTAAACTTTCTAATGTTAGACCAAGGAGGGCATGGCAACCCACTCCAATATTCTTGCCTGGAGAATCCCATGGACAGAGGAGCCTGGCAGGATACAGTTATGGGGTTGCCTAAAGTCAGACACGACTAAGCAACTAAGCATGGCACACAGCAATGTTAAACCATTTGCATTGCTCTGATAAATCCAGTTAAGTGATGACTTTTTTTTTTTTTCCATTTGTTTGCCTGTTTCACATTATTGGGTTTAATTTTTGGCTGTATTATTCATGATTTTTTTGAAAAATCNTTTTTTTTTTTTTGGTGTGGCCAAAATAAAACACACACACACACACACACACACACACACACACACACACACCAAAAAACAGACCTAAATTCTAGACCTCTTTAGGATTTCACAGCATTCCCACTGAGGTGATTTTTCTGTCCTAGGATCCAATCCAGTGTGTTTGGTTGGCATGTCTTCTTGGTCTCCTCCAATTTATGACACCTTTCTCTTTCCTTGTCATTCATGGACTGCAACACTTTTGAAGAGTATCAGTTAGGTATTTTGAAGAATATCTACAAACTTGGGTTTGTTTCATTTTCTCATGATTGTTCATTTGTAATTAGTAAATGTTTGAGGGGAAATACTTTGAGGCTATACAAATATCCTGTTTGTCCTTAAACTTTTACATATTAATATTAGCTTTCATTGGTGGATCCTGCTTACAGCAATTATTACTGTTGTTTCCTAATGGTGATTTTAAAATTTCCATCAGTTCATTTTAAACTTATTAATTGCAATGTTTCTATAAGTAAAAGTTGCTATGCTTCCACTTTCATTTATCTATTTAATCCTATGTTTATGAACTCATGGATATATTCCCCTCTGGGTTTTAATATAATACTATGATTATTTATTAGAGATTCCTAGGTGGCACAGTGGTAAAGAATCTGCCTGTTAATGCAGGAGATACAAGAGACACAGGTTCAATCTCTGGGTCAGGACGATCCCTTGGAGAAGAAAATGGCAACCCACTCCAGTATTCTTGCCTGGAAAACCCCATGGACAGAGAAGCCTGGCAGGATCTCCAGTCCATGGGATCACGGAGAGTCAGATGTGGTTGAGAGACTATGCATGCATTTATTATATTACTCGAATTGTTTCAGTTTTGGCCACTGAAAGCTCTTTTGATAGGTTCCCATGTCCTTTAGACATGCACCTCCTCCCCATTTTTTTCTTTTTTTCTTTAAGACTTTTGATTATTCTGGTTCCTTTGCATTTGCATATGAATTTTAGGATAAGATTGTCAATTACTGTTTCAAAAAAAGCCAACTGGGAACTTGATAGAGATTTCATTGACTCTCTGGACCAATTAGGGGAATATTGTCATTTTCACAATATTAAGTCTTCTGATCCCTGAACACGAATGCCTTACAATTATTTAGTTCTTTAATTTCCTTCAGCAGTGTTTTAGAACTTTCAGTGCACAAGTCACGAATATCTTTTGTTAAAATTTGTTCCTAAGGATTTCATTCTTTTTGAAGCTATTATAACTGAAATAGTTTCTTAATTTCATTTTCAGAGAGTTCACTGCTAGTGTATAGAAATATAATTGCTTTTTGTATATTGATCTTGTGTCCTGCAACCAGCTGAACTTGTTTATTAGTTCTAATAGATTGCTACTCCTTAGGATTTTCTATATACAGGACTATGTCATCTGTGAGTGAATATAGTTTTGCTTCCTCTCCAAAGTGAATGCCTCTTATTTCTTTTTCTTGCCTAATTACCCTGGCAATTATCCCTAGTACAGTGTTGAATAGAAGTGATGAGAGCTGCCATCCTTGTTTATTTCTGATGTTAAGGAAAGATTGTCGGTGTTTTAGCACTAAGTATGATATTAGCTGCTGACTTCTCATAGATGTCCTTTATCAGATTGAGGAAGTTTCCTTATATCCCTAGTTTGTTGAGTGTTTTTACCTTGAAATGGTATTAAATATTGTCAAATGATTTTTCTGTATTTATTAAGATGACCATTTTGGTTTTTTGTCCTTTATTCTATTAATTTGATGTATTAGGTTGATTTTCATTGGTCAGACTAATCTTTTCTTGGCATAGATTCTTATTTGTCATAGTAAGATTTTTACATGTCATTGGATTCAAATTGCTTGGTGTTTTGTATGATTTTAGTATTAATATTCATAAAGAATTCTAGTCTCTTTTCCTAGGTTTTAGTATAGTTTTCTTTTCTTAGAATGTCTTTGTCTGGCTTTAATATCAGGACATTATTTTCTTCAGAGAAAGAAAATATTCACTCTTTTACTTTTGTAAGAGTTTGTATGCTGCTGCTGCTGCTGCTAAGTTGCTTCAGTCGTGTCCGACTCTGTGCGACCCCATAGACAGCAGCCCACCAGGCTCCTCCATTCTTGGGATTCTCCAGGCAAGAACACTGGAGTGGGTTGTCATTTCCCTCTCCAATGCATGAAAGTGAAAAGTGAAAGTGAAGTCGCTCAGTCGTGNCAGTCATGTCAGACTCTGTGCGACCCCATAGACAGCAGCCCACCAGGCTCCTCCATTCTTGGGATTCTCCAGGCAAGAACACTGGAGTGGGTTGTCATTTCCTTCTCCAATGCATGAAAGTGAAAAGTGAAAGTGAAGTCGCTCAGTCGTGTCTGACTCTTAGCGACCCCATGGACTGCAGCCTACCAGGCTCCTCCATCCATGGGAGTTTCCAGGCAAGAGTACTGGATTGGGTTGCCATTGCCTTCTCCAAGAGTTTGTATAGATTTATCTTAAATATTTGGAGAAACTAAAGAGCCAGGAGAGCTCATGGATGTAGCTCCATGGGCTGACAGGCTCAAGACCCAGGAAGACCTAGAGGAAAAGACTGATATCCCTTCCTGAAGGTGGTCAGGTTAAAGGTGTTCCCTCTTACTCACAGGTGGGTCAGACTTTTTGTTCTAATTCAGGCCTTCAGCTGATTGGATGAGACCCACCTACTTTAGGGAGGGCAGCCTGCTTCACTGAGTTCACTGATTCAGATGTGAAACTCTCCGGAAACATCCTCACAGACACACTCAAAATCATGTTTCACCAAATCTCTGGGCCTCCTATGGCCCATCAAGTTGACATGCAGAATTAACCATCACACCCTCCTTCTCTCTGCATTAAGTTTGGTTTGCACCTCTTTTCCCCAGTGTATTGAGTTGGAAGTTTAGCTTAGTGACTTGAGGGCTTTCTTCTTTTTCAATATTGGTGTTTTAGGCCTAACTCTATTTGCTGTTTTGGATACATCCTATAAGATTTTGGTATGTTGCTTTCATTTTTACTCTTCTCAAAGTAATTTCTAATTTCCTTTCTGACTTCTCCATTGATCCATCAGTTATTTATAAGTGTGTTTTTAAAATTTATTTCCATGTATTTGTGAGTTTCCCAATTTTTCTTCTTTTTTTTTGATTTGTACTATCATTCCAGTGTGATCTGAGAACATAATTTGTATGATTTCAGTCCTCTTAAAATTATTGAGACTTATGTTATAACCTAATGTATGTTCTCTCAACATATGTTGTGGTGCTGGAGAAGACTCTTGGGAGTCCCTTGGACCACAAGGAGATCCAAATGGTCAACCCTAAAGGAAATTGACACAGTGAATATTCATAGAAGGACTAATGCTGTAGCTGAAGCTCCAATACTTTGGCCACTTGATGCAAAGAGCTGACTCACTGGAAAAGACTCTGATTCTAGGAAAGATTGAGGGCAGAAGAAGAAGCGGGTGACAGAGGATGAGATGATTGAATGGCTTCACCGACTCAATGGCCTTGAGTTTGAGCAAACTCCAGGAGACAGTGAAGGACAGGGAAGCCTGGTGTGCTGAAATCCATGAGTTCATAAAGAGTCAGACATGACTTAGCAGCTGAACAATAACAAATGTTCTCTCCTGGAGAATGTTTTATGTGTACTTAGCAGAAAGTGTATTCTCTGTTGCTGGGTGGAGTGTTCTGCAGATAGCTGTTAGGTGCAGTTGTCTTAGCATGCTTTTGAAGTCTTGCATTTCCTTCGTGATCTCCTTACCAAGTCTATTCATTATCAAAAGCTGCGGTACTGAAATCTCCAACTATTATTGTGATTGTCCACTTCTTTCTTCAATTCTATCATTTTTGGCTTCATGTGTTTCAGGGCTCTGGTTTTAGATACATATAGGTTATAACTACTATTTTCCTGGTGGATTCTTTTTATCATTAAGAAAATGTCCTTCTTTGTTTATCATACCATTTTTTTCTTACATTGTGTCTCATCTAATATGAATACAGCCACTCCATCTGTTTTGGATTTCTGTTTGCATGCTGTATTTCCCCCATTTCTTTACTTTCAAGCTGTTCACTTCTTTGAATCTAAAGTGTGTCTTTTGTACACAGTGTATAGTTCAGTTCAGTTCAGTCACTCAGTTGTGTCTGACTCTTTGCAACCCCATGAATCGCAGCACACCAGGCCTCCCTGTCCATCACCATCTCCCGGAGTTCACTCAGACTCACGTGCATTGAGTCAATGATGCCATCCAGCTATCTCATCCTCTGTCATCCCCTTTTCCTCCTGCCCCCAATCCCTCCCGGCATCAGGGTCTTTTCCAATGAGTCAACTCTTGGCACGAGGTGGCCAAAGTACTAGAGTTTCAGCTTCAGCATCATTCCTTCCAAAGAACACCCAGGGCTGGTTTCCTTTAGAGTGGACTGGTTGGATCTCCTTGCAGTCCAAGGGACTCTCAAAATTATGATTTTTAGAAATCATTTCTGCCAATCTCTGCCTCTTGATAGGAGGAGTTATTCCATTTACATTAAGTATAGTTCAAATAATATACAATTTACTGTGACTTTACCGCTTGTTTTCTATATGTCATATGACATTTTTGTGGGCTTCTCTGGTGGCTCAAACAGTAAAGAATCTACCTGCAGTACAAGAGACCTGGGTTCAGTCCCTAGGTGGGGAAGATCCCCTGGAGAAAGAAACGGTCCCCACTCCAGTGTTCTTGCCTAGAGAATTCCATGGACAGGGGAACCTGGTGGGGTATACAGTCCATGAGGTTGCAAAGAGTCAGACACGACTGAGTGACTAACACTTCATATCATTTTTGTTCCTGTGTTTCTCTGTCACCACTCTTTTTTGTGTAAAATAGATATTTTCTGGTTTGTCTATTTAATTCTATTGTTGTATTTTCTTAGTATTTTCTTTGAGGATTACAATTCACGTCTTAAATGATTACAAGCCACTTAGAGTTGATATCAACTGAATTTATTTAGTATGCACAGATTCTGCTTTTCTATATGGTTCTCTCTATTCACTCCCCAATTTGGTGCCATATTGTTGTTAAATTTACATCTTTATAAATTTTAAGCCCATCAGCACAGTTTTAAGTATTGTTGTATAGAGGTGTCCTCCAAATCGAATAGAATAAGAAAATAGTTACAAACAAAAATACATATATGCCATCTTTTATATTTATGATTGTAGTTCTCTTTATAGTGGCTCAGAGGGTAAAGTGTCTGCCTACAATGCGGGAGACCCGGGTTCGATCCCTGGGTTGGGAAGATACCCTGGAGAAGGCAATGGCAACCCACTCCAGTACTCTTGCCTGGAAAATCTCATGGACTGAAAAGCTTGGTAGGCTACAGTCTATGGGGTCACAAAGAGTTGGACATGAATGAGCGACTTCATTTTGTAGTTTCTTTGTGTGGATTCAGCTGATTCAGCTTACTGTCTGGTGTCCTTTCATTTCAACTTGAAGCGCTTCCTTCAGTGTTTCTTGTAGGGCAGATCTGCTAGTGATAAATTGCTTTACTCTGTTTATCTTATTCATTTTTGAAGGATACCTTTTCTGCATATAGATTCGAGGATGATAGCATGTTTCTTTCAGAGTTTTGAATACGTGATCCCACTGAGTTCTGACGTAAAAGTTTCTCATAGATTGTTAGCTTTTCTTTGCTGCTTCAACATTGCTTCTCTCTCTGTCTTTTGCCAGTTTGACTGTGATATGTCCCGGGGGAGAACTCTTGGGGTTTATTGTACTTGGAATTTATTGGACCGCTTTGATGTTAATTATAGATTAATGTTTTTTATTCCATTTGGGAAATTTTGGCCATTATCTCTTCAAATGTCTTCCTTTTTCTCCTTCTAATTCTGGGTCTTCCATTATATGTATGCTGCTGTGTTTCATGGTATTTCACAGTTCTCTGAGACTCCATTCATTCTTTTTTTTTTTTTAAGTATTTTATTATTTATGTATTTTGCTCTTTTGTATATTACTTGGCATTTGGTAAAGATCCCAAGTAAGGGATCTTTACCTGTGGCTATGAACTCTTAATTATGGCGTATAGGATCTAATTTCCTGACTAGGGATTAAGCCTGGGCCTCCGCATTGGCAGCTCGGAGTCTTAGCTACTGGATCACCAAGGAAGTCTCTCTCTGTTCATTCTTTTCAATTCATTTTCCTTTCTGTTCTTCAGAATGGATTATCTTAATATACCTAACTTGAAGCTCACTGATTCTTTAGTCTGCCAGCTTACCTCTGCTCTTGAGCATATCTAGTGATTGTTTTCATTTCAGTCATTATAATTTCAATCCCAGAATTTCTATTTGTTTTTTTAATATAATTTCTATCTGTCTATTGGTATTCTTTACATGGTGAGATGTCATTTTCATGCTTCCTTTTATTTCTCTAGACATGATTCCTTTTAGTTCTTCAAACATATTTACAGTAGCTGATTTAAATCTTTGTCTAGTAAGTCCAATGCATGGGCTTTGTCAGGGGAAGTTTCTACTGACTATTTTTTCTTTTTCTATTATGAGCCACACTGCTGTTTCTGTACATGTCCCATAACTTTTTGTTGACAAGTGAGCATTTTACATAATATAACAGCTCTGGAAATCAGATTCCCATTGCCTTCATGTTTTTGCTGTCACTATTGTTTGTTTACTTAGTGACTTTCCTGAATGAATTCTATAAAGTCTGTGCCCTTTGTCCTATGTGGTTATTGAAGCCTCTACTTGGTTTGCTTCAGTTCTGTTCAGTTCTGTTCAGTCATTTCAGTCGCTCAGTTGTGTCCGACTCTTTGTAACCCCATGAATCGCAGCACGCCAGGCCTTGTCCATCACCAACTCCCGGAGTTCACTCAAACTCACGTCCATCGAGTTGGTGATGCCATCCAGTCATCTCATCCTCTGTTTTCCCCTTCTCCTCCTGCCCCCAATCCCTCCCAGCATCAGGGTCTTTGCCAATGAGTCAACTCTTTGCGTGAGGTGGCCAAAGTACTGGAGTTTCAGCTTCAGCATCAGTCCTTCCAATGAACACTCAGGACTGATCTCCTTTAGAATGGACTGGTTGGATCTCCTTGCAGTCCAAGGGACTCTCAAGAGTCTTCTCCAACACCACAGTTCAAAAGCATCAGTTCTTCAATGCTCAGCCTTCTTCACAGTCCAACTCTCACATCCATACATGACCACAGGAAAAACCATAGCCTTGACTAGATGGACATTTGTTGGCAAAGTAATGTGTCTGCTTTTGAATATATTATCTAGGTTGGACATAACTTTCCTTCCAAGGAGTAAGCATCTTTTAATTTCAGGGCTGCAGTCACCATCTGCAGTGATTTGGGAGCCCCCAAAAATAAAGTCTGACACTGTTTCCACTCTTTCCCCATCTATTTCCCGTGAAGTGATGGGACCAGAGGCCATAATGTTAGTTTTCTGAATGTTGAGCTTTAAGCCAACTTTTTCACTCTCCTCTTCCACTTTCGTCAAGAGGCTTTTTAGTTCCTCTTTACTTTCTGCTGTAAGGGTGGTGTCATCTGCATATCTGAGGTTATTGATATCTCTCCCGGCAATCTTGATTCCAGCTTGTGCTTCTTCCAGCCCAGAGTTTCTCATGATGTACTCTGCATATAATTTAAATAAGCAGGATGACAATATACAGCCTTGATGTACTCCTTTTTCTATTTGGAACCAGTCTGTTGTTCTATGTTCAGCTTTAACTGTTGCTTCCTGACCTGCATATAGGTTTCTTAGTGGTCATTTAATATTTGGACAGAGATTTCCTTCATTATCTTTAATCAATAAATCCTTGAGACTTTGCTGAGGGAACTTCAGTGCTCTATCAGGCAGGTAACAACTCTGCCTTAGTCTTCAATTCCTCTGTGTACAGAATTTCAAGGTTAGCTGGAGGTGAGAGGTTAGGGCCTTCTCAGATTTTTCCTGGGCATGTGCATACCCCTACATATGCTCACGGTTTTCTAGATTAGCAGGAATGTGTTGGAAGCCCCCCTCTAGTGCCCACTGGGTTGCTGTTTTTCGTAGCTATTGTGATGGATATGCGGTTGCTTTTCAGACCACCACACTGTTAGGAGTGGGGAATAGGGTAGGGCAAGTTAACATGCCACAAAGCTTTCTGTTCTTGAGATTCAAGTATTTTGTTGAACTAATTCTCTTCAAATTGTTGGAGGTCTAAGGTGAATTTCTAGAGTCCTAAAAAAGTTTATTTTGACAATTTTTAAAAATGTCTCCTTGCTTTTAGGGAGGAGCAGAGTTTTGGAGATCCCTACTCCACTATTCTGGAAATGCCTCTCTTCCGAGTTTAAAATTTTCCATCTCAGTCAAGGTAAAGACTGATAAGCTCCCTTATAATATTTGTGTACTGCCAAGTGGATTTTGTTAATATCTGTTCCTCTTATTGAGTTGTATGGGGACCATAGCTTTATGTAGAAGTCTCATTCCAAACAGTCGCCCCTTTGGTGCCTATGGGTTTCATCCCCTGTTCTGGCAGCCCGTTTCAAGCCCCTTATATCACAACCAGCATCTGGGAACCAGCCCCCAGGCAGCCGCAGTATTAGCTCACCTCACCTACTATTTTGGGTCATGTTATTCATTTTTGTGCCCCTGAAAATTTCCATTACTCTTCTGCAATCTCAGCTCTCCTTTTGAAAGATGTGTATCATATTTGCCTGGCATTTCTAAGCTATTTTTTTAAAATAGGAATGTTCTCAGGTTATCTTGATTGGCATATTCCTGGAAAAAAGGAGCAAGCTACTTCAAAACTCACATACACATACACATACACATACACATACACATATAACCACCACAACACAATAGGTACAGAGAGGAAACATTAAACCATGACAGAGACAATGTGAATGTCTTGGAGGCAGATGAGAGTCTGACCTGAGTCCAGGAGTCTTCACTACCATCCAGTCCACCCGTGGTCCTCACTGGAGGTATTTGATGTGATGGGAGGGAAGGGTTTAGTTAGGCTGCTGCTGACAGCCAGGACTAAGGGAGCTGCATCAGCCCTGAGCCTCTGCTCATCCATAAAGGGACATAATTTTCCTGAAGCAGCAGTCTGGAGCTTCAGGGAATATTGTCAGGACCTCAGGAGGTCCACCATCCTCATTGGCATTTGGAAATAGTGGGAGATTCACAGACCAATGTTCAGGAGGAGACTACAGCAGGTGCCAGGAGATATTAGAAGAGACTGTAATAGACTGATTGCTCATGTCCTCCCCAAAATCCATATGTTGGTATCCTAAATCCTAATGTGATAGCATTAGGAAGTGAGGTCTTTGGGGGTTGATTAGTTCATGAAGGTGGAGCCCTCATGGGTGGAATCAGTACCCTTATAAAAGGGACCCCCAAGGAGCTCCCTCACCCTTCCACCACATGAGGATACAGGAGAAGATGGCATCCATGATCCCAGAATTGAGCCTCCACCAGACATTGAATCTGCTGGCACTTTGATCTTGGACTTCCAGCCTCCAGATTCTGAGAAATAAATGTCTACTCTTTATAAGCCCCCCAGCCTGTGATGTTCTGCTAAGTGATCAGTTCTGACCAAGGCACAGGGAATTTCCCCAGGAGAGGCCAGGATAAAGTTGGTACCCCAGAAGCTGATCTATTTGTATAAGGGAACTTTATAAACTGGGAATGAGGGTAATTGCTGGATTACCAAGGACTCTCCTTTGGTGGAAAAGATGCATCTGTCTTACAGGTCTCAAAATCCAGCAGGGAGACATGTGTAGACCAGGGCCAGAGCAGGTGGCAAAACTGTTCAGAGGGTGTATGTCTTCTTAGGAAAGATGTTTGGAGCTATCCCACTTATCAGGACATAAGTATTGCATTTCTCTCAGCCCCAACATTTGAATACACACATCCACACAACTCCAGTATTCTCTTTTCCCCCTGCTTTCTAATCATTTACTATTGTTGTAAGCTCTCAATTTAGAAATCCACAAAGGGTTGGGATCAGGTTCCAGGCATCAAGGTAACTGGGGTCCTGTTTTTAGAGAAACTTGTGAGTGGATGGAGTCTGAAGTTGTTGCTTTTGTTCAGTAGTTAAGTCAAGTCCAACTCTTTGTAACCCCATGGACTGCAGCATGCCAGGCTTCCCTGTCCTTCACTGTCTCCTGGAGTTTTCTCAGACTCATGCCTATTGAGCTGATGGTGCCATCCAAGCATCTCATTGGGAGGTAAAGCCAGATTTCCTCCTTATCGCTGTGTTATCAGTGACCACTATGCCCAGAGCACTGAGCAAGAGCAGGTGCTTTACCAAGGGCTTCATGGGCACCGTGTTGGCCACCTGGGGTTTCCATCATCCTCCACACTTTGCAAAGAGTGAGAGTTAAAGAGGGTGGGGCAAGTTGCTTGAAGCCCCAGGGCTACAAAGTTGCAGACTTGGGATGTGAACCCAGGGTTTACTCACTCTGGAGAGCATAGTGGTAATACCATGTGATAATATCACCATAGTGATAATATCATGGTTTTTCCTGACCATTTCCTGAAATTCTAGTTGCCCAGCCAGCAGCAAGGGTCTGCTCACATGCCTTCCTTGAGTCTGCTTCCCCAGATGCGGGGTGTGGCTGCATGTGTCAGGGATGTTCTCACCAGAAAAATCCTGCAAGGGAGAAGTAGTAGCAGAGAAGGGAGGGAGATGGTCCCTTGTGGTCCCAGCAGAATCTTTGGAACGTAAGGGGATGGGCTCTAGCTTATACATAAAGTGTGCAGTAGAGGCCATGGTCTGTCCTTTTATACCCCTACATTCACTGGTCAGGAGACTGCCCTGGGGGCCACATGCCTTTCAGGACCTGAAAACAGTTCTCTGGAGAAGGAGGTGACACAAACCATTGGCACCCACCACTCGGGTAGTGAGGAGATTGTGCCATCGATCCAGGATCCGAGTGGGGCCCCAGCAGCATCTACTACGTTCCACCCTCGCTGGCTTAGAGTCACCTGTTTCTCAGTTCAAACCCAGCCATCCATCCACAGGTCCTCCTTGAGCCTGCTCTTCATTCCTGGGAAAATTTATAAGAAGAGGGTTAGTGTGATGAACTACAGCCCCACAGCTACAGTGAAACTCGCGATGCAACTGACTCACCATTTCCTTATTCTGGATGTCCTCCCCATGAACCCGTGCTCCTTCTGATCTAGCTGACTTGACTAGTGAGGGGATCCGCTGGATATCATGGTTGCTTTTTCTTTTATGACCATAATTAGTGTACTTGTCCATTTACAGTTAACAGCATGTTAAAAAGCAGAAACATCACTTTGCAGACAAAGGTCCATATAGTTAAAGCTGTGGTTTTTTCCCAGAAGTCATGTACAGATGTGAGAGTTGGACCATAAAGAAGAAGACTGAGTGCTAAAGCATTAGTGTTTTTGAACTGTGGTGACTCTTGAGAGTCCTTTGGAATGCAAGGAGATTAAGCTGGTCAATCCTAATAGAAATCAACTGNTGGAGACAGATGAGAGTCTGACCTGAGTCCAGGAGTCTTCACTACCATCCAGTCCACCCGTGGTCCTCACTGGAGGTATTTGATGTGATGGGAGGGAAGGGTTTAGTTAGGCTGCTGCTGACAGCCAGGACTAAGGGAGCTGCATCAGCCCTGAGCCTCTGCTCATCCATAAAGGGACATAATTTTCCTGAAGCAGCAGTCTGGAGCTTCAGGGAATATTGTCAGGACCTCAGGAGGTCCACCATCCTCATTGGCATTTGGAAATAGTGGGAGATTCACAGACCAATGTTCAGGAGGAGACTACAGCAGGTGCCAGGAGATATTAGAAGAGACTGTAATAGACTGATTGCTCATGTCCTCCCCAAAATCCATATGTTGGTATCCTAAATCCTAATGTGATAGCATTAGGAAGTGAGGTCTTTGGGGGTTGATTAGTTCATGAAGGTGGAGCCCTCATGGGTGGAATCAGTACCCTTATAAAAGGGACCCCCAAGGAGCTCCCTCACCCTTCCACCACATGAGGATACAGGAGAAGATGGCATCCATGATCCCAGAATTGAGCCTCCACCAGACATTGAATCTGCTGGCACTTTGATCTTGGACTTCCAGCCTCCAGATTCTGAGAAATAAATGTCTACTCTTTATAAGCCCCCCAGCCTGTGATGTTCTGCTAAGTGATCAGTTCTGACCAAGGCACAGGGAATTTCCCCAGGAGAGGCCAGGATAAAGTTGGTACCCCAGAAGCTGTTCTATTTGTATAAGGGAACTTTATAAACTGGGAATGAGGGTAATTGCTGGATTACCAAGGACTCTCCTTTGGTGGAAAAGATGCATCTGTCTTACAGGTCTCAAAATCCAGCAGGGAGACATGTGTAGACCAGGGCCAGAGCAGGTGGCAAAACTGTTCAGAGGGTGTATGTCTTCTTAGGAAAGATGTTTGGAGCTATCCCACTTATCAGGACATAAGTATTGCATTTCTCTCAGCCCCAACATTTGAATACACACATCCACACAACTCCAGTTTTCTCTTTTCCCCCTGCTTTCTAATCATTTACTATTGTTGTAAGCTCTCAATTTAGAAATCCACAAAGGGTTGGGATCAGGTTCCAGGCATCAAGGTAACTGGGGTCCTGTTTTTAGAGAAACTTGTGAGTGGATGGAGTCTGAAGTTGTTGCTTTTGTTCAGTAGTTAAGTCAAGTCCAACTCTTTGTAACCCCATGGACTGCAGCATGCCAGGCTTCCCTGTCCTTCACTGTCTCCTGGAGTTTTCTCAGACTCATGCCTATTGAGCTGATGGTGCCATCCAAGCATCTCATTGGGAGGTAAAGCCAGATTTCCTCCTTATCGCTGTGTTATCAGTGACCACTATGCCCAGAGCACTGAGCAAGAGCAGGTGCTTTACCAAGTGCTTCATGGGCACCGTGTTGGCCACCTGGGGTTTCCATCATCCTCCACACTTTGCAAAGAGTGAGAGTTAAAGAGGGTGGGGCAAGTTGCTTGAAGCCCCAGGGCTACAAAGTTGCAGACTTGGGATGTGAACCCAGGGTTTACTCACTCTGGAGAGCATAGTGGTAATACCATGTGATAATATCACCATAGTGATAATATCATGGTTTTTCCTGACCATTTCCTGAAATTCTAGTTGCCCAGCCAGCAGCAAGGGTCTGCTCACATGCCTTCCTTGAGTCTGCTTCCCCAGATGCGGGGTGTGGCTGCATGTGTCAGGGATGTTCTCACCAGAAAAATCCTGCAAGGGAGAAGTAGTAGCAGAGAAGGGAGGGAGATGGTCCCTTGTGGTCCCAGCAGAATCTTTGGAACGTAAGGGGATGGGCTCTAGCTTATACATAAAGTGTGCAGTAGAGGCCATGGTCTGTCCTTTTATACCCCTACATTCACTGGTCAGGAGACTGCCCTGGGGGCCACATGCCTTTCAGGACCTGAAAACAGTTCTCTGGAGAAGGAGGTGACACAAACCATTGGCACCCACCACTCGGGTAGTGAGGAGATTGTGCCATCGATCCAGGATCCGAGTGGGGCCCCAGCAGCATCTACTACGTTCCACCCTCGCTGGCTTAGAGTCACCTGTTTCTCAGTTCAAACCCAGCCATCCATCCACAGGTCCTCCTTGAGCCTGCTCTTCATTCCTGGGAAAATTTATAAGAAGAGGGTTAGTGTGATGAACTACAGCCCCACAGCTACAGTGAAACTCGCGATGCAACTGACTCACCATTTCCTTATTCTGGATGTCCTCCCCATGAACCCGTGCTCCTTCTGATCTAGCTGACTTGACTAGTGAGGGGATCCGCTGGATATCATGGTTGCTTTTTCTTTTATGACCATAATTAGTGTACTTGTCCATTTACAGTTAACAGCATGTTAAAAAGCAGAAACATCACTTTGCAGACAAAGGTCCATATAGTTAAAGCTGTGGTTTTTTCCCAGAAGTCATGTACAGATGTGAGAGTTGGACCATAAAGAAGAAGACTGAGTGCTAAAGCATTAGTGTTTTTGAACTGTGGTGACTCTTGAGAGTCCTTTGGAATGCAAGGAGATTAAGCTGGTCAATCCTAATAGAAATCAACTGTGAATATTCATTGGAAGGACTGATGCTGAAGCTGAAGTGCCAATACTTTGGCCACCTGATGTGAAGAGCCAACTCACTGGAAAAGACCCTGATGCGGGGAAAGAGCGAAGGCAAAAGGAGAAGGCAATGGCAGAGGATGAGATGGTTAGATAGCATCGCTGACTCAATGGACATAAAGCTGAGCAAACTCCGGGAGACAGTGAAGGGCAGGGGAGCTGAGGTGCCCAGGAGATCCTGCAGATTCCTGCTCTTCTGCAGGAAGAGCCAACCCACACCTAGAACACACACGGATCCATCAGGATGAGCCCCTGGCCTTTCTAGCAGGGAAGTGGTTTCATGGAACCAACTGGCCACCGAGCGGCTGCTTGGTACCTTTGGGGGATATTGTGATGTCATGACAGAAATTTACGGTAAGTTCCTGATACTGAGAGCTAGACACACAGTAATGGTATTAAAAGAATCACACCAGCCTTAGTGAGAAGTCCAGACGGTCGCTTCTGTGGTCACGACCACTTCATCCACGAGCCCAGTGCCCTTAACAGAGGTGGCCGAGGCCGGAGGCTGCCTGAGGACTGGCCAAGCTGCCCTGCCCACAGGGTTGCCTGGGGCCCCGGTGGACACTGTCATCTGACGGTGCTGTCCTCGGCAGTCCATCCGTGTGCCTCTTCCCCAGGATTGCTCATCCCTCATCTTCTTGTTTGTTTCCTCCTAGTCTTCCAAGAGACTTGAGAAGCTGGTCACCACTACCCACAAGTGTGTTTGGATCCTCACCTGGGCCGTGTTTCTCTCCACCCAAAGCTCCGCTGGGTAGGAAGTTCCCCTCACCGTGTCCTCAAGGGCCACCTCCACGTGGAGTGGTGCCACAGCTGGGGTCCCTCTGCAGCTGGTGCTGTGCTGTGAGATGTGGTGTGTCCCCAAATTCAAGTGTGGACTTCCAACATGATGGCATTAGGAGGCGGAGCCTCAGCGAGGTGACAAGGTTTAGAAGAGGTCGTGAGGGTGGGGCCTCGGGAAGGGATTAGTGCCCTGATAAGAGGAAGAGGTGCAGAAGGAAATGGCAACCCACTCCAGTGTTTTTGCCTGGAGAATCCCAGGGACGGGGGAGCCTGGCCGGCTGCCCTCTATGGGGTCGCACAGAGTTGGACACGACTGAAGTGACTTAGCAGCAGCAGCAGCAAGAGGAACAGGAGACCAGGGCACTCATCCCCTCTCTCTTTCTTTCTCTTCTTTCTGCCCTCCCTCCAACCATATCTGCTGTATGAGGACATACAGCAAGGAGGCAGCCTAGACCGACTCAGACAAGTGGTTAAGGGAGCGTCTGACCCAGAAATCCCACCTCAGGGACTTTTTAAAAAATATTTTTTGATGTGGACAATTTTTAAAGTCTTTATTCAATCTCTTACCACATTGCTTCTGTTTGATGCTTTGGTTTTTCAGCCTGGAGGCATGTGGGATCTTAGCTCCCCAACCAGGAATTGAACTTGAACCCCCTGAGTTGAAAGGCAAAGTCTTAACCACTGGACCGCCAAGAGGTCCCACTGCATCAACGATTTGATTGTAAGGAGCAGATGACACCCCTGTGCAAAGATATGTGTGCAAGAACGTCCACTGCAGCACCATCTCCATGAGAAGATATCTGCTCCTAGGAGCCCAAGCTAATAACCAAAATTAATTCAGAAAACCTCGCCTCTACTGGGCTCCTGGGAGGCAAGAGTAAATCAGGCTAGCGATCATGTGGGATCCTGCCTCTTGGCTCCCTTGTAACTGACTCTCCAGTGGGGAAAGAACCCCGGCAAGCACATAAACCTTGCCCCCTGTCTACAGTGTGCGGTGCAAGCCAGGGTGCTGGGGCCACTTGACAAAGCTGTAGGCCAGTGGCTGTTACAGATCGGGCCCCCGGGCCTCTCTGTGGGGGTTATGGCTTTCCTTGGAGCCTCCTCCTTCAGAAGCCCAGGCCACCTGGCCACGTTTTGCAGAGAGAACCCTTCCTGACTGTGGGCGCACAGAGAAGGGGCTGAAGGCTAGGGGACCTGAGCCCTGGGGTTCCTGGCTGCTCCAGCCCAGTCCAGCCCTGACCCAAAGGCCTGGCTGCCCATCCCTGCCCCCTCGACCACTGGTGTTAGATGTGGTCCTTCCTCTGACTTAAATCCACCAGATCAGGGCTGATGGGGAAACACCTTGCATTGAAGAGCCAGTGTCTATGGTGAGCAGAGAACAGGGAGGGCCAAGTCCCTCCTGCCCCAGGCCTCTGCCTACCCTGCCCCTCGTGCTGCTCCCTCGCCATGCTGGAACGTTCTGCAGCCAGGCCCCCAAGGCACCCTCTGCCTAGACTCTGGGGTCTCAGCTAGTGGGGACATCCCTGACCACCTGTCCCTCTGCCCAATCCGTCTCCAACTGTTTCCTATTCTTCATGGCACGTACCCGGCTCTGACACCATCCAGACAAGTATGTGTTACCTCGCCCCTGCCCACCCCACCACCCACTGAGTGTCCCCAGCAAACTCAGCCAAGCACTCGATACATGCCCTGGTGGAGTGTGAGGCCAGGGTGGGGACCCCGGGCTCATCCACACTAAACCTCTGAAACAGCATCCTCAAAGATTTGGCCCCTGCAGGACACAGGGAGGAGCAGCGCAAACCGTCGCTTGCCCCCAGCGTGGCAGACTCGGCCCCAGGCTCCCGCACTTGCCAGGCTCCCACGGCTCTCCGGCTGGCTGTTTCAGGCTAAGGGAGCTGCTGCTGATACCTTGGGAAAATGGTGACAAGGGCCGAGCGTGGGTGATGCTTACCGCCCAGCTCTCGTGAGAACCGCGGGTACACTGGGGCTGTGTCAAGTGTCTGCCGCGGGGTTTCCAGGGGTCCCTCTCCCGGGAGACTGGGCAGACAGGCAGGGTGTGGGGGATGGGCGGTTTCCATTTTTAGGATGAATTCCCTTCTGGAAAGCTGCAGGCATGTCTTTGGCACGGATGTCCAGCTGGCCTCGCCGAGGCTCACGTTCCCCCTTTGCCTGCCTCCTTAGGCCGGGATGGGGAGGGCGCTTACACCCAGAGCTGGTCCACGTTTGGGGCTCCTTTGAGGAAAACACCAGACAGACCAGCCGTAAACATGCCCACCCCAGGGAACTTAGGACTCTGAACCAATGCCTATGAGCTGGGTGCAGGCAGGTGGGACAGCCAGGTTTGCAGACACAAATTCATGCCCAGTTAAATTTGAACTTCAGATAAACCAGAGAAAATGCCTCGTGCAGGCAGGTCCTACACATGCAGCAACCTATCTCTGACAATAGGCTATGGTCAGAAAACCCACACATGGACGCACCCCTGATTCACCAGCCATGTTGGCCAGTGCCGGGAGGGCTGCTCAGGAGTGGTCCTGGCAGGTGGGCCCCCAGACAGCACTGTCCACAGACCTCCATGCCCTCGTGGGCCAGCCTGGCAGCCAGCAGCTGCACATGGCTACTGCTCAGTGGCCTGGGGCCCTGAGGGTGTGGGCGGACATGGTCACAGGAGGCTGTGACCCCCCTGCTGGACAGTGTGGTGGAGGGGGAAAGCAGGAGGCCCCTTTGAGTCTCCGGGAGTTCGGAGGAAATTCTCTCCAAGCACCCCAACCACGAGGAGCCCAAGGAAGGCAGCATGGGGAGCAGGGTGAGCCAAGGAAGAGGTGGGCAAGGGAAGGCAGCCCAGCTGTGTTTCCTGAGCAGTAAGGGATTATCAGCCCTGAGGGAGGTGGGCAGACAAGCATCAGAGAAGGGGGCTCGGGCCTGCAGCTTTCTCTGTGTTGGGTTAGGAAACCCCAGGTAGTTCGAGCCCAACCCCACCTACTCACCACTGAGACCTCAGATCCTCAACCCTGGCTCTGCCCAGAGAGGCTGCTCCTGAGCACCCTGGAGGGTCTACCCACACCACCCTCACTTTTTTTTTTTTTTTTTAGCATTTCTTTGAATTTTATTGAAAATTGACATGGACATTAGAAAGATATCAAGCTAAACAGTGCTGGGTTGTTTCTCCTGGTGATAAAAGCCCCAGAGGAGCAATGACTGGTCACATTTCTGAGCAAAAAGAACAAAGGAGAAGAAAGGAAGAATGAACACAGATTCTGGAAAACATGCAAAGAGCCTCTCTCAAGAGACACGGGACAGTAGAATGGCAATGGTTGTAGGGCTATATGGGGATGGGCACACTCACATGGTATTTGAATGCAAGTTAAACCAACGAATTCAGGGCAGGTTTATCAACATCAAAGCTCTCCCTCCAGGTCCCACATTGAGCAGAAACCTCTCTCAAAACCCCAACTGGCCTTGGAAGGCTGAATGGAGTAATTTTGCTCTCACTAAGCTTAAACTCCCCATCTCTCCTTTCTGCATCTTTTCTTTCCTTTCTCCACCTGAATGTTAGTAGATCCACTCATCCTGCTTGCTGAGGGGGTCTGCAGAAAGTCTGTGAATGCTGAAGAAGATATGAATGTTGCTTGACTTTCTCATCCATATTTAGAAGTGTTTAATAGTGGCTGTAGACAATCAACCCATTGAACTGGAGAATTGGTGTTTGAAAGGAAAAACAGAAAACTCAAATGAAAAACTTGCAAGCGATACTTTCACACCCACAGCTGAGCTCTCCTGCCTCAGTCACTTACACTTGGGAGAGTTATCCTGCAGCTGTCTCTCTGAGGTTACACTGGGTCCATTCTCCAGCTCGGATGGATCTTTCCCCGCCTTGTTAGATTAGGACAAGACACTTCCATTTAAAATTCCATGTAAGTTGGAAGGGAGCTTCTTGCCTGGACACATGAAGACTTGTTGAGTGTGTGTGTGCGCGTGTGTGTGTGTGCGCATGTGCATACAATTTGGAGGGAGAAGGTATTGGCTGGTTTCTGGTTTGAGACAATATGGAACCCTAACTTCTATAATGGTAGTCTTCTCCTTTAGACTTAGTGCAGCTGCTGAAGACAAGATTATTACAAGTTTTTCTTCTCTTTGTCTCTTGTCAGAGTCTGTGAGCCTCCAACCTGGGAGCCCTGGAACTGGAGCAGCTCAGCTGCTGTCTTTCTCTGTTTGACGGTGTCCACTTTGTCATCCAGGGATTTCTTCCTATCCTCCAGCTTCTTCTTCTCATCCTGGTGTAGTTTCTTCAGACGGTCAAGCTTCTAATGCAGCTCTGTCTCTGCCTCTTTAAGTTCAGCTCTTTCTCTTTGACTCTGGACGAAAATCTGTCTCATCTCCCCTTCTTTTTTTTGGACTCCTCTAGCAGCTCATTCCTTTTGGTCTCACACGTCTCCTATAAACTGGACGGTTTACCGCCAGGGTTGGTGTCCCTGAAGCCCATCTCCTCCAGCTTACAGCGGCGGTACAGCTCACAGTGCGGGCCGGGGGCCTGCTCCTGGAAATCCTCTATGTTGACTCAGATCAGCATATCCTGCAGCTTCACAAAGTCACAGTGGGCTTCATTTTCAACTTGCACCGGGCCCCAGGGATACCGCCACACTTTCATCATCTTCTCACCTATCTTCAGTTCTTTTGTGCTGCCCATGACAGCAAATGGCAGGAAGGCGTTCATGGTTCTGTTGATCTCTGCTGCTGACTTGTCATCTGTAGGGAACTGGTAGATCTTGACTCCGTTGCTGACAAGCTTGCTGGTGATTTTGATTTTGAACTTGGTTAGCTCACTCTTAGAAATGGCATCTGATTTGATGATGATGGGGATGATGCTCCCTTTACTGTCCAGCTTCTTCATAGTCACTAGGTCCAGAGACTTCAAGGAATGACCCATGGGGGCGATGAAGTACAAGCAGGCATGGATGCGAGAGTCATGGTAGGTGTTCAGTACCTTGCAGATCTTCAGCTCCTCCTACAGGTAGGCCTCAAACTGGGCATCGATGAATTCCACGATGGGCTCATAGCTGTCCTTCTGGTTGATCTGGTCCCTGAAGCCCACCGTGTTAACAGTTGGCAGCTTTAGCCCCACGTTGCTCTCTTGAAGGTCACAGGTACTGGACCGGAGCTGGACACTCGGCCGTGTCTGGGTAGCTGGCTCCCCCTCGACCTTGGTGTTGAACAGGGTGTCCATGAGGGTGGACTTACCCAAACCTGTCTCTCCCACGCACAGGATGTTGAAGGAGAAGCCCTGGCTGACTGACTTATTCACCAGCTGGTCGGGCAAGCTGTCAAACCCCACAGGTCTAGCCAGGGGACCATTCGGCAACCTTCACCTACCTGGCAAGCTCTCTCGGTCACTGCCATTGCTCCTGCAGACGCAGGGCTGCCACGGGTGCTGTCACAGTAAGAGCTAGAGCACAGGAAACAGCCAGGGTCATCCTCTCGAAGGGCCCATAATGCTTATTTCTACAGAAATCTTATCTGAGCCCCTGGCAGCCTAGATCTATGTGGCTGGTTGCCTAGAGTCTGACACTGCTGGGAGACAGGGAGATGTGACGTGGGACTGAGACGGGTTGGGGACACCACCTCCTTCTCCTGAGAGTGCCTCCAAGATGCTCCAGGGCCTCTGCCACCCAAGCCAGAGATGAATTCTGACTGGAGAGGATGCCTTTTGGGTACCTTTTAAGAGAAGATCCCATAGATTCTCTTAAAAAGAAAAAGAAAGGTAAGTCAGGACTGGGGAAATGGGTCATTTTAGAAAGGCAAGCTGATGAGTTATTCTTCTCCATGACATTCTGAGACTGTGGGAAAGCTGCTGCGAAGTGTGTCCACTGGCTCCGGGCACCTGCAGCCACCTCCAAACAGCTCCTGGAAAGATTGCAGCTCACATAGGGGGTGCTTTTTGACACCAGTCATGACACCTGTGTGTGTGTGCTCAGTCATGTTCGATTCTGTGCATCCCCTTGAACTGTGGCCCTCCAGGCTCCTCTGTCCACAGGATTTCCCAGGCAAGAATCCTGGAGTGGGTTGCCATTTCCTCCTCCAGGGGATCTTCCCAACACAGGGATCGAACCAGCATCTCTTGTGTCTTCTGCATTGGCACCTGTGTTTATGTAATGCCAACAGATGGAGGCGTGTTGTAACTACACAACTACACAGTTGCTACACAACTCAGACCCCTGACGTCATCCTGTGAATCTTCCTCTGACGTTGTAACAAAACACCAAAGTGTGGGGGCAGGGGCCTAAAACAATAGGAATGTGCTCTCTCACAGTCTGGAGGCTGGAATTCTGAATCCAGCTGTGGTCAGGGCTGGGTACTTCTGGGGGCTCTGAGGGACTACCTGCCTCAGGCCTTTCCTAGCATCTGCTGGGGCCACGGTCCTCAGCTTGTAGACATGTCACCCCTGCTTCGGTCATCCTGTGTCTCTCCCTGTGTGTCTCTGGTTTTCCTTCTTCCTAGGACATCAATCATTGGAATTCGGGTCCATTCTAACCGAGGATGATCTGATTGCATCTGCAGAGAGCCTATTTCCAAACAGTCATATTCTGAGGTTCTGGTGGCCTTGAATCTTGGGCCAACACTGACACAACACACTGTTCGCACATCCTTCAGAACTGAGCCTGGACTCTCTGGCCAGTCTCAGCCACCGACCAGTCTCCTGGGATTGTCTCCTGGTGGCCCTGCCTGTCTTCCTGATGTGTGGATGAGGCTGGATGGGGGTGATGCGGGGTGGGGGCTCCCTCCTCAGATGGGCCTCAGTCTCCTGCCATGAAAGGGACCATGCCATGAGGCCCCAGAAGATTCGCAGGGGTGGCATGGGGGGCCGCGTCTGCATCAAGATGCTTTCATCTAGAATTCTGAGCTGTTGGGAGGGACGAGCATCATCAGAGAAGGGGCTTGTGAGGAAGCAACCTTGCCGTGGACAAAAATCCTTTCACCTGGAGTCAAAACTCCAGGAGAGGATAAATCGTGTTCCCCCCTTGTCCGGCTTCAGCACCGATGCCACTTACAGTATGAAAAATGCTAGTGAGCAGCTGGAAGCAGCACATGGTAAAAAGGTTAGTCCCAAACTTCAGGCTCCAGCCTGTCACCCTGCCCCCACCCGGAACACAAAGCCTTTTCTTTCTCCAGCTGGAAATGCGCACGGCCCATGAATGCAAAGAGCTCTTTCAACATTAGATTTTAAATTATTTGAATTAAATCTGGGATCCTTCCGGGCCCTGTGCGCTCCGGGTTATTTATCACTGGCTAAATGCAGAGGTCTGCCGGGCCTCCCCAGGGACGGCCCCCACTTAGACGCTGCCTCTGAAATGTTATAAACTATTTAAAACCGAAAGCTTGGCTGTGTCCGGCTTGGGGAGCGGGGGTGGGTGGGGGGCGC
>SJYV01056284.1:402146-422645 GCA_006410875.1 Neotragus pygmaeus | reverse complement strand
GGGAGGCCGGGGGCCAGGGCTGCAGTGCAGGGGCGGGGGACTGGGGTGCAGGAGGCCTGCAGCCAGGGCAGTTCTCCCTTGCGGCCCCCACACCTGCAGCTAGAGGCGGCTGCAGTTCCAGGCTCTCGCCTGTCTCCCCGCTGGGGACCCCAGACTCCCTGGCCCCTGGAGGCCCCTGGAGAAATGCTGGTGGTGCTGGGCGAGGAGCCCCAGCAGGAGACTGAGGCCACACAGCGTGCCTCTGCGGGGGTCTGACCAGGCTGACCTCCACTGAAGAGGCTGGAGGCCACTTCCGATCCTCAGGGAGCCTGCTGCTGGCTCTGCTCTTGGGGGGAGGTGCTCTGGAGACGCCACCTAGAAGGGGAGGGGAGCTGCCCCAGGTGAAGTCTGAGGTCCCTCCACATTCTCCCATCGTCACTGCCCAGCTCCACCTAGATGAGTGATGAACGAGGAAAGCCCTTGCCGTTGGAGCTGTGTACACACCCACAGGGCCCCACTATGACTGGTGACGAGTGAGCAATCTCAGATATTCTCCCATAGCCCTGGGGCACTTGGCATCTGAGCCAACAGCACCCCCAGTTCAACGCATGACCAAGAGCCCCTGAAATGCAAGAGAAACCCCACCACCCAAGAGCCCTTCATGGTCTCTGGATGTGGGGGCTCTGCTTGGCCCCTCCTCAGGGCTCTGATGAAAGCTGCTGGGTTGGCCTGAGCAGTTGTGGCCAGGGAAAGTGAGGTAGGCAGGGTGAGAGGGACGGAAGCCTATGGGTCCCAGCGGGGAAGCACAGACCCCACAGAAGCAGCTCTGCGAGAACTCCAGCACACCGGCAGGATGTGGAGGATACGGGCCATACAGGACAGTCAGACAAGGGATCAGGTGAGAAAGTAGGCAGTTGGACATAGATACAGCTCGTCCTGTTTGGATTTTGAAATGGAAAAATCCCAAGGAGCATTCCAAGATATGAGCAAAGTGGGGTCACTTGTACTTAATATCTGCTTTGCAATGCTTTTCTTGTGTCTCCCAAATTTTCTGTCCATCCATCCATCCACCCACCCACCTATCCATCATCTACCTAACCATCCATCCCATTTCAAGATTAAAAAAAAATGTTAAGTGCTCAGGACCAGGGTTCCATAAAAGTGAAAGGCAAAAAGCAGAAGGAGTTAGTCACTCAGTCGTGTCCGACTCTTTGCAACCAGGCTTCTCCATCCACGGGCTCTCCCAGGCAAGAACACTGGAGAGAGTGGGTTGCCATTTTCCTCTCCAAGGGATCTTCCTGACCCAGGGACAAAAAGCAGTGGTGGGGAAAATTGGTGGTCTGGCCTCAGACTTCCTCTCCCCTAAACAGATCTGTCTCACTTGACCACTTAGTGGGGTCTCCACTAAGCCATGCTGAACCGTGGGCAGCCCCATCAAGGGCTGCTTTACTAAGGTCTTCAGAGCATATCAGCTCGGAGCCAGTTCCTTCTTACTGCTCCACCAATACTGGCTTTCTTTAGTGTCATGCGACTGACGTCCAGTCCAGGTTAGTGAGCCAGCCTCATGGGAGTCTGAGAGAGGAGTGATCTAGGGTGCTGTTCCTTTCCCAGCTGGCTTGAAGAGAACAACAGAGCACACAGGACTCCTGGGTGCCATGCTGAAGCTCAAAGGTCACCAAGAAAGGAGGTGGACAGTAAGACTGGATGCACAGCTCAACTACTAAGAAAGGAAAGGTGGGTGGAAGGGCAGGAGGGTGAGGAGGAGGGAAGATGATTGAAGATGATTAAGAGGAGACTGGGTGGATGAATGGATGGAGTTGGTGAATGAGTGGGTGGATGGGTGAAAGGGTTGGTGGGTAGATGGATGGTGGATGGGGTAGGTGAATGGATAGATGGATGGAAGAGTGGATGGTGAATTGGATGAACGGGTGGATGAGTGGGTAGATGGATGGTTAAATGGATGAATGGGTAGGTGAGTGGGTAAATGGATNCCAACTCCCACTGAGGGCACGGGCCATGTGGGGGCTGGGGGGCTGCTGCTGGGTGTGACCACTGGGGCAGAAGCCAGAGCAAGCTTTCCTTCACAGGATGGAAGTGTGCCCTACGGAGTCACCATGGTGTGAGTCTTACCTCGTGGAGGGAGATGGAGTCACGGCTGGTTCTTCCGTAAACTCAGTCAAGTGATTTATGAGGCATGGCTGGCACGGGCTGGGGACAGGGCGGCCCTGGACAGAGGCTTCTGACTGGAGCTAGAAGAGGGGCACCATTTGGGATTAATATCAAACCCAACCCCACAGTGACTGCTGAGAGCATTGCAGCCACTGAAGGGGCTGAGATAGCTGTGGCCATCCATGAGGACACGTGCACCAAGATACCCACGGCCCCTCCCCGACGTCCAGACCAGGTGGCTGGAGGGATGGGCGGTAGACAGAGAGGAGGAAGGAAGGCCTGATGGAGGCTTCTGGGCACCTGAGCAGCATGAGTTGGAATTTCTGTCCGGAGGGGAGCTTGAAACCAGCAGAGCATCACGTAGCTCATAAACCCACCGGTTTTCCCAGTGACCGCATGGTGTCACCCCCGAGAGAGTAGCCTGCTTCTTGGCAGTGGGGTCTTCTTGCCTCTCTCCAGGTGATGGACAATCTGTCAGCAGGTCAGACACTTTCAACGGTGGAGACAGAAAACTTCCCAGAGCCTGGGACCACTGAAACAGCACACCCAAGAGTGCGAAAGGGGAGCTGAGTTCCTGCTGTGCTCCTTTCAGTCACATGCACAGAGGCGAGTACTGCAGGGGCCCACTCTGCAAGGCATGTGGCCCTCAACTGTCATGACCATCATGGGTGGTCAGGAGTGAGAGTCTCAAATCCAGGGCGGAGGGCTGTTTGATTCTCAGGCTCAGCTGGGGTCGGGGAGGGCAGAGAGTGAAAACTTTTAGGAAGCGGGGTCCTGGATCTCCTTAGACAGCTTTGCTTGGAAACACGGCTTCGACGGCCGACCCAGCTTTCACAGCTCTCTCCTTGAGGGTCTGAGTTTGTCCGGGATGGGCAGGGGTGATGGAGGGACGGAGCACTGCCCACTACGGGTCTGGCACCAGTGCCACCTGCCTGGCACTGGTGGGAGGGCCTGGACCTGCCAGGCAGGCCATCATGCACACTGGGCCTTTGGAGATGGTGGGGGCAGTGCGATGTGTGTCTGTGGATCTGAACCAGGACGGGGCGCTAGCCTGGGCATCGCTATGCATCATGCTGTGTCATGTGACCTCAGAACACCACCACCCAGCTAGTCAGTCCAAGCTCTCATGAGCATTTGTCTTCCCCGGCTCTGTTCCCCAACAAATGCCCACACCCCAGCCAGCCCTGGGCCCCCAGGACACAGCTCAGTCTTGGCATTTGACCTCTGCACACATCATGCTTATATCACCACCCATGTGGGCCACTTTTAGGGCCAAAATCTAGAAATCTTGAGGTCACACTCCTGATTCAGCATGGAGTGTTTGGCAACAATAGGAAAGTTCTAGCAAAGCCTGAGAACTCGAGTGCACAGGGCTTTGTGACTCAAGCAGGCTGGAATCCCCGAGACACTGCATTCTCTGACCATCCCCAGCCCAGCAGCCTCCATGCACACAGGCTCCCTCAACATCAGAGCCTGCATCTTTGAGGTCCCCACAGATCTGGGCTGTGTGGCTGGGGGCGGGGCATCACCCACCATCAACCCCACGTGCATGTGGTTCGGTCCCCAGGGGAGAATCTCAGTGACACTAAGTCTCTATTGATCCCTCCCAGGCTCAGCACTGGGGCGCCCACAAAGCTGGTCTACACAGTACGTCTGCAGCACACACCCACACTGTGCATCAGCACTACATGACTAGTACCTATTCTCTTTCTGCTGGTGGCGGTGGCGGGAGGGGCACTTCCCTGGTGGCTCAGCTGGTAAAGAATCCGCCTGCAATGTGGGGGACCTGGGTTCGATCCCTGGGTTGGGAAGATCCCCTGGAGAAGGGAAAGGCTACCCACTCCTGTATTCTGGCCTGAAGAATTCCACGGACTGTATAGTCCATGGGGTCTCAAAGAGTCAGACACGACTGAGCGACTTTCACTTTCGCTTCACTTAGAAGGGTCAGCAAGACACATAGAGAGGGCAACCCATGGAGGTGGGGGTCTGGAAGGGCAGTGGTCCCCTGGGAGAGCATTCTGGAAGGGGAAGGAGCTTGCGGAGGGGAGAGGGGCGGTGATTGTGGAAGTGACAGAATGTCAAGTCAGCATCCTGTTTACCAAGACTGGCTCCACCCTCGTCAAGAAAAAGTCAACCCTGGGTTCCAGGTCTGTGCTCCCTTCCAGATTGTTCTCCCAGCTGGAACCAGCCCAGGGTGTGAGCGTGAGACTATGGGAGCAGGTGGCCCCCATCCAGCCCCTTGTGGGCTTGGCTAAACCTGCAGCCTTGCCAGCCTTGATGACCTGGTCACTTCTGACCATGTTTCAGCGGGCTTGGCCAACTGTGTCACAGACCAGTAACAGAGATGTCCCAGGCTTTGATCAGGGCTGCCTGGCCACGAAACCTCAGACATCTGTCTTCACAGCTCATTGGGTTCCCAACATCTCGACCACTGGATATTATTTGTGACAGTGCTTCTGGGGCTGCAGAGGGCAAGGAGGGGCCCTGACATCCAACTAGAGCAGGGACACATGTGCCTGGAGAGAGAGCTATTAGGCCCAGAGGCCTCTCCTTAGCAGCTACCCTATGAGACAGGGTCAGGGCTCATGGGGCAAAGAAAACTCTCCAAGAGCTTCCTGGAAGAGTCTGAATTCCAAAAGTACATTCTGAGTGCCTGCAGTATTGGAGTCTTGGGCATTTCCCCTCCCACCTGGACCTGTGCCAGGTGTTTGGTCATCCCCTTTAGCAAGGAGAAGTGTGTCTGTCACCCTCCAGATAGAGGGCCAGAGACACCAGTTTTATGGGCTGGCCCTGGCTGGGCTGCTCCACTGGCTCTAAGGCCAGCGGGTCATAGACCTGCAGGAATGGCTAGCCTTCCTGTCTAGAGTCTCATCAGTTGGGGCAGGGAAGGTGTGTGCAGAGACCCTGGGCCCCCACCCTGAAAGGCCCTGTGATGTTGGCCGAGGACAATCGTTACCTTGGCTGGATTGTTACATATGGGCCGTCATCCCTGAAAAGGCCTCAGCAGCCAGGTTCCCTGAGAGGAGAGTAGCTCTGCGAGGTGGAGATGGAGAGTTCTTGGGGACTGGCCGTCTGCTAGACCTGCCTGAGAGACACCCCAAGACCGTAGAAACTTCCAGAGGAGCCTCGTATGTCACAAAGTGGCCTGAGGGGCTTCCAGCTTATTTGGGGGAAGCTCAGACGAGGATGCTGCAGGCATGTTTGACCCGCACGTATTAGACTGCCCAGCGGTGATTTTCGACAATGGATCCGGGCTTTGCAAGGCAGGATTGTCTGGAGAGATTGGCCCCCGCCACGTTGTCAGCTCCGTCGTGGGACACCCTAAGTTCAAGATGCCTTTGACGGGGGCCAACCAGAAGAAGCACTTTGTGGGGGAAGAGGCCCTGCACAGGCATGAGGTCCTTCACCTGCACTACCCCATCGACCGTGGCCTGATCACAGGCTGGGAAGACATGGAGAAGCTCTGGAAGCACCTATTCGAGTGGGAGCTGGGAGTCAAGGCCAATGACCAGCCGATGCTCATGACAGAGCCCTCACTGAACCCCAGGGAGACCCGGGAGAAGATGGCCGAGGTGATGTTCGAGAGCTTCAATGTGCCTGCCTTCTACCTGTCGGACCAGGCCGTGCTGGCCCTCTATGCCTCGGCCTGCGTCACAGGCCTGGTGGTGGACAGCGGGGACGGGGTCACCTGCACTGTCCCCATCTTCGAGGGCTACTCCCTGCCCCATGCTGTCACCAAGCTCTATGTGGCGGGGAGGGACATCACGGAGCACCTCACCCGGCTGCTGCTGGCCAGCGGGAGGACATTCCCGTGTGTGCTGGACAAAGCCCTGGTGGACGACATCAAGGAGAAGCTGTGTTATGTGGCCTTGGAGCCAGAAAAAGAGCTGTGCCGGAGGCCGGAGGAGGTCCTCCGCGAGTACAAACTGCCTGACGGCAACATCATTCCCATTGGGGACCAGCTGTACCAGGCTCCCGAGGCCCTGTTCTCACCTGAGCAGCTGGGCATCCAGAACCCGGGCCTGTCCAAGATGGTCTCCTGCAGCATCACCAAATGTGATGCTGACATTCAGAAGACCCTCTATGGGGAGATTGTGCTGTCCGGTGGCACCACGCTCTTCCAGGGGCTGGACAACCGGCTTCTGAGGGAGCTGGAGCAGCTGGCCACCAAGGGGATCCCCATCAAGATCACAGCACCGCCCGACCGCTGGTTCTCCACGTGGATTGGTGCCTCCATCGTCACTTCCCTGAGCAGCTTCAAGCAGATGTGGGTCACCTCTGCGGACTTCAAGGAGTTTGGGACATCCGTGGTTCAGAGAAGATGCTTCTGAGGGGCCATGAGTCCAGGGCAGCACTATAGGTGGGACGTGAGTTCACTGTGTGGCATCCTCAGGATGTTCAATAAAAGACAAGATGGTGCAGTGTTTGGCCATGTCAGGCTTGGTTCATTCTCGGGGCACCAGAAAAATTTCTGACCCTGGTGGGGAATCTCTTTTCAGTAATTCCATCCCCTGGCCCCTTTTCTCCTGAGAAAGCCCTGGGTTATGAATTGAGTGTCCTTACGTAGAGTTTGTGCCCAAAGCAAGAGCCCAGGGCTCCTGCCTAGAACCTGGAACCTGCATTTTAAACATGTGTCTTATGTCTGTTGGGGCTGAGAGGGGAAGCAAGCAGGAATGCGGTGCTGTTCTGAGGTCACAAAATCCTCCTCTGAGATAGAACCACAGGGTTTACACTCTGCCTAAACCCGGGACAGGCAGCTGAGTGAGGTGGAAACATTTGCCTGGGTGGAAGGATTCAGAAAGGAGCAGAAATTATCATTGGTTTACGGCTCTGTGATGGTCCTCCTCCCAGTGGCAGTTTAAGAATCACTGGTTGATTATTGTGATGTTTCTGTTTGTTTTTACTTTCAAAGATGTTTATAGCATTGTTTGGGGGTAAATACTAGAGACAGAGTTAATGGCCATCAATAAAATCTCATTTGAATAAATTATGCATAGAGGGAATTTTTTCCACATTAATAGTGTGGAACCCTCTCAAAATTATTGGGAAAGAAGTTATTGGGAGAGAAGTAGAAAATAATAGAGGTATCTTTATAAAGTGAATCCCCCCTTTTTTTTAATAAAGAAAGCTATAACACTTTAGCATGTATACCTGAGCAGGTTAGTATGTACAGGCATAAGTAAATATGTATTTTCTGGGGTTATAAGCACATGGGGAAAAGAATGAAGGGCAGACACCATGTGTTGGTGGAGAAGGAAGAAATGAGAGGAAGTAGAGGGGGAAAGGAANATTCGTCATTGCCTGAGATGTGTATAAGAGACAGGTAAATATGTGTTTTCTGGGGTTATAAGCACATGGGGAAAAGAATGAAGGGCAGACACCATGTGTTGGTGGAGAAGGAAGAAATGAGAGGAAGTAGAGGGGGAAAGGAAATCTTTCCTTTAGGAAATTTTACTAAAGAAATTCTGCTTGAATGAAATAAACCCATTCATCTAAATTGTGTGTGTTTGTGTATTTAATGTTTGCCTGGTATATCTTTTCCCATCTGTTTACCTTCAAATTACCTAGGTCATATTTGAAATGTGCATACAGTGTATTGGAAGATAGCACATAGTTGGATTGTGTCTGACTCTTTGTGACCCCATAGACTTTAGCCCACCAGGTTCCTCTGTCCATGGAATTCTCCAGGCAAGAATACTGGAGTGGGTAGCCATTCCTTTCTTCAGGAGATCTTCCTGACCCAGGGGTAGAGCCCAGATCTCCCGCACTGAAGGCCGATTCTTCATCGTCTGAGTCACCAGGGAATCCCACTTTTAAAAATCCACCAATATCTGTTTTTTTAAAAAACAATACTTGGTATATGTAGATGTTACATGTAGATGGTTTACATTTAAGGTCCATATTAATTCTGCTGTTTCATCGTTTTGTTTCCTCTTTATTTTTTTCTTACCTTTGAAACCATGTCCCATAGGGTTAAAAGAAACATGCCTGGCAGAAATTCTCGAGCTTGTCTTAGACCTTGTTAAAAACCCCTCTGCTTGCAGCCTGCCTTCACTTAATTATTATATTGCAAATTGCATGCCCTCCAAGCTTCAGGTAGCCCAAACTATAAGATATTTGCCTTAGTTGTTTGCCAGGAGCTTTGAGTCAGCTGTGTCTAATTCAAGGTTGAGCCAGCTAAGACTTGTTGGGACCACTGACCCTAAAACTAGCCCTGAGTAGGTGTCCTACAAAGAACTTTGACATCAGAGGGCCAATACCTCCGCCTCATATCTTGCTAAGCACTGATATTTTTGAATATGCATCCCATGAGGAAGCAGGTAACTCAGATACACCTGCACAGAGCTCTGGTTACAACTTTTTCAGGCATCTTTCCTCACAAAGACCACCCCACTTCTTTATCCCACAAATATCTCAAGCCCCTAGCCTTTGGGGGGGTGGGGAGGAGGAATCTGAGACTGGTTGTTCTCCTATCTCCTCACTTGGCTGCCTTGTGAATAAACCCTTTCTTGGTTGCAAACTTCAGCATCTCTGCATTTGACGTGCTGTGAATTGGGCAAATGATCCTGCTTCAGTAACCCCTTCTTGCAAGTTACCTGAACGTTTTTGGGGGATTCCATCTTGATTTATTCCATATTTATTTATGGCTGTGTATTGATTTTTCAGTGGTTGCTCTGAGTAAACACCACCCCCCTCCTGGTATTACATTTTACTCCTCTTGGAGTAAAGTGTATTTAGGTCTCCTTACCCACCCAACTTTTAAATAGAATTGTTTTTTCTTCATCAAATGATTTCAGAAATTCAAGAGAATAGTCTAATATGATTGCTGCTATTTTTACCCAATCCCATGTTCTTTTGCCCTTTCTGGAGTTCCAAGCCATTCTTCGTAGGAACTTTCCTTAGTAGTTCTTTTAGCGTAGGTTTGCTAGCAACAAATTCTCTTAGTTTGCCAACATTTGAGAGTGTCTTTACTTTACTTGGGGAAGTAAATATCCGAGAGGATATTTTTGCTGGATATAGAATTCACAGTTAGCCATTTTCTTTCAGCACTTGAAAAATATGGTGCTGGTTCATTCGCCATTACCTCTGTGGATTTGAGATCAGAAATCTTATTATTTGATTGGTGTTTTCCTTCAGGTAATGCATCATTTTTCTCTGGCTGCTTTCAAGAGTGTTTTCATTATCTTTAGTTTTCAGGAGTTTAGATGTGGTGTGTTTTGGCATGGATTTCTTTGCCTTTATCCTGTTGTTGTTGCTATTCAGTCACTAAATCCTGTCCGACTCTTTGTGAGCCCATGGACTACAGCATGCCAGTCTTCCCTATCCTTCACCAACTCCTGAAGTTTGCTCAAACTCATGTCCATTGAGTCGGTGATGCTAGCTAATTATCTCATCCTCTGTCACCCCCTTCTCCTCCTGCCCTTAATCTTTCTCAGCATCAGGGTCTTTTCCAATAAGCCAGCTCTTTGAATCAGGTGGCCAAAGTATTGGAACTTCAGCATCAGTCCTTCTAATAAATATTCAGGATTGATTTCCTTTAGGATTGACTGATTTGATCTCCTTGCTGTCCAAGGGACTCTCAAGAGTCTTCTCTAGCACCACAGTTCGAAAGCATCGATTCTTCAATGCTCAGCCTCCTTTATGGATTTATCACTTGGGGGATTTATCCAGCTTCTTGAACCTGCAGCCATGTCTTTTGTCAAACTGGGAAAGTTTGTGCTATTGTTTCTTCTAATATTTTTGTAGTCCAATCTATTTTCTCTCCTTCTGGGTCTCAATTTTTTTCTTTTCTGTCCACAGGCCCCTTCCTTCATCATTTTCAACTTTACATTCTGTGTTTTCAGACTGAATAAATTCTCTTCACCCATCCTGAAAGTTTCTGATTCTATCCTCTGCTATCACACTATTTTTGAGCCTTTCCAACTCATTTTTGAGTTGTGTTTTACAGTTTGATAATTTCCACTTGGTTCTCATCTTATAACTTCTAATTCTTTACTGAGAGTTTCCAGTTTTGTATTTGTCTCAGAGGAATTCGTCATTGCCTGCTGAAATGTTTTTATGATGGAGGCTTTAAAACCTTTACCCAGATAACTCCAACATCTGCTCCATTTCCATCTGCTCCAACAATCACATCTGCTGATTGTCTTTTCTTATTCACGTTATGATTTTCCTGGCTCTTAGTATGATAAATGATTTTCTGTTTTACCCTGAACATTTTAATGAACCTCTGGATCCTATTTAATCTTTTTGTAGCATGCAGTCACTCCTGTGGAGGTGAAGTGTGAGGGCCGAGTGGCTGGGACCCATGGATATCTCCCTATCAATGGGTCACATGCACCCTTCTTGTGGACAGGTTGGGTGGAGGTTCAGCTTCCCTCTCAGCCCCACTAATCCTTCCTGGAGAAAGTGGGCTCTGACTAACACCTCCTCACTGCTACTTAGTGGGAGGTGGGTAAATGCTCAGCCCTCTGCAGGGCCACAGTGATGCCAGTGGAGGGGGAGGCAGAGTGTCAACTAGCCCACCCCTGCCAACTTTCATCTTGTTCACGCTGAGTAGGGTGGAGAGTCAGACCTCTGCATGGTCCCACAGATATGTAGGTGGGGTGATGAAGCAGTGCTGACAAAACCCTGCTTACACACCTCCCCCAGTCTCACTGCTGCTGGGTGAGGCTGGGGCTCAAATCATGCTGGCGATTATCATGATGATGATGGTGATGCTGCTGCTGATGGTGATGATAATGGCGATAGTGATAAAGCTGAAACTCCAAAACTTTGGCCACCAGATGTGAAGAGCTGACTCATTGAAAAAGACCGTGATTCTGGGAAAGATTGAGAGCAGGAGGAGAAGGGGATGACAGAAGATGAGATGATTAGATAGCATCACCAACTCAGTGGACATGAATCTGAGCAAACTGGGAGATAGTGGAGGGCAGAGGAACCTGGTGCTCTGCAGTCCATGGGGTCAAAATGATTTGGGCACCACTTAGCAACTGAAAAACAACAACAATGGAGATGATGGTAGTGATGATGGTGATGATGATGGTAATGGTGGTGATGTTGATAATGATGATGGTGATGATGGTGGATATAATGGTGATGACTGTAGGTTTCTGACCTCTAGGTCATCTTCAGCACTAAGTTTAATGTGCTGTTTGGGATGTGGACAGGGAAAGTACCTCAAGTCCCTGACAGAGTTTATATCAGAAGCTTCGAAACTGATCTGATTCTGATTCTGGCTTCCTTAAGCAGAGTGAGAGGTCCAGGGAAGTGTGCGGTAGGCTAGGCTGCTGCTAATGAGGGAAGAGAAATAGAGCTTGGCCCCTGCTTTGTCTAGACAAAAGACCAGGGTTTGGGAAAGAGGTAGCTAAGTCCTGGAGGAGGAGGAGGAGCCCTCTGGCTTTGGGCTCCTTAGACCTTGCCTACCAGGAGGCCAAGAAATGAGTCTGCGCCAGTTTCCCGTTTCTGAGATATGAGCTCCCACTCCTCACGTCTTGCAGAGGCCTCTTCCGACTGCTTCTCATCCCCTTGGTCCTGGGCAAGATCTTTCTGTGAAGCAACATTTAGATGCAAGATGAGATGAAATGCTGCAGGCAGGCAAGGAAGACATAGAGAGCAGAGCCACTTGTGCCAGAACATGACCCTGGCTCTGAGTAGACCGACCCACCAGCATCTCTGATGGGGACCATATACTGTCAATTTCTCCATCATCCCGCCAAAGGCCTTTCTCCTGGCCCTGTGAGAAATGACCACTCATGCCTCAGAGGCCAGTGATATGGCTTTGAAGTCCAGGCCCCTCTGTGTCTTGAGGATGGACAGTGCTCAGGGCCACCCCATCCTCTATAGTGGTCCCTACCATGATGTTCAATCTGCCACCCCCAAAGCTCAGCTCCCACTCTGGACAGCAGCCTCGGTTTCTGCAGGGAGCTGGGGAATGGGTTCCGTGAAAGATCCCACCAGTGATTGTGGGATACCCACAAACCACGTGATGTGGCAGGACCCAGACAGGAGCTATGCTGCCTGTCAGATAACCCCCATTGGCCACGCCATGGCACTCCCACCTCCTGAGAGGAGATTGTGGAGGAGATCTGAAGGCATCTCTGTCACCAGGGCTCCTGTGACCTCAGACTCTAATTAAGAATCAGGAATCCAGAGAGAATGGGGCCATTGTGGAGCAGGTGTTTTGGGGAAATTGGTTCGTTAGCACCCTTCACCCCTTGGCCAAACCCAAGGCCTCATTGTGGATGGTGTGGAGGCAGTGATGGCCACTGTGCATGTCCACAAGGACAATGGCCTGTCCCTCCACATGATATGAGTCAGAGGGTGAGACACCCCTGGTACCTGGGTCCTGCCGGAGCAGGGACTCCCTCTGCAGGCTGGACTGAGGATGCACTTGGGCAAGACACTAAGCAGACAGTATCAGCCCCCAGAAGGGACTCAGGATGATGTGTGTGACTATGTCCTTCCCGGGGCCACCCCACCTGGAACACAGGACCCCGAATTCACAGCCAGTCCCAACAGAGGGACCGTGTGCAGCCGAGACTTCTATGAGACCTGCCAAGGGGCTGGACCGGGTGTGCAGACGTGCCCAAACTGCCCAGCACTGCCCTGGCTGCCCTACTCCGTAGGGCATCTCTGCTCAGGTGTGGTTCACCCCTCAGGTGGGGGTCACTCTTGAGGAGCCCAGTGCAGCCCTTCACCCTGACAGCACTTCTCCCAGGTGGGACTGGTCAGCAGCAGGCCCCACTCGTTTACCCCACAGACCCACCAAGTTCCAGGCGGGCTCCACGTGCCTGGGGTCCTGCAGGAAATGGCCACACTTCTTTGTCCCCCAGGGGTAGACATGGCTGCTGAGGAGGAGATGGGTCCTTGGGCAGAGATGTGAATTCAGATGGAACCCCAGACCCCGCTGTGCGCTATAAAGGACACCTCAGGGTACAAGTGACAGGGCTGGGGAAGGGCAAGGAGCATTGCACATCTGGCAGCCAGCAGGCTCTGCATACAGACCCCTACCCTGCTGTGGCTGTGGGCCCAGAGGTGTGAGCAGTGGTGTCCACTGTGTGCAGCGCCTGCCCCCTGCATGGACTAGGTGCGTCCAGCTCTTGAGCATTTCAGAGTCGCCTGAGATCAGAGGCCCTGGCTCAGCGCCCCTCCTGCCCCCCGACTCTGCCCTGAGGTCTGAAGACCAGCATGGGATCCTCTCCCCAGGGCCTTCGGGCAGAGGGGGCTGCCTGGGAGGGGTGCCAGTCCTTGGGGAGGCAAGCAGACAGGAGCAGGCTGAGCCTCCCCAGAGTCCTTCCAGCACGGAGCTGGATCCTGAGGCCCCATGGCCAACAGCTGAGTCGGGGGCCTAGGGGGCACCTTCAAGCCCTGTGTCCACCCTGCAACCCCTATGCTCCCCCTACCCCTGCTCTTTTCCAGCGTCTGTGCTGAGGGGAGGCTTCTCTGGCTCCAGGACAGCAGATCCCAGGCTCCCTGCCAGCACAGGGAACTTGTAAATAGGTGAGGTACAACTGTGGACAGTTAGAATATCATAAGACTTGCTAACGTCCATGTGAGGGGGATTTACGGGTGCTTAGAGCTTAGCTTCATCCTCCAGGGACCTGACAAGAGAATCAGGGGGCTACTGGTGGAAATGATACCACTGAGAGAGAGCCCAGGGTCCAACATGCAAAGCTAGGACCCTCCACCAGGGTGACCTCATCCTGACACCACCCTCCACGCTGTTCTGAACCCCTCTGGAGGCCCAGGAGTGGCTCTCTTTTCTGTAGGGAGCCCAGCCAGCCCGGGAACACCAGGCCCTGGGGTAGAGGAGGCTGATGGCCTAGACCCTCAGAAGGGACGTGCTGGACTCTCAGGCCGTCAGCTCCCCTGGTGCCCCAGGTTGGGGGCATACGTGGTAGTATTTGGGTGGTGGCAGCCCGGGCCAAGCAGCCCCAGTACCCAGGCCCACAGGGATAGCAATGGGGGGCTCAGCAAGGGATGAGAAGGGAGTGGACATGGGGCTGTAGGGTCCGAATGGGCTGCACAAAGTCTGGTGCTTCCAGGAGATGCCATCAGTGTTAAGGTCCTGGGAAGGAGAGCCCAGGGTCCTGGCAGGAGCCGGGAGCTGGACAGTCTCACTGAGGCCTGGATCTGGCCTCAGTTTCCACCCTTGAGGGCCAGGTACCAGCACAGAGAGGCTGTGTTTTGAGGAGTGTGTCTGCTGCTGGCCACCATCTCATCAAGGGCACGGGCCAGAGAAGGTGCCTGTCCCTGGGTGAGGAGATGGGTTTGAAGCTGCAATGAGGGGGAGGGGCACAATGCCCAGGGCTTGGCGGGGTGGGCAGCAGGGACAGAGTCAGGCTCCCCTGCTCCCTACCTCCTGCCCACCTGACCTGAAGCAGGATATGGGGAGTCAGGGCCAGGAGAGCCTGCACGGGGCTCAGTCCTGCTCTTTCCATGGCTCCTAGAATGTTCGTCTGAGCGGGAGTGACGAGCTCTCGGCTGGGCTGGTTGAAATTCAACGGTGCTGAGCTGACTGGTGGGCCCCCAAGTGGGGTGCCCCTGTCCCTGCCAGGTCTTGGGGGAAGGGTGGTTCTGGTCACCTGGGGACTGGTGGTGGGGCAGGGACTCTGCAGCAGGGACCTGGCTCCCTAGAAGATGGTGGGGCTTGGTCCCCTGGGACCTGATGCGGTGTCAGCTCTCGTCCCAAAGGTGACCTCCAAAAGCGGCTCCTGGATTCCTGGGTCACCAGCCTGCTCTCAGGCCAGGGGTCAGAGTTGGCTCCAGCCTCATAATTCCATTAAAAATGAAAACCCCTGTGCTCCAACACCCGAGGGCAAGCCAGAACCTCCCACAGGGCACTCAGCCCAAGGAAGCGCTATCACCCACCAAGCTATGAGATAGCACTGTCAGCACAGGCCAGTCCCCCCTCCCCTTCCTCAGCCCTCAGCCTAGGCCCAGGCTCTCGTCTTTCTGGGGATGCCCTGAGCCAGCTTCATCATCCCGCTTTCCCGTGCATGCCAGTCCGCATGTCTGGGGCTCCGTCCCCCAGTGACAATGCCCCACACTGGGAACAATGCCCTTATTGTCACGGCTGGCCCTGGCTCGGAGCTCAGAAACGTTAGACGCCATGTCCCTGGTTATCACGCTCACAGGGAACAGGGCTGGGTTCCAGCTCGCACGAAGACATAATAATTTTCTCCCATTATTCAAATCTCCTGTTTCCCTTGCCCCACCTTTGGCGCAGCAGCTGAGGGGAGAGGATGGCTGGGCGGTGAAGGCCCAGGACCCCGGGACGCCTTCACACTTGGGCAGCTGGGCCACATCGAGATCCCACGAGGGCTGCAGCTGGGTCGCTGCTCATGAGGGGCCTGGCTGGAGACTAGGACACCGGGCAGAGTGCAGAGCATTTTCAGAATTGGCTCCCTCCCCACAGTTGTCTCTTGACCAGAGGCCCGCTGTGCTGGCAAGGCCAAGGATGACGCGGGACAGAGATGCAGTCAGAGGGTGGAGGCAACCCCGCCACCCGCCGCCACCCGTGCCGGCCAACTCCGCTCAGAGGTGACCATTCCTGGCCCCTGGAGCTGGGGGCTCTGTCCACCACTGCCAGCCTGCCTACAGGGTCGGGGGCTGCCACAGGAGACCCCACCCCACGGCTGGCACGAAGGGAACATTGGAGGCTGGTCCGCCCACCGCGGCCCCCGGCCGGGCCTCGCTGACAGGCGTCAGTGAGAGTAAGCGGATACCTCCCAGTTATGCAACCCGGGGTCGGCAAGGATGGGCCGCTTGGGCAGCCAAAACAAGCACCGTCCGGGCTCCAGAGTGTGAAATTGTTGGGCCATATTAAATGGAGCTGGGGAGGCAGGCTGGGGGCTGGACATGGATCACAGCCTCCCTGTGACAGTCCTGTGCTGTAGGGTCTGGTAGAGGCCAGCCTGGCCCCAGGGCCACCCCAGCGCCCTGGGGGGGATAGGGGTGGGGCTTCCAGAGTCTTCTCCCCTCTCCCTGCTAGATCGGGACTTTTTACCCACAAACCTTGCATGTGTGTTGGGGGGGCCGGATAGAGAGGTTTCTGCCTCCCTTTCTCTGTGCCCCAGGGATACTTTGTGCACAGTCTATTCACTTAACACTTGCTTGTCCAACAGCGGCTCTGTGCTGGGCCAAGAGGGCCCTAGAGGTTCCGACAGGAGCCAGGACAGCCCTGACCCCAGGTTCACAGCCTGGTTGTCACTGGAAATCCACAGTGGAGGGTCTGGGTCACCTGTGACTTGGGGAAGACAGGGACCCTGCCCTCCCCGAGGTGACCGAAGACTGGTAAAGGCCTGGAGCAGGGAGGATGCCCCTTAATGGGCCACTAAGTGGAGGGAATGCCCAGATAATGGGGGGAGCAGTCCAGGCTTCAAGTGAGGATGGAGAGGAAGGCCAGGTAGGAGGGTCAGACAAGAGGAAGCACCCTTGTCCTGGGCCCTTAGTGTAGAGGGAGCTCCCGCCTTCTGGCCAATGTGTTTCCAAGCCTGAGATGGGCAGTAGGAGCCACAGGACCGGGTGAGGTATTGCCCGAGCCTGGGGATGGAGGGGTGGCACCCTGCAGGGTCTGCAGGAAGAGGGGGAATGCGGGGGAACACAGGACTCCTTGGGTGCCGCCAGCCCCCTGGCCCCCACCCCAGGCTGGAGTCCTGCCAGCAGGCTAAGGTGGTCCCAGCCACAAGTGCAGCCCCCGCCCTCCGCCCACATGGGAGGCTGGCTGGGCCAGGAAGTGGGGCTTTATGAAGACAGATGAGGGAGGAAGGAGACACTCCATCCCGCCAGAGAGGGCAGGCCTTTTATCTCACGGAGGCTTGGAAAATGCTTCACATAAAACTCATCCACAGGAGCATCAATCAGAAAGTGGAAGGAAGAACTCTATTAAGACCTGAAAATATTGGCTGCGGCCTGTGCATGTGGGCGGTAAGGCGCTTAACCAGAAAAACCTCCGAGTCCTTGAAAGGTTCGTTTCTAAGGCCCCAGGGAAGCTGGGAACAGGACGCCCTTGACCTACGCCAGAGTTGCTCTGGGTCTGTGGGGATCTGGTGGGCGGCAGAGACTTTGGCTGATATAGCTCCTGCCCCGTGTTACTCCTGCCTTGTGTTACTCCCCACCTGATGACTGAAGCTCAGTGGGGAGCCCTGGGGGGTAGCAGCAGCTCCCCATCAGAGCCCCTGTCCTGGTGGGAGCCCTGGCATCTCAGCTCCAAGCAGGACCAAGGCTAATATGTCCCCACAAAATCTCCTCTGCCTCTGTGCTCAGAGTCAAGTGCCGCGCCCCTCAGAATGGGGGCAAGGGAGCCTCTGTCCTCTTTAACAGAAAGAGAGGTGCCCAGAACCCAGGACCCTCCCAGACCAGCAGCTGTATGCAGGGAGCAGGAATGCACCCATGCCAGCCCTGCAGCCGGAGATGAGGCTCCTGGGCTGGGAGCAGAGGTCGGGTGGGCAGAGGTGACAGAGGACCTGGGGAAGCCCTGGGAAAGACTGGGAAGATGGCAGTCCTCTTTGGATCCAGGTACATCCCTTGACAGAGAACCCTGGCCCTGGGTCCAGCCACCATCATAGAGTGGCCACTTCATAGAGTGGCTCTTGGTCCAGCGCCTGGCCCACTCTCCCTATGTTACTCTGGTCAGAAGCTTGGGCATCCCTGGTGATACAGCAATGCTGGCAGGTTCTGTGGACCACTTTTGAATTCTCCTGGAGGGGCTTGTGGGCCTGGAGCAGACGGATGTATTAATATCTTCCCAGGGCGGTTTCCAGATCACTCTTTGCTTTTCCTTCCCAGCTGTTCAGACAGACGTTGGTGTGTGTCATGAAGGCTGCAGGGTTGGGAGTAGGGTAAGTGCCACTGGAAACCAAATGTTCTCACCGCTACAAGAAAGACATACCAGTGATACATTTACCTGCTATCTCTGCCCCCATGGGCTGGTCTCATGGCTCCAGGCCCAGTGCCCAGGGTTCAAGCTTCCCAAGGCTTGAGCCCTTCCTCTCGTCATTCCAGGGAGGTTGTTTTGGGGAGGGAGCTGGGGAAGAAGGCATCAGGTTCTCCAGGGAGGGACAAGCACCCCCATCCTCTCCCTGCTGGGACCACCCTCCTGAGCAGTCTGGAAAGCTCTTCCTGACCTGCAGCCAGAGGGCCCCAGGCAAGGGTGCCAGGGCTGGTCAATATGCTTGTCAACTGCTGCCTTTGTTTTCTTGGGAAGCTCAGTGCTGACTGTGGAGCTCAGAGCACGTTTTTTGCTTCCTATGTGTCAGCAAGGAACTTGTGTCCCTTTGACTAGGCCACGGTGCCCAGACACTGGGTCCCACTTGGGTCCAGATGTGCTGGGATGGTGTTTTGTAATAAGAGCAACATCTCAGTCAGTGGACTCTGAGCGAAGCTGATTGCCCGGCAGGCTGTGGTGGGCCTCACCTTATCGGTTGAAGGCCTGACTAGCGCCAAGGCTGACTTCCCCCAGCAGGAGGAAGTTCTACCTGCAGATGGCCTTTGGGCTTGAGCTGCCCAGTTCCCTGGTCTCCTTCTCGACACACACCCTAACACAAACCCTAACATACACCGGAACACACACAAAGATACACATAGCCTAACACACACACACACAAACCCTAAAATACACCCTAACACACAAAAAGACACACATATCCTAAAATATACATATGCCCTAAGAGACACGGTAACACACATATATACACACTCTAACATACACACACCCTAACGTACACACAGCCTAACACACACATACATCCTAACACACACCCCCTGACATATACACACACCCCCAGGGCACACTCACCCTAACGCACATATACCCTAACACACATACACACCCTAACACACACACACACCCGAACATATACCCTAACACACACAAAGACACACACATCCGAACACACACATACCCAAACACACACACGCACCCTAACACACACATACCTTAACACACACACACACACACACACACTGTTATTTCTGTTTCTCTGGAGGAGCTAATACAGATTACAATGGAAAATGTTTGTGACTTTAGTGCAACTTGCTTTCTGCTCAAAACGCCCCCNAACATATACCCTAACACACACAAAGACACACACATCCGAACACACACATACCCAAACACACACACGCACCCTAACACACACATACCTTAACACACACACACACACACACACACACACACACACTATTATTTCTGTTTCTCTGGAGGAGCTGACTAACACAGATTACAATGGAAAATGTTTGTGACTTTAGTGCAACTTGCTTTCTGCTCAAAACGCCCCCACCGGCAAGTGTGTCCCACCAGCAGGGATGCCAGGGACGATCCAAGGAGAGCCCTGGGCCTGAGTTAGGCAGAGCCAGCACCCAGGCTCTGCTGCACCCAGGCTTGGAGGTTGGAGCGTGTGCTTAGCAGCTGGGATCCCTCTTCTGATCGTCAGCTCTCTGCTCACTGCTTGCTGCCAACCTGCTTCACTTGGCACTTTGGCTGCGTCTTAGCCATGGGCATTGCGGACATGTGGCCTGTGTGCCTCCATGGGCCAGGCTCCTCCCAGTTGTGCTCAGACCCCTGAGTCTCCAGAGGCATCTGTGTCTGAGGGTGACACATGCAGGAAGCGATGGCCAGTCACTGAGGAGTCCAGGAAGGGGCTGGACCTCGGCCATCAGGCGCCTCCCAGCCCTCTATGCCCCAAGCTCCTGTTAACAGGGACACAAACCTCACAGCACATGGTCCAGCCGGGATGTAGGAAACCAACTCACTTTTCTGAACACAGATGGGCAGGAGGCAGGTGTCAAGGTTTCAGAATGCAGAACAAACATAATTTCTGCAACAAAACCACAACAAGCCCAGGTTTGGGGGAAATCACTGCACTGTTCTTTTTTTTTTTAAAGTTTACTTAACAATACTGTATTGATTTTGCCATACATTGACATGAATCTGCCACAGGTGTACATGAGTTCCTCATCCTGAACCCTCCTCCCACCTCTCTCCCCATATCATCTCTCTGGGTCATCCCAGTGCACCAGCCCCAAGCATCCTGTATCCTATATCGAACCTAGACTGGCAATTTGTTTCTTACATGATAGTATACATGTTTCAATGCCATTCTCCCACATCATCCCACCCTCTCCCTCTCCCACAGAGTCAAAAAGTCTGTTCTATACATCCGTGTCTCTTTTGCTGTCTTGCATACAGTGCTGTCATTACCGTCTTTCTAAATTCCATATATATGTGTCAGTATACTGTCTTGGTGTTTTTCTTTCTGGCTTACTTCACCCTGTATAATCAGCTCCAGTTTCATCCACCTCATTAGAACTGATTCAAATGTATTCTTTTTAATGGCTGAGTAATATTCC
>SJYV01056284.1:362923-398438 GCA_006410875.1 Neotragus pygmaeus | reverse complement strand
TATTCTTGCCTCCTTTGTCGAAGATAAGGTGTCCATAGGTGTGTAGATTTATCTCTGGGCTTTCTATTTTGTTCCATTGATCTATATTTCTGCCTTTGTGCCAGTACCATACTGTCTTGATGACTGTGGCTTTGTAGTAGAGCCTGAAGTCAGGCAGGTTGATTCCTCCAGTTCTATTCTTCTTTCTCAAGATTGCTTTGGCTATTTGAGGCTTTTTGTATTTCCATACAAATTGTGAAATTATTTGTTCTAGCTCTGTGAAAAATACCACTGGTAGCTTGACAGGGATTGCATTGAATCTGTAGATTGCTTTGTGTAATACACTCTTTTTCACTATATTGTGCACTGTTCTTGAGAGTGACCCACGTACATGCCTTGCCATGGGCCTGGAGAGCATGAGCCGAGCGACCTTTGGCTGGTGCATCTGCAGTGACTCAGCTCCTGGGCTGTGACTCTGGCCCCAACATTTGTGAGGACCCAGTGGCCCCTGACCCTGAGACCTGGTCCTCTTGCCTGTCACCTCCTGGATCTCGGGGGTTCTCCTGACGTGTATGGGTATTGTTGTAGGCTGAGGAGGGGTACACACATGCAGATGCACATTTAAACACATGCACACATATGAGAGATATACACATGCACAAGTGTGTGAGGCATACAAACCATATATACACATGTGTGCACACACATACATGTGCACACACGTGTAGCTGCAAACATACAGAGATACATGCACACAGGTACACACACACCAAGTGAGCCCCCACAACAACAATCAGCTCCATGTCCCACTCGCAGGGTTCCACTCAGGGCCTGAGAGGGCATCCCTTGCTGTGCAAATAAAGTGCCTTAGACTTGCAGGCTTGACAGTGAAGACACAGAGTCCTTGGCTTGAACCACCCTGCAGAGGCAGGGTTTCCCGGATAAGTCCAGAGCAGGGTGGGAGCTGTGGGCCCCCCTGCACTGGGGCAGGGCATGGCATCACCAAGCACACGCACGAGGTCCCCCTCCCGTCTGAACTGGAGCACATCGTGGGGGTCTGGGGGGCCAGCAGGTCAGGGAAGCCCAGGGTGGCAGGACCCCTAGCCTGGATACCCACAGAGGAACAGCAGGGACTAGTATGCAGACCTAACCACGTGTTCCCACCCGGCTTCTGCCCCTTGTCTGGTGGCCCTGGGAGGGGCAGTCATGGGAGGTGTGCTGACTTGGGTCAGGGCAGGAGATGGTTGCCAGGAGCCCCGGGTGCTTGCTCTGCAGATCTGATTTGAGGGTGGTGGGACTAAGAGGCGGGGGGTAGAATGTGGGGTGGGGGCTTCTCTGGTGGGGAGCTCAGACTCATGGCTCACAAATCAGCCCCAGCAGCCAGGCCAGGAAGAAGCGTGTCAGGAATGGTAAGCATGGCCCTGCTTTGTGCTTGAATCTGGTTTCCAGGAGAGCTGCTTGGAGTAGAAGGTCTCTTCTCATGATGGGTGTTGGGGGGTGCACCTGAGGGTGAAAGTTGCTCCTGGCCCCCTGGGGTGCTGCTTTGGCTTCTGGCCCTAGGACCCGAAGCAGAGGGTNAGACTCATGGCTCACAAATCAGCCCCAGCAGCCAGGCCAGGAAGAAGCGTGTCAGGAATGGTAAGCATGGCCCTGCTTTGTGCTTGAATCTGGTTTCCAGGAGAGCTGCTTGGAGTAGAAGGTCTCTTCTCATGATGGGTGTTGGGGGGTGCACCTGAGGGTGAAAGTTGCTCCTGGCCCCCTGGGGTGCTGCTTTGGCTTCTGGCCCTAGGACCCGAAGCAGAGGGTCCTAGCCCATCTCCCCCCATCCCTCCCATAGAGCATCTTCTCATGCGAGCCTTGCTCACGGCGATTAGCCGGGGGCTGAGGCATGGGTGAGCAGGGGCTCCCAGAGACCACAGCCATGAGGGTGCTGTTGGGCTGTACCTGACATCTCACTGCTCCAACCAGCCTTCCAGAAGCCACATATGAAGACAGAAGAGAACCCCCCACCCCCAGCTCTGTGTAATGAGAACTCCAGGACCCAGTGTGTCCTGCCGTCCTGTGGGCCCTCTCCTCCTCACCCCCTCCCCACTGGAAGCACGTGTTCAGGTAGAATCTGAAATGACTCTGGAATTTCTGCTGGGGTTTACATGAGACCAAAATCACTCTGCAAGGATCACACAACTTCTTTTATTCTAAATGCTTCTCTCTGTCCTGGGTATCAGGAAACCTCCAGTTCTTAAAGCTTTAGCTGGAAGACAGAGGCTATTTCATGGGACAAAGCCAAGGGGACAGATGCAGCCTGGTCCATTTCCAGTGTTGGTGCCCAGATGAGGGTCTTCACCTCTGGAGGGACCCTTGCCTGGGGTGCTGGGGTCAGGGAAGCTGATGTGTGTCTGGAGGGGGTCATAGGAGAGTCATGGAAAGGTGATGGGATTCTCCGCCTGCTGATGAGCTGCAAGAGTCAGACATGTCCTCCAAAAGGAGACATATTTTGAGGGCCAAAATGTGCTTTGAGAGTTTCAGAGGTGCCTGGAGGGGAAACACGGGAAGAGATGGGAGTCACCCATTGGTATCCTGGGGGTGGTACTCCTGAAGGCCTGTGGGGGAGCTGCTGGCTGTAGGGTGGGGGGTCTGCCATGCTCTGTCACAGAGACCTTGCACTTGGGGCAGCCTGGTTGGGCGCCTGCAGCCAGGGAGGTGATGTTTAGGCTCTTGGGGGACCTGAGCCCTTCTTGGGATGCCTGAGGCTATGGGAGAAGTCACAACCCCAGCAGTCCTGGGTCTCAGTTAGACCACGTCCATGGACCTCTTCCTGGGGTGGAAGGATGGGCAGGATGGGAACCCAAGCCCACAGCAGAGCAGGGAGGCCCCCCACACACACCCAGGATTCCCTCCTTGACTGGATGGACTTTTCTGGGCCTTGGCCATGGCTTGCTGAGCCCAGGTTTAGTAGCCTCCCCTCCTTCTGGATGTTAAACCAAGCTCCCCTTGGAAGCTCCCATCCACTGCCCTGTCCACCCGCCTATAGCCTCCAGACCCTGCTGCCCCTGCTGTGCTGTGCCAGCCCTGCACTGGAGTCTTGCTCACGGTGTGTGTGTGGGGGGCATAGAAACTTTGTCCTGCTGACTAGTATCGGGTACAGTTTCTCTGTGACACCCTCAGACCCCAGACCTGGTTTGGGCATCAAAGTCCAGTGTGTGGCAGGGTTTCTCACAGTCTCTACTCCCTGATACACCCTCTCTGGGGACCAGCCCTCACTCAGACCCTCATCATTCTGTTTGCAGCTCACACGAAGGCTGCCCCACAAGGCAATGACAGCGGAGCTGAGCCCAGAGCAAAAGCAGGAGGAAACAAGTGAAGGGAGTGGGACGAGCATGTGCAAAGCGCCTAAGGCAGAGGGAACTGCCCCGAGTCCCGCTTGGTTCCCCTTCTCGCTGCACAGTCTGCCCAGCATCTGAGCCGTGCTGCCCCTCCTCAGTTTCTAAGTCAGTGACCCAGCCTTCCTGTCTCCTCCCATGGCCCTGGCCCCTGAGACCCGGGGTCCCTTCACTGTCCCCATTGACCCTCCTTTCCTTACCTGCCCAGGTGACTGAGAGCAGCTAAGAATCAGGTGTTGGGTCGGCCAGCAGCCTCGTATCCAATGCTAACTGGCTCTGAGACCTCAGGCAGGTCATCTGGTTGCTCTGTGACTCTGCTGCCCCATCTATGAAGGCATGGAAAATCTAGAAATTGTGGGAGACAGACAGACTGAGGGCAGGTGAGGATGAGCACAGAAACCCATGTCACTGCCAGTCACACTGAGGTTCTCAGGTCCTTCTGCACCTGTTGGAACTGCCCCAGTGAGGGCCAGTTTGAGCCCCAGTTACCAGGGTATGGGGGTGGGGGGCATCTTATGGTCCGAGCTCCCTGTCCCTACCCCTTCTCCCATGCTCAAAGTCTGGACAGGTCAGGAGCCAGGGCCCTGAGCTCTGTCCATCAGAGGAGTCAGGGCTGAAGCCAGGGGATGTGGATGGGGCGGAGCCCAAGGGAAAGTTGGCACCTGCTGAGACACACTGCAACAGACTGGTCCCTTTGGCACCTTCAGTTCAGTTCAGTTCAGTTGCTCAGTAGTGTCTGACTCTTTGCGACCCCATGAATCGCAGCACGCCAGGCCTCCCTGTCCATCACCAACTCCCGGAGTTCACTCAGACTTGCATCCATTGAGTCAGTGATGCCATCCAGCCATCTCATCCTTTGGCACCTTACCTACTGCTAAAACCTGTGAGCCCAGAAGAGGCATCTCCAGCCCCAGGGAACAGGGTGGGGGACTATTTTCAGGCTTTGTGCTGCACATGGTGTGTGCATGTGTGTGTGCACTGTGTGTTTAATTTACTCCTGCCCTGTTGGTTTCACATGGCTTCATGGACTTTTCAATCACTGGCATATTTCTAAAGATCTATCCACCTGGCATTACTGACCCCCAGGCTGCTGCCTCTAGCAGTTCAGTGGTTTTCCTCCCTGCTTCCCGCAGAGGGTACCCATGTCTGCCTGAGATAGGCACCCCCACTGCCCTGCATGGAACTGGGAACAGGTCTCTGGAGTGTGTGACAGACGATAGAGCAGTTTCACTAAGCTCTGTCTGATTCTGCTCTGGACATGTCCAATTATAGGACAGGGTCCCTGTCCTCACACTCTCTTCCTGCTGGGTGTTATTTGACATTCAAATTTCTGCAAACTGGTTGTCTGGGAGGTGGAAACCCTTTTTCAGATTTTACATCTGTATGATTCGTATTGAGTCTGAAAAATNTTCTCAGGAGACAGGTAAGATGGTCTGGTATTCCCATCTCTTTAAGAGTTTTCCACAGTTTGTTATGATCTGTACTGTCAAAGACTTTAGCATAGTCAATGAAACAGAGGTAGTAGTTTTTCTGTAATTCCCTTGCTTTCTCTATGATCTGTGGAATGTTGGCAGTTTAATCTCTAGCTCCTCTGTCTTTTCTAAACCTAGCTTGAACATCTGGAAGTTCTTGGTTTACATAATGCTGAAGCCTAGCTTGAAGGATTTTGAGCATAACCTTACTAGCACGGGAGATGGGTGCAAGTGTCCGGTGATTTGAACATTCTTTAGTATTGCCCTTCTTGGAAATTAGGATGAAGATTGAATTTTTCCAGTCCTGTGGCCACTGCTGGGTCTTCCAAATTTGCTGGCATATTGAGTACAGCACTTTAATAGCATCATCTTTTAGGATTTTAAATAGCTCTGCTGAAATTCCATCACCTTCACTATCTTTCATGGCAGCAGAGCTCTCTAAGGCCCACTTGATTTCACACTCCAGAATGTCTGGCTCTGGGTGAGTGATCACACCATCATGGTTATCTCGATCATTAAGATCTTTTTTGTACAGTTCCTCTGTATATTCTTGCCATCTCTTCTTGCCTTGTCTTCTGCTTCTATTAGGTCCAGACCGTTTCTGCTGCTTCTATTAGGTCCATACCATTTCCGTCCTTCACCGTGCCCGTCTTTGGATGAAACGTCCTTTTGATTTTTTCAATTATCTTGAAGAGATCTTTAGTCTTTCCCTTTCTCTTGTTTTCCTCTATTTCTTTGCATTGTTCATTGAAGAAGGCCTTCTTGTCTCTCCTTGCTGTTCTCTGGAACTCTGCATTTAGTTGGGTATACCTTTCTTTATCTCCCTTGCTTTTTGCTTCTCTTCTTTGCTCAGCTATTGGTAAGGCCTCCTCAGACAATCACTCTGGCTTCTTACATTTCTTTTTCTTTGGGATGGCCTTGTTCGCTGCCTCCTGTACAGTATTATGAACCTCTGTCCATAGTTCTTCAGGCACTCTGTTTACTAGATCTAATCCCTTGAATCTGTTTGTCTCTTCCACTATGTATTCATAGGGGATTTGGTTTAATTCGTACCTTACTGGCCTAATGGTTTTCCCTGCTTTCTTTAGTTTAAGCCTGAATTTTGCTATGAGGAGCTGATGGTCTGCACCACAGTCAGTTCCAGGTCTTGTTTTTGCTGACTTATACAGCTTTTCCATCTTTGGCTACAAAGAATGTAATCAAAAACGTGATCCCCTGGAGGAGGGAATGGCAAACCACTCCAGTATACTTGCCGTGAGAACCCCATGGACTATATGAATGGGCAAAAAGTTCACATAACTAGGAATACATTTAATGGATAGACTGTCTACACTGAAAGCTCTTAAGACATGACTGAGAGGCATGTACAAGGATGTTCATGGTACAGTATTNATTTCTTTCACCAGTGTTTTATAGTTTTATATATATAGAGAGAGATCTTTAGTTTCTTTAAGAAGATATCCAATAATTCATTTTATGTTTTGATACATTTCAAGGTAAGTTGAAATCCTCAGCTCACTTTCCCCTAAATATTTCAGCAGGTATATCCTTAACTTGTCATGGACATGACTTCGTGACTAAACCACCACCACCCATACATAACTTGAGTTCAGTATTTCTGAAGGGTCCTTTTTATTTCTTTTATAGTAAAATTTATAAGCGACTTTGCCAAATGCACTCACCTCAATGTGTGACCCAAATACAGGAGAGGAAGAACAGTCATCCCCAAAATCTCACTCACATTCCTTTCCAGCTCACCTCCCCAGAGGTAAGCAGAACTCTGATTTTTTCACTCTAATTAGTTTTCTTGCTCCAGAGCTTCACATAAACTGAGTTATGTGGAAGGTACCCTTTTGTGTCTGGCTTCTTTAGTGGATATGAAGGTTTTTGGGTTTGCTGTGTCTTTGGGTGAAAGCAGTCCCACTGATTTCATGGTTTTAAGGAGAGTTTGATCTTCCCACTTATGGACACATGAAATCTTTCTGGCTTTTTGATGTTATCATTAGAATTGCTATGAGCATTCTTATGTTAAGTCATTTTCTGGACATGTTTTCATTTCTGTTGGGTAAACATCTTGAAGTGGAATTTCTGGGTCATGGGGTAATAATATGTTTAGATTTATAAGAAACCACCAGATCTTTCCCCCAAACATCCACCAGCACTGTTGGGAGTTCCAGCTACTCTACAGTCTCATTGGCATTTGGGGTTCAGTCTTTCAATATTCAGCCACTCTGGTGTGTGTGTATTTTAAAACACTTGGTTGGACCAGGGAGCCAATATTTTACTCGAGATTTTCCTGTCTCTGTGTAAACAGATTCTAAGACTTTATTTCCTTCCATTTCATTGTCCTGATCCATATTTAGCACTGACCTGACACCTGTCTCTTAAAATGAAACAGGTTGATTTACCCCTTGTATTATGTTCTAGAAAAATGTATATAAAAATCATTTGTCCCTTGAAAGAACTCATCTGTACACTGTCTTGGTGAAATGCTCTTTTTTGAGAAGGGTAACGATGTTGATTCCCATTTTTGATTTAAGTTTTCTATTTCTTCAGAGGAAAGGCTTGGCACTTTGTATTTTCCAAGAAACTTGCCCATCTGATCTCAAAGTCTTCCTTAAATCCCTTGCCTAATAACTCAGCTGGGCATAATGATAGACCTGGGAACTCACTAGGTGTCAGAAGATCAGGGGTAACTGCTCCCCAAGACCAGTGTGGCTCAGAAGAGGGCAGGAGGCCTCAAGAAGGAGGTGAGTCTGGGGTGGGCTCTGAGCTCCAGGACCCTGAGAGCCTCCCAATGCTTTGCCCTCTCCCTGGCCTTGGAGGAGCTGAAGGGGTGAGCCGTTTTCCCTCAAGGAAATCCAGAAAGACACCTGCACTCTATAGCTCTGAAGTCTGTGTGAACTCCCAAAAGGCTCCTCAGGGCCCTTGCCTGGGGAATAGGTATGGCAATACCTGCCTCAGGTGTGTGCAGGGAACAAGGTGTGAATTGCAGTACCTCCCTCAGGTGTGTACACAGGTCAAGGCAGATTGTGGTACATGCCTCACATGTGTGCACAGGACAGAGTAGATTGTGGTAGCTGCCTCAGGTGTATATTGGGGACAAGATAGATTCAGTGAGATGAAAGTGAAAGCACACTTCACAGCAGGTGAATGAGGCAGTGGTAGTGAGGTTCTGAAGGTTTTCATTCCTATTTTTAAAGCATAAAAGAATAAGTCTCTGGTAAGGCACCCCACTCTGGTATTCTTGCCTGCAGAATCCCATGGATGGAGGAGCCTGGTGGGCTGTAGTCCATGGGGTCACAAAGAGTCAGACACAACTGAGCAACTTCACTTTCAATTTTACTTTCATGCATTGGAGAAGGAAATGGCAACCCACTCCCGTGTTCTTGCCTGGAGAATTCCAGGGACTGGGGAGCCTGGTGGGCTGCCATCTATGGGGTCACACAGAGTTGGACGTGACTGAAGTGACTTAGCAGCAGCAGCAGCAACATGATTTGACACTATGTGACCCTGAGTGGGAGGTCTCTGGAGCTTCATGAAAGTGAAAGTCGCTTAGTCATGTCCAGTTCTTTGCGACCCGATGCACTATACTGTCCATGGAATTCTCCAGCTAGAATACTGGAGTGGGTAGCCTTTCCCTTCTCCAGGGGATCTTCCTGACCCAGGAATCAAATCAGGGCCTCCTGCATTGTAGGCAGATTCTTTACCAACTGAGCTATGAGGCAAGCCCCTGGAGCTCCAGTCACTTCAGTCATGTCTGACTCTCTGTGACCCTACGGACCATGGTTCACCAGGCTCCTCTGTCCATGGGATTCTCCAGGCAAGAAAACTGGAGTGGGTTGCCATTTCATTTTCCAGTGATTAGGTATGAAGTGAGTGAAGTGAAGTTGCTTAGTCATGTCTAATTCTTTGTGACCCCATGAACTGTAGCCTACCAGGCTCCTCTGTCCATGGGATTTTCCAGGCAAGAGTACTGGAGTGGGTTGCCATTTCCTTCTCCACTGGAGCTCCATGGTGCTCGTCAAAATGTACCACCTGCCCAGACAGGTGTGAGGCACTCTGTTTGTCTGAGTTTGTAATGAGTGTATGATTCCTCCTGCCCAGCTCACAGTCTGGAGAGAGTTTCCAGGCTGCAGGGCAGGGAAAGGAATCTAAACGGAGCCCAGAGTTCCTGGTGAGCTGAGAGATGGGTCCTGAGTGTCCCACATTCCTACAATTGATGAAATTCAAATGAAGGTATAGATAAGTCAATAGCATTGTGTCAAGATGATATTCCTGGCTTGCGCAGCTGTGTCAGGGTGAGGTACAGTGTTAACACAGGACATGATGAACAAAGAGTATATTGTAACTCTGTGTGCTGTTTTGCAACTTCTTGAAGCATGAAATAAAATATAGCTTTATTTTTAATTGCCAGACATGAAAATAAGTTGGAATATACGCCTCATGACCAAGAGAAAAATCAATAACTAAGAATAGACCCAGATTTGACAAAAATGAGAGAAACAATAAATGAGCACTAAAGAAACTAGTGTAAGTATAACCCATGTCATCAAAAAGGCAGGGGAAAATATAAACATGATGAGGAGAAAATAGAAGAGATGGAAAAGACCCAAAATGAGCTTCTAGAGGTGAAAAAGTACTTTATCTGAAATGGAAAAATACACTGAATAGGATTAAGACCAGATTAGAGGCTGTAAAAGTTTTTTCAAAAAAGATCAATGGTATCTTTTAGGAGAGCAATAGAAATTATCCAAAGTTAGATACAGAAAAAAAATGACCGAAAAAATAAAGAAAGCAACAGTGATCAGTGAGGTAATAAGAGCAGTCAAACACATGTGTCATCAGCATCTCTGACAGGGAGGAAGGAGATGAAGGACAGGAAAGTATCTGGAGAAATCACTGCTGAAAATACTAAAAGTTTGATTAAAAACAATAACAACACTATAAACTCACAGATCCAAGTATCTCAATGAATCCGTGAAAACAAAACAAACAAACCCAAAGCAAAAAAGCCCACAAAACAAACAAATAGACAAAAATCCCTGAAAAAAACAAATACAAGAAGAAAATCATACCAAGAATATCATAGCCAAATTGCTAAAGAGATAAAGGGAAAATCTTACAAGTAGCCAGAGAATAAGATTTATTGTGTACAAATGAGCAAAGTTAGGTACACAAATATATTTCTCACCAGAAATCATGCAAACCAGAAAACAATGAACAGACTTCTTCAAAGTCTGAAGGAAAAAACTCTCAACCTTGAATTCTGTACCCAATAGGAATATCTCTCAAATAAAGGCAAAATAAATAATATTTCAGTTGAAATTAAGAGACAAGAATTTATGGTCAGTATACCAGCACCATAAGAGCTATTAAATTACATTCTTCACACAAAAGGAAAATGATGGCCGATATAAATATGAACCCAAGCAAAGAAAGAATATTAGAAGTGATAACTATGTGGGTAGCTAAAAGAGTGCTTAATTTACCTTTTTTAAAAAAATTTAAAACATAATTAACTTCTAAGGATAAAATAGTAATGATATATTAAAAGTTTTATAAGTGACATTTTTGATAATAATACAAAGGACAGAAAAGGGGAAATGGAGGTGCACATTGTAAAGCTTTTACACTATATGTGAAGTGGTATAACTTCTTTGAAAGCATCTTGATAAGTTAAAGACATGTATTGTAAACTCTAGAGCTGTCACTAAAAAGAAAACGTAGTGCTAATAAGCTAATATTGTAGGTGAAATGGATATTTGAAAACAGTAATTTAATTCAAGAGGGCAGTAAAATAAGAACAAAAAAAGAGAGAAATATGCGAAAACAAATAGTAAGATAGTATATTTAAACACAACCATATATATAACCACATTAAATGTAAATGGCCTGTACCTTCCAATTAAAAGAAAGAAATTGTAAGACTGGATTAAAAAAAAATCAAAATCCAACTATATGCTGTCTACAAGAAAACTCATTTTAAATAAAAAAAATAGATAAGTTAAAAGTGTGGAAAAAGATATACCATATGAACACCAAAAAGAGAGAAGAGGTTGCTAAATTAACATCAATAAAATTTTATTTCAGAATAAAAAATAATAACATGGACAAGGAATGACATGTCATAATAATAAAGGAATCAGTATATATATATATATTTCCCTTATATTTCTTCTGATTATTGTTTTATGTAACCTTGTTCTTAATTGCTAAGTACCTGATGATGTATGATGTCTATCTTCTTTGTGAACTGTACTTTTTATCATTAAAAATATTCATCTTTAAAAAATAAATAAAATAGAAGGTGGTCAAAATATAGTAAAGGATCAGTTCTTGAAGAGGATGCAGTGATCCCAAATGTGTCTGCATCCAATGATAGCAAAATACAAGTTTTTTCCATGTGCACATGAAAGAGTCACTCAGAGAGGCCATATTCTGCATCCTAAAACAAGTTCAAATATGCTTTAAAAGGATTAAAACCATGCAACATATGTTTTCTGACTACAGGAGAATTAAACTAGAAGTCAATAATAGACAATCTCTGGAAATCCCTAAATACTTGGAAACTAGCCAGCACACGTCTACATAACTCATGGGTCAGAAAATAAATCACAAAAAGATTAGGAAATGTTTTAAACTGAATAAAAATGAAAACACAATATTTTTAAATTGTGGGATGCAGCTAGGTAGTTCTTGGAAGAAAACTTAGAACATTAAATTCTTAAATTAGAAGAAAAGAAAAAATTCAAGTTAATAATCTAAGTTCCCTCTGTAAGAACTTTAAAATGAGGAAAATTTAAATCCAAAGTAAGCAGAAGGAAATAATATTAATAAAGATAAAAGAGAAAAATAAGTGAAATAGAAAACAGAAAGCAATAGGAAGAATCAATAAAACCAAAACCTGTTCTTGAAGAGTTTTATTGATAAACCTTTAAACAAAATTATTAGGAAGAAAAAAGAAAAGACAAAAATGACCTATGCCTGAAATAAAAGAGGGGACATCACTACCAAGCCTACAGACACTAAAAGAATAATAAAGGAATGCTATGAGCAACTTTGTGCCAATACATTTGAAAACTGAGATGAAAAGTGTAAATTTATCAAAAAACACAGACTGCTAATGTTCTCTTAAGAAGAAATAGGTGAAGCTAATATATTTATCTATATACAAAACCTAAAAGGACACTACGAAAAACCTACAAGAACTAATAAGTGAGTTTAGCAAGATCACAATGTACAAAAGGTCAATGTACAACAATTAATCGAACTTTTACATACTAGCAATGAACATTTGGAAATTAAAAATTTTAAATTATAATAAGATAAAAATGATGCCTTTAGCAATCAGTTTAACCAAAGAGGGGAAAAAAGTGTGTGTGAGGCTCATACACTGAAAATTACCAAATATCACTGAAATAAATTTCAAAAGATCTGAAGAAATTGAGAGATATACCATGTTCATGAATTGGAAGATTCAGTATTGTTAGAAGGACATTTTTCCTGAAATTGATCTATAGACTCAAAGAAATAACTGTTAAAAACAACAACCCAGAGTGATTTCTTATAGAAACTGACAAGCTGGTTTTAAAGTTAATGAGGAAAAAAAAAATGCACCTAAAGTAAGCTAATAATTTTGTAAAAGAAGAAAAAAATGGGAAGGCTTGTATGATATCTCAAAGCTTATTGGGAAGCTAGAGGAGTCATGACCGTGTGGTACTGGTGAAAAGATAGACAAATAGATCAATGGAACAGAGTTCACAAACAACTCTTACATATCTGGTCAAGTAATTTTTGACAAGGTTGCCAAGGCAATTCAGTTGGAAAACTAGACATTTCAACAAATGATGCTGTAACAACTGGACACTCAAATGCAAAGAAATGAATTTCAACCCTTACCACACACAAAAACAAATTTAAACTGGATTCCAGATCTAAACAGAACTAAAACTATAAAACTTTTAGAGAAGACACAATAGAAAATTTTGGCAATCTTGGATTGGACAAAGATTTTCTAAAACAGAAACAAAAGTAAAAGTTATGTCAAATTAAAAAAATTTTATTGAAGTGCAGTTGATTTACAAGGCTGTGTTAGCTTCTGCTGTACAGCAAAGTGACACATATATGTAATGTGCTATATATTATGTATTTATTATATGCCACATATACACATATAACTGTGTGTAAAGTTATACATATATGTAATTCTTTCACTTTTAAATTTCAGTTTACTAAAATTAAGACTTTTGTTCTTCAAAAGACACTGTTGAGAAAAAGAAAGGACATGTCAGTTCCTGAGAAAATATATCCACAAGTCAACATCTCTGCAGAGGAGGCATTGGATGATAAAATATCTGGGGTAACAGATGGAAAGGCTCCTGCCCAAGGTCCCTGGACACTCAGGGGCTGCACTGGCACCAAAACCAGGTATTCTGACCCAGCTGGGTTGAAGGTTCTGATGTTGTATTAGTGTTAGTCGCTTAACCATGTCCAACTCTTTGCAACCCCGTGGACAGTAGCCAACCAAGCTCCTCTGTCCATGGAATTCTCTGGGCAAGAATACTAGAGTGGGTTGCCATTCCCTTCTCCAGGGGATCTTTCTGACCTCGGAATCAAACCCAGGTCTCCTGAATTACAGGCAGATTCTTTACCATTGAGCCACCTGGGAAGTCCTTAAGCACAATCTAATCTTTTAGTGAATTTTCATTTTCCAAGTGTCCAAGCCTCTCACCGTGCACTTTCATNATATTAATAAAGATAAAAGAGAAAAATAAGTGAAATAGAAAACAGAAAGCAATAGGAAGAATCAATAAAACCAAAACCTGTTCTTGAAGAGTTTTATTGATAAACCTTTAAACAAAATTATTAGGAAGAAAAAAGAAAAGACAAAAATGACCTATGCCTGAAATAAAAGAGGGGACATCACTACCAAGCCTACAGACACTAAAAGAATAATAAAGGAATGCTATGAGCAACTTTGTGCCAATACATTTGAAAACTGAGATGAAAAGTGTAAATTTATCAAAAAACACAGACTGCTAATGTTCTCTTAAGAAGAAATAGGTGAAGCTAATATATTTATCTATATACAAAACCTAAAAGGACACTACGAAAAACCTACAAGAACTAATAAGTGAGTTTAGCAAGATCACAATGTACAAAAGGTCAATGTACAACAATTAATCGAACTTTTACATACTAGCAATGAACATTTGGAAATTAAAAATTTTAAATTATAATAAGATAAAAATGATGCCTTTAGCAATCAGTTTAACCAAAGAGGGGAAAAAAGTGTGTGTGAGGCTCATACACTGAAAATTACCAAATATCACTGAAATAAATTTCAAAAGATCTGAAGAAATTGAGAGATATACCATGTTCATGAATTGGAAGATTCAGTATTGTTAGAAGGACATTTTTCCTGAAATTGATCTATAGACTCAAAGAAATAACTGTTAAAAACAACAACCCAGAGTGATTTCTTATAGAAACTGACAAGCTGGTTTTAAAGTTAATGAGGAAAAAAAAAATGCACCTAAAGTAAGCTAATAATTTTGTAAAAGAAGAAAAAAATGGGAAGGCTTGTATGATATCTCAAAGCTTATTGGGAAGCTAGAGGAGTCATGACCGTGTGGTACTGGTGAAAAGATAGACAAATAGATCAATGGAACAGAGTTCACAAACAACTCTTACATATCTGGTCAAGTAATTTTTGACAAGGTTGCCAAGGCAATTCAGTTGGAAAACTAGACATTTCAACAAATGATGCTGTAACAACTGGACACTCAAATGCAAAGAAATGAATTTCAACCCTTACCACACACAAAAACAAATTTAAACTGGATTCCAGATCTAAACAGAACTAAAACTATAAAACTTTTAGAGAAGACACAATAGAAAATTTTGGCAATCTTGGATTGGACAAAGATTTTCTAAAACAGAAACAAAAGTAAAAGTTATGTCAAATTAAAAAAATTTTATTGAAGTGCAGTTGATTTACAAGGCTGTGTTAGCTTCTGCTGTACAGCAAAGTGACACATATATGTAATGTGCTATATATTATGTATTTATTATATGCCACATATACACATATAACTGTGTGTAAAGTTATACATATATGTAATTCTTTCACTTTTAAATTTCAGTTTACTAAAATTAAGACTTTTGTTCTTCAAAAGACACTGTTGAGAAAAAGAAAGGACATGTCAGTTCCTGAGAAAATATATCCACAAGTCAACATCTCTGCAGAGGAGGCATTGGATGATAAAATATCTGGGGTAACAGATGGAAAGGCTCCTGCCCAAGGTCCCTGGACACTCAGGGGCTGCACTGGCACCAAAACCAGGTATTCTGACCCAGCTGGGTTGAAGGTTCTGATGTTGTATTAGTGTTAGTCGCTTAACCATGTCCAACTCTTTGCAACCCCGTGGACAGTAGCCAACCAAGCTCCTCTGTCCATGGAATTCTCTGGGCAAGAATACTAGAGTGGGTTGCCATTCCCTTCTCCAGGGGATCTTTCTGACCTCGGAATCAAACCCAGGTCTCCTGAATTACAGGCAGATTCTTTACCATTGAGCCACCTGGGAAGTCCTTAAGCACAATCTAATCTTTTAGTGAATTTTCATTTTCCAAGTGTCCAAGCCTCTCACCGTGCACTTTCATTGGCCAGAGTGTCCTAGCTGGACTGGCCTGCCCTCTCTCTTGGCTTCACTCTTCCCATTGGGCAAGGTTCCCAGTCTTCACCAGGACAAAGGGGGCAGGCAAACCCAGGATCCCTCCCTCTCCCACCTGAGTAGGGTGTTCGGCCAGTCTGCCAGCATGTGGGCCCCAGCATGCTGGACCCCTGACCTCCTGGGCTCCCAATGCCACCCACCAGGAGTGCCTTCAGGAGCTGGGCTTGCTCCCCTGGCTGCACAGGGCTGGCTTGAGCGGCCGCTGGACCAGCGCTTGAGGTGCCCTTGGAAGAAATCCACCTTGGGGGCAGTGTGGTTATTCTGGCAGAATTTGGAGAAAAAAATAACGTTGCCTTTATAAGTGAGTCAGCTGACCATTTTACAATTCTTCTCCAAACCAACGAAGCCATTTTCACAACATAAAATGAGCAAAAAATGTAATCATTTCAAGGTGTCCTTTACCTCGAACTCACTGGAGGCTCACAGCTTAGGGGTTTTAAAAAATACATATATTTAAAGCAAATATTATTGCAAATGACTACTCTGTAATTTGGATTAATTGCTTTTGGTTTTTTCTGGAAATAAAATCTTTAAGGCAAACCCATAAAAGCCCTGGAGCCCAGGGCGGCTGTTCCTTGCAGAGTCTGGTTTACAGGGAGCTTGGGGCTGCCCTCGGGGGATTTCAGTGGGTCATGGAGTCTCCTCTTGGACCAAAGACCCTGAAGGAGGCTTGCCAAGCCCTGCAGAGCCCATAGCCAAGGATGACCCCAGTCCAAGAGGGCAGCCTATGAGCCTCAGGGACGGTCCAGGAAAGGCTAGCCAGGTTCATCACGACCCCCTCTGCAGGGAAATGTCAGAATCCCAGCCAGGCCTTGCTGGGTCAGCTTCAGAGACACACAAGGGGCTGGGGAGAGCTGAGCCTGGGCTGTGCCACTTGGTCATATGAAACACATGGCTGTGAATTGGGCAGGAGGAGGGTGTGAAGGAAAGGGGGCAGAGGGGAGAATCTGGCACCACAGGACATCTCCTCTGGGGCTTCCTGCCCTCTTTGGAGCAAGCTAGACTTGAGGCTTTGCCGACCCAGGAGTCCATCTCAGCAAGGCTGTGTGTGTGTGTGACGGGGCTGTTCATCTTTGGAGGGGGCTGAACAGCCATGTGTGATGCTGTAGGAGCACCAGGGAGACAATGATGGAGCAGGGGCCACTCAGAGATCTCTGGAGACCCTCAAGAGCAGTGTCAGCAGATCTGGGGAAGAGGGCAGAGTGTCTGAAAGGGGTGGGGCAGGAGTGTCACACGGCTGCCACTCACCTGGTCTCTTCAAGCCCATCACCTTATTTATTCTGAGTAGCTTCCTAGGTGGCTCAGTGGTAAAAGGAATCTGTCTGCCAATGCAGAAGATGCAGGAGACACCTGTTCGATCCCTGGGTCAGAAAGATCCCCCGGAGGAGGACATGGCAATCCACTCCAGTATTCTTGCCTGGAGAATTCCATGGACAGAAGAGCCTGGTGGGCCACAGTCCATGGGCTCACAAAGAGTCAGATACAGCTGAGCACACATGCACAGGAGTAACCCTGAGGTGGGCACCATCTTTCCTGAGTACTGTGTCCAGGGTGTCATAGCCAGGAAGGGCAGACGGGGGAGCTGTGCTTCCTCCAGGTGCTGTGGAGGGAGGGGAGGAGGGGCAGGTCCTGAGCCCTGGAAGGCTCCAACCCTGGGCCAACAGCAGACACAAGACACAGGTCCCACCTGCTTGTTAAGATGAAATTTGCTACTGCAGGCAGCTGGACAGAGAGGGCAGAGGTCTGGGGCTCTGGGCCAACTCGGTGCCTCTGTGACCTTGAACAAGTTCTATCCCACTACTTGCTGGGCGTCGGTTTACCCAGTTCATTCTCAGTGTCATCATGAAATGCAATTTCCTTCTTTCATTAAACAGGGGATTCATCCATCCATCATCTGCCCATCCATCGATTCTTCATGCACCCATTCATTCACCCATCAGTAAATCCATCCTCCATGTATATATCCATTCATCCACCCATCCATCTATCCATCCATCTATCCATCCAAAACTATCAGTCATCTTTCCCGTGTCACACTGTCTGTCAGGCCCTGGAGAACAAAGGGAAATAAAACAGGTGAGAAGCTCCCACATGAGTGACACCCTGAGAGTTGCATGAGGAGATGGAAGTTGGAGGACCAGGCAGGAGGTGTGTTCAGTAGGGGCAGCCTGGTGAGGTGGCGGCAGAGGGTTCACAGAGCAGGAGGTGAAAATGAACGGAAAACAGTTGCCCTTGTTGTTGGGGAGTCATGTCTGTGTCCTGGGCCATGCCTGGGGGCCCCGCCAGACCACCCCTCACATCTTGCCCATGGCCTCCCCCTGGCTGGCAGCCCCAAGGTCCCCATGTGCCCACAAGCAGGGGCATGGAGAAGCCAGCATCACCCGAGATGGTGCAGGAGGAGGGAGGGAAATGGCAGTCCTGGTGGCCCCAGACCTGAAGGGAACCAGGCGTGTTCTGGCCCCTGTGGGGCCCCCAGTCCCCTGTCCTGGAGAAGGTGTGGGAGGGCTGGGTACAGGGGGCAGTGAAGGAGCACCAGACAAGCCCACGGAGGGGGACAGGATGACGCATTCCTCCAGAGGGAGGGGAAGGCCACCCACCACATCCTCCACTTCCAGGGCTCAATGCGAGGCAGCCTGCCTCTGTGTGTTTCTTCATATGGGTCTCCTCTGACCACCCAGTCCACAGGGGCCTCTGCTGGAGCCCCTTCTATGAGCCAGGGGTGGGGTGTCAGTCTGTAAAACCCTCCCACAGGAGCCCAGCTGTTCCTGGGCTCAGGAAGAACCCACGTAGGTCCTGAGACAATGAGACAAGAGGCAAGTTCCACTGGGCTGGAGAGGGTCAGGAGGACTTCCTGGAGGAGATGGCTCTGCAGTCCTGGTAAACTCCCCTTCTGCGGTGGCCCCTGTGTCTGTGTCACAGGGAGGGCTCTCCTGGTTGAATGGAACATCTGGAGCCCTCTGGGTGGGTCTGTGAAGAGCCCGCCCCAGTGTGGAGTGGCTATGAAGTGTGGGCCCTCAAAGACTGAGCTGCTTCAGCCACAAGGCCCTTTCCCCAGGGGTTCCTGCCTGTGTTTACAAAGCCCCCCTTTATCCCTCAGGCTTGCTGCCTATGGCTCTGTGATGCCCACATTTTGAACCTCAGGTGAATCTCATTCTGTCACTTGTAAACATCTCAATGCCTGATGTCCAGAAGGAGCCTCGTCTGAGGTCTTCCAAGGGTCTGTTCTTTCAGGAGAGGCTGGGGTCCGGGGTGTGGACTTCCTTCTCTGGAGGATGCTGAGGCTGAGGGCCTGGTCTTGGGTTAAGAGAGTGGGAGTGAGTGCTGATTCCTACCCATCCAGGGGTCTCCCTTGGGGAAGAAGTTAGGAGCCCTTGGGCTGTGCCCCAGCTCTGGCTAGCATGACCATCTCAGGGACATTTCAGAATCAATTTTAAGTGTGTGGGTGGAGGCCAGTTGCTGCCCTCAAGCCCTCAGCAAAGAACCCTCGATTTCCTGTCCCCTGCAGGGCTCTGCTCCATCCCCTGCATCCTCCTGGGGTCTAGAATGAGAAGGATCTGACCTGAGAGCCGTCAGAGCCCCCAGAACCCCTTGGGGTCGAAAGCCAGGTGGAAAGAGAAAAAAACCTCAAGTACGAGGTGAAGCTGTCCACTTGGTGTCAAGGTTGAGAACTTCTGGGGAGGGGTCCACCCCATACCCACTGGGGACAGGGGCAAATCAGATCAGACTCTGTGCAGCCTCCCAGAGCTCAGAGTCAGGAGGGGGAAGACAGATGGGCATGATGGAGTGTTTGCATCCCTAAAGATAACCCCAAAGAGGCCTGTAAGTCCCTCCCTGTGCTGAGGAAGGAAAGAAATACCATCCCCCAAGAGAGATGCTGAAGAAGAACATTGTTGAAAGCAGCTCAGGGAGTCAGAAACAACCCAAGCGTCCATCCACAGCCTGATGGGTGACTGAGGTGTGTACAGCACACTCTGGAGTGTCAGGCGTCCTGACAAGGAAGGCGATTACGACACCTGTTACAACGGGATGAGCCTTGAGGACACTGTGCTCAGTGAGAAAGCCAGACGCCAGAGGACAGATATTGTCTGGGGCCACTCATGGAGGTCCCTGGAGGAGTCAGATCCCTGGACAGAAAAGAGAGGAAGGGGGCCCAGGGGCTGGGGAAGTGGGGAGTGAGTGAAAATCACTCAGTCATGTCTGACACTTTGCAATCCCATGGACTATAGAGTCCATGGAATTTTCCAGGCCAGAATACTGGGGTGGGTAGCCTTTCTCTTCTCCAGGGGATCTTCCCAACCCAGGGATCAAACCCAGGTCACCCACATTGCAGGCAGATTCTTTACCAGCTGAGCCACAAGGGAAGCCCAAGAATACTGAAGTGGGTAGCCTATCTCTTCTCCAGCAGATCTTCCCCGCCCAGGAATTGAACCAAGATCTCCTGAATTGCAGCTGATTCTTTACCAACTGAGCTTTGAGGGAAGCTATGGGGGAAAGGAAGAGCAAGTGTTTAATGGGGACAAAACTTCAGTTTGGGAAGGTAAGAAAGTTCTGGAGACAGATGGTGGGAATGATTGCACAACAACATGAATGTGCTTAATGCTGCAGAACTGTGCACTCAAAAATGGTTAAGGTGATCAATTGTATGTATAGATGCCCTTCACAGGTACCAGTGAGCTTCACCCCACAGCAGTCCACAGGTGTGTGCTATTCCCACACCTGCAGGGGAGGAGACTGAGATCTGAACAGGTCATAGGGTGGCTAGGGGCAACTCGCCCCAGAGCCTGCATGCCTGCTCCCTGAGCCCTATCTCCCTCCAGTCTNTTCAGTTCAGTTCAGTTGCTCAGTCGTGTCCAACCCTTTGTGACTTCATGGACTGCAGCACACCATGCTTCCCTGTTCACCACCAACTCCTGGAGCTTGCTCAAACTCATGTCCGTTGAGTCGGTGATGCCATCCAACCATCTTATCCTCTGTCGTCCCCCTCTCCTTCTGTCTTTAATCCTTCCCAGCATCAGGGTCTTTTCCAATGAGTCAGTTCTTCGCATCAAGTGTCCAAAGTATTGGCACTTCAGCTTCAGCATCAGTCCTTCCAATGAATATTCAGGACTGATTTCCTATACGATTGACTGATTTGACAGCAGCTTTCTTAAGTTGAAATGACTGAAGAATGTTAAAATCACCAGTAGTGGGTACATGAAGTGTAGTGAATCCAAACCGTGGTGTTCTCCTCAGCCATGGAAGGGAGTGGAGTCCTTGTACCCTCTACGGCACAGAGGGCCCTTGAAAACATGGTGCTCAGTGAGAGAAGCCAGTCACAAAAGATCACATGCTGTAGAATGCCACTGATACAGTGTCCAGAATAGGCAGGTCCAGAGAGACAGAGCACAGTTCCGTGGTTGCCTAGCTGTGGCATCTCAACAGGTGAAGGTATCAAATCTGGCTCCAGTCCCAGGTGTCGACAGGAGACCTTCATTCAGAAGCCAACAGCCAGCAGGAAGATAGGGCTGACTTGGTGGCTCGGTGATAAAGAATCTGCCTGCCAATGCAGGAGACACAGGTTTAATCCCTCAGTAGAGAAAATTTCCTGGAGGAGGATGTGCTAACCCACTCCAGTATTATTGCCTGGAAAATTCCATAGACAGAGGAGCCTGGTGGGTTACAGTCCACGGGGTTGCAAAGAGTAGAACATGACTGAGCACAAGCACACACACACACACACAAGGTTAGGTGCCCAGACCTCGCAGTGTGGGCGATAAATCCAGTCAAGAGCATACGTTCATTGTATACCTACTATTTGCCGGGGCAGTCATAACCCCAAGGATATAGTGTGACTGAAACACAAAAGCTCCCCCCCGCCGCCCTGCACACACACACCACCCAGCTCCCTTTCTCATGGGGAGGCAGTGACAAGCCAGATTCAGCAAGTGGGAGAATGCACTGCTATGGGAATAAGGAAGAGAGGTGAAGGGTCAGGCGTGAGGAGGGTGCAATTTCCAGCAGGGTGGCCCAGGGAGACTTCTCTGAGATGGTGGTGTTTGAGTGGGGATGTGAGTGAGTGAGAAAGTAGCCGCGTGTGCATCGAGCAGAGCAGCATTTGCACAAAGGGAACAGCCAATGCAGAGCCCAGAGGTGAGAGAATCCAGTGCTGGAGCCAAAGGAAAGAGGGAGAGGAAAAGGAATTCAATTGGGAGCCGTGGGCTGGAAGAGGCTGCAAACTGAGGTTGCAGACAGAATTAAGGTGATTAATCAGCTGATCTCAGAGTAGGGTGAGCATCTCCTGGGTTATGTGGCTGGGTGCCGTATCTTTAAATGTGGTAGATGGAGCAGAAAAATTCAGACAGACTTGTTGGCTTTGCTCATGGGAGGGGCCAGGAGCCAAGGAAGGCAGGCAGCATTTGTAGAAGATGGAAAAGACAAGAAAATTTGTTCTAAACCCTCCAGAAAAGAAAGCAGCCCAAGCAATAGTGCCTTGATTTTCACCCAGCCAGACTCACTTCAGACTTCTCACCTGCAGAATAGTGAAATGATACATCTGTGCTGTTTTAAGCCACCGTGTTTGTGACAACTTGTCACAGCAACCACAGGAAACTCATACATGAAGGAGCAGGACCTTCATCTATCTGTGGTCAAGACAAGTGAGGTCATGATAAAGGTCTGAGCCAGGCTCCCTGAAGTTGATCCAGGGAACAGTGGCTGTAGGCATACTGGTCATGATGGTGCTCACATCTGATTCCTTATTCTCTCTGCTCTGATGTGGCCCATTACATCCTGCCCATAGTCACAGTCCTTGAAGCTCTATTATTCCCTGAGGAATTATTCCTTTGCATCTCCTGCTCCTTAGTGCCTGTATTTCCTGGCTTACTTTCTCATTTGGGGTGGAACACATCCTTTGGTAACTTCTGATTAAACTGGAAGATACATTTTTTAGGACAACGCATGTCTGGAAAGGTCTTTCCTCCACCATACCAGAATGCTAGCATGGCTGGGTATAAACTTCAAGACTGGAGATGATTTTCATCCAGAATTTTAAGAGTTTGGCTCCATTGTCTTCTTACTTCAAAGGTCTCTGTTGAGAAGTTCCAGGAGATTCTGTTTGCTTATGCTGCACACGTGACTTACTTTTCTGTCTTTGGAATCTATAGACTCTCCTTTTCCCAAATGTTGCAATGTTTCACAACAATGCACCTGAAATGTCTGATCTCATCCACAGTGGTTTCTTTCAAACTGGAAGCTTACTCTTCAGTTCTGGGAACGTTTTTTGAAATGTCTTTTTGCTGCTTTTCCACAATGTGTTTCCTCTGTTCTCTGTTTTTGGAAGGATGATTGGATCAAATTTCTTTCTGCCCATGTGGTCTGTGTGTCCTCCTAATGGCTTTGTTCCATTTGTTTCAGTCTCTGTCTTTCCTCCAATATCTGTTGCTCCTTGGCTGTCTGCCCATGATCCAGAGCGGGGCATCCAGAGCTGGCTGGAAGGTCTGAGAGGGAAGGAGAAGCTATTGCTTTTCTGAGAGGGAGGGAGAAGCTATTGCTTTTGAGATTCACAGAATGGTGACCCTGGGAACCCTTGGTGACATCATCCTTAGGGACTGGTTCAGTTCCTATAGATTGAGGCAGGGTCTGGCCTTCAGCCTTCTGGGGGCCACACTGGGGTGGAGACAGGAGTCTCTTTGGTCAGCAGGCACACAACGCTGCCTGCATTCCAGGGTATAGAACCTTGGGCTCTCTTGACATGGGGGAGGGGGGACTGGAGGGGGAGGGGCAGCTAGAGGGGGAGGAGACTCCTCATAGTCCCCTTTCATATAGCCTTCCTGACCATAGCCACTCATGCATCCCACATCCGCGGATGCTTTTATGGCCAGTCCTGAGATCAAGCAGAGCTGCTCTGTCTCCTAAATCTGGCACAATCTCACCTTCAAACTCTCCATTTAGGGCTCTCTCTCTCGTCTGTGACCCAGTTACCCCGGCTCCATCTGCAATTTGACTTTCAGATACTTGCGTCTGCTCTGTCCTCTCCACCTTGTGGGTAAATGTCTTTCATCATCTCCTTATTGTGGTTCAAGTGGGTTTGCAGTACACGTGCTGTGACATGTGTTTAATCTGCTGTCTTAATCAGTGGCTCTTGTGGCTCTTTGAGAAAAGTTGTGTCCACTCTTAGGTCCAGGTCTGGTACCGTGCAGGGTCCAGCTTACCCAAGCAAAATTTCCTGGGTCCTGATCTGCAAATTCCCCAAAGCCTTCCCAACAGCAAATCCCAGCATCTGATCTATGAAACCAGTTAGTTCCACTGATGTGTCTCCAAATTCTGTCTTTTGAAATGAGCTCAGAATTCATCACCTCCTTGGAGCTTCTCCTGGTGGGACTGTCAGTAACTGCTCCCTCACTGTGTGTATGGGAGACACATGAAACTTGATTTCTGAGCTGAAGCATCATTTCTATCAGGATGTGTGAGACTGGAGGGAGATAGGGCTCAGGGAGCAGGCATGCAGGCTCTGGGGCGAGTTGCCCCTAGCCACCCTATGACCTGTTCAGATCTCAGTCTCCTCCCCTGCAGGTGTGGGAATAGCACACACCTGTGGACTGCTGTGGGGTGAAGCTCACTGGTACCTGTGAAGGGCATCTATACATACAATTGATCACCTTAACCATTTTTGAGTGCACAGTTCTGCAGCATTAAGCACATTCATGTTGTTGTGCAATCATTCCCACCATCTGTCTCCAGAACTTTCTTACCTTCCCAAACTGAAGTTTTGTCCCCATTAAACACTTGCTCTTCCTTTCCCCCATAGCTTCCCTCAAAGCTCAGTTGGTAAAGAATCAGCTGCAATTCAGGAGATCTCGGTTCGATTCCTGGGTGGGGAAGATCTGCTGGAGAAGAGATAGGCTACCCACTTCAGTATTCTTGGGCTTCCCTTGTGGCTCAGCTGGTAAAGAATCNGCTCAGTTGGTAAAGAATCAGCTGCAATTCAGGAGATCTTGGTTCAATTCCTGGGCGGGGAAGATCTGCTGGAGAAGAGATAGGCTACCCACTTCAGTATTCTTGGGCTTCCCTTGTGGCTCAGCTGGTAAAGAATCTGCCTGCAATGTGGGTGACCTGGGTTTGATCCCTGGGTTGGGAAGATCCCCTGGAGAAGAGAAAGGCTACCCACCCCAGTATTCTGGCCTGGAAAATTCCATGGACTCTATAGTCCATGGGATTGCAAAGTGTCAGACATGACTGAGTGATTTTCACTCACTCCCCACTTCCCCAGCCCCTGGGCCCCCTTCCTCTCTTTTCTGTCCAGGGATCTGACTCCTCCAGGGACCTCCATGAGTGGCCCCAGACAATATCTGTCCTCTGGCGTCTGGCTTTCTCACTGAGCACAGTGTCCTCAAGGCTCATCCCGTTGTAACAGGTGTCGTAATCGCCTTCCTTGTCAGGACGCCTGACACTCCAGAGTGTGCTGTACACACCTCAGTCACCCATCAGGCTGTGGATGGACGCTTGGGTTGTTTCTGACTCCCTGAGCTGCTTTCAACAATGTTCTTCTTCAGCATCTCTCTTGGGGGATGGTATTTCTTTCCTTCCTCAGCACAGGGAGGGACTTACAGGCCTCTTTGGGGTTATCTTTAGGGATGCAAACACTCCATCATGCCCATCTGTCTTCCCCCTCCTGACTCTGAGCTCTGGGAGGCTGCACAGAGTCTGATCTGATTTGCCCCTGTCCCCAGTGGGTATGGGGTGGACCCCTCCCCAGAAGTTCTCAACCTTGACACCAAGTGGACAGCTTCACCTCGTACTTGAGGTTTTTTTCTCTTTCCACCTGGCTTTCGACCCCAAGGGGTTCTGGGGGCTCTGACGGCTCTCAGGTCAGATCCTTCTCATTCTAGACCCCAGGAGGATGCAGGGGATGGAGCAGAGCCCTGCAGGGGACAGGAAATCGAGGGTTCTTTGCTGAGGGCTTGAGGGCAGCAACTGGCCTCCACCCACACACTTAAAATTGATTCTGAAATGTCCCTGAGATGGTCATGCTAGCCAGAGCTGGGGCACAGCCCAAGGGCTCCTAACTTCTTCCCCAAGGGAGACCCCTGGATGGGTAGGAATCAGCACTCACNCCATGGACTACATAGTCTGCCAGGCTCCTCTGTCCATGAGATTCTCCATGCAAGAATACTGGAGTGGGTAGTCATTCCCTTCTTCAGGGGATATTCCCAACCTAAGAATCAAACCCAGGTCTTCTGCACTGCAGGTGAATTCTTCACTGTCTGAACTGGTATCAGTGGATAAAGGTTAGAGATGCCGCTAAGCAGCCTACAGTGCACAGAACAGCTCTACATGACAAAATATCTCAAAATTTACAATAAGTCTGTGAGTCAGGTGTTTTTACTCTTATTTTGCAAATGAAGAAACTGACCTTCCAAGAGTTTGAGAAACCCCAAATCACATAGCTAGTATGTAGAGTACCTGGTTTTATGTGACTCTAAAGATCATGCTCTTTCAAAAGTGATGCTTTGCTTGAATAGGGTGAGATTATGTCAGTGAAGGTGTTATTAAAGATTTATAAGTTTGGAGTTGGTAGATGCAAACTATCACATTTAGAATGGATAAACAGCAAGGTTCTACTGTACAGCAAAGGGAACTATATCCTATCTCTTAGGATAAACCCTTTTGGAAAAGGATATAAAAAAGAATGTAATAGATATGTAACTGAGTCACTTTGCTCTAAGGTAGACACTGGCACAACATTGTAAATCAACTATACTTCAATTTTAAAAAGATATTACAAAAATCCATTTATAATATCTACAAAAGATATAATGTACTTGGGAATAAATAATTTAAAATGTTGTGTAACTCTACTTTAAAATGGGAAAAAACTATTGAAATCTATTGAAGGAGATATAAATAAATTAAACCAAATGAAATGTACAGCCTTCTTGATATTGTATTGTTTGAGAATATTTTACTACAAATGTAAAGAAATGAACTCAAAAAACTCTTTAGATGTGTAAGTATAGATAAGAAGTTATTTGTACATAGTGCAAGTGTATGTTAATAGAAAATGTTGGAAGGACCAAGAGTTGCTTAATACTCATGAATCACAAAATACCTATATACTCATGATATACTAAATATGGTTAATATTTAGGATACATTAAACATATTTCAAANTCTGCTTTTGAATACGCTATCTAGGTTGGTCAGTATAGTATTAGAATTGCTTAAAACCACAGTTATTTCTCCTCGTTAATAAAGGCTCTCTCTTTTCCTTTCTTTCTCATTTAGAAGGAAAACTCCAAATTGCTGCTCTTGAGAGAAGTCGTGAGTGCCAACCATCTCTCACCTCCTCCGTGTTTTCTTAGCTGTTGTCATTTAATTGTTCAGTCCTGTCTGATCTTTTGCAGCCCCATGGACCGTAGCAGGCCAGGTGCCTTTGTTCGTGGGATTTTCCAGGCAAGAATACTGGAGTGGGTAGCCACTTCATCCTCCAGGGGATCTTCCGGACCCAGGGGTCAAACCCGCATCTCCTCTGTGCCCTGCATTGGCAGACAGATTCTTTACCACTGAGTCACCAGGAAAACCCATGGTTTCCTAGTATCTTGTTGCAAACTTTCAACCTGATAGATTTGTTGCCAGGTGTAAAGCATGAAGTAACAAGTTAGCTTCCTCCTCTTCCTCCTTCTTCCCACAGACACACAGGCAACACTTATGTGTGTGGAGGCATGCCTGTAGGCCTTCAGATGCCAGATAGACAGAACAATTTTTGTTTGTGAGTGTTCTGCACAATCAAGAAAGCACAATTCGTGAGCCATTCTTGGGGGTCAGTTAGTCTTTGCTAGGTTGTAAAGGCTTTAGAGGTACTTCCGTAGTTTGACTCTCATCTCCGCATTGTAAACTAGGTGTCATCTCATTTTCTATAAGCGTGGAGGCTTGTGCTGTGCAGAGACTGTCACACGGTTAAGGGAATTGATATGACACGTTCAGCAGCTGAGTGGTAAGTCTTGGATGGGGATTTGGCATGTCTTGTTTTCCTGTTCTATCATGCACAGCAGACTTTTTCGATACCCTTTTAAGTAACTCTGACACATCTTTGGGGATCTTCCATAGCTTTTATCTGTGTTCTTTGAGCCCCTTTATTCCTCTCCTTACATAGCCAGCCCTGTTCTTTGTGGATCATTTTGCATCAGGGAAATGTTCTCTATCTTCTCTTTTCCGTGATCTTCTCATGTAGCACACACTCAGATACCTATACTTTTCTCTTCTTTCTTTTAATTTCAAAAGGTAGCTGAATTTCTTTGTTGAGCATAATGTCAAATTTCAAAAAGAAAAAAAAAATGTCAGGCACTGTTCCTATATTCAGGGACTGCCCAGGCGTCACCGTGGTAAAGAATCTGCATGTCAGGAGACACAGGAGGGGCAGGTTCGATCCCTGAGTCAGGAAGATCCCTTGGAGAAGGGCATGGCAATCCACTCCAGTATTCTTGCCTGGAAAACTCCACGGACAGAGGAGCCTTTTGTACTACAGTCCACGGGGTTGCAAAGAGTCAGACATGGCTGAGTGACTGAGCACACACGCTCATGTCTTATATTCCTCCAGGGAGTAAGTGATAACTCCCTTTCTTGTATCTGGTGCCCCTGAACTTGTAAAAGGGGTTGCATTTTCTCGTAAGAGATAACTCTGTTAGTGCAATGTTTTGAGTGGGGAGAGCCCAGGACTGACAGTGTGTTTCTTGCTTGGCCTGTTTTGTGTTTATTTGTTTGTTTGTTTTTTTCCCCCCGAATGCACCTTTTTTTTTTTTTTAATTTTTGAGTTATTCGTGCACTGTTTTATCATCAGCATNCATTAGCTATCATTTGGCTAGTTGTTGCCAGTTTCCCCTCTTGCCTTGCTCTCATATTGATGTCTTCTTTTACTTACACTTAATGATGATAGCAGCTCTACTATTGTGTCAGTGTGTACATCCTCAGTTGCTCAGTCATGGCTGACTCTTTGTGACCCAATGGAATGTAGCCCTCCAAGCTCCTCTGTCCGTAGGATTCTCCAGTCAAGAATATTAGAGTGGGTTGCCATGCCTTCCTCCAAGGGATCTTCCCAACCCAGGGATCAAATTCACATCTCCTGTGTCTCCTGCATTGGCAGGCAGATTCTTTACCACTGTGCCACCTAGGAAGCCAATTAGCAGAAGCCACTGAACAAGAGAAATCAACCATTTCTAATCCTCGATGCTTCTTTCCATTCAGTGTTGTCCTACAAGAGGAATATATGGGACAAAGGAATTTACAATTAGCATATATGCATGGACAAAGCCCATTTCATTGTGGAAGATGACCCAAGGAGCTCACAAGCTGAAGACTCAGCTCTCCCTCTGTCCTTTAACAAAGTTTCCTCAATTTCCTGCTCAAACCTTCCTTTAGGATGGAGTGGTCAGGTCAAGCACCACTTGGTTCCTATTTTGTGTTCCTTTATTTGCTTTTCACATCATAGCGTCCTTTGNAAGACTCAGCTCTCCCTCTGTCCTTTAACAAAGTTTCCTCAATTTCCTGCTCAAACCTTCCTTTAGGATGGAGTGGTCAGGTCAAGCACCACTTGGTTCCTATTTTGTGTTCCTTTATTTGCTTTTCACATCATAGTGTCCTTTGCATATGGAGGCAGTCTAGAACCAAGGAAGCATAGACATAGCCCCTTGAAAGTTCAGTTTTATCTGAGGTCTATGCCTTACACGGTGGACCATCAATGTACATTCTAACTCAACTTGTCTTCTGTCCTTATGAAGATACTCTTCACTCTTCTTAATATATTATGTTTTTGGCCTATCTTCTCCCCTAAATTCTCCAAATTAATATTTTCTACTTTGTAAACTAAAGCTCTTTGTCTCTCAAAATAAAAGGTTTCTGATCAATGCTCAGGAATAACCTCTTCCCACTCAAGAAACTTCACTTAAAAATGAAGTTTCACAGTTTATGTAAACCACACAAAATCCAGAGAGAGAAAAAAAAGTTTGCTTCTACTCTTGCAAAAGCATTTGAGAGGTAGTCCTTGTTTAATGTATTTCCACATGTGACTGCAAATTTAAGATCATAAAAGNCACTTAAAAATGAAGTTTCACAGTTTATGTAAACCACACAAAATCCAGAGGGAGAAAAAAAAGTTTGCTTCTACTCTTGCAAAAGCATTTGAGAGGTGGAACTTGTTTAATGTATTTCCACATGTGACTGCAAATTTAAGATCATAAAAGATTGAAAAAGCTTCTTACACTCTGGAGTCCAGTTTTACTTGTAAATTCCAACTCTGCTTGTCATTTGGAGTTGTCAAGTTAAAAACAAAATAATTGTTAAAGGTTGTCATTTTTTTCAATGCTGTATAAAAATTCCTGAGGGGGAAAAAGAAACAAATATGAAGCTTTTCTCATTCTAAAAAAATACTCTAAACAAACAAGGTAACAAGTCTTATGTGGAAGAAATAATTTCATTACCACATAGTTTCCCTAAGATTCTGAAAACAGTCACGGGAATTGAAGCTTAGATTGCCTCTCTTCACCTCTCCTTAGGCATGTGGCAGAGGGCTTGTCTAGACAGGAACCTCAGGGGCAGCCAAGCTGCTTCCAGAAGGGTCAGAGTTACTCTTCAACGTAACAGGGCCACTCCTTGCATAATTTCCAGAGTCCAGAGACATCAGGTACACCAAGAGCTACCTTCCTCTCGATGTGTTGGTTGTTAACACCTGAGACTTGTTGAAGAATGAAAAGGCAGATCCCAAGTGATGCAAGGCCAAAGCAGACAGTTAAATCGCATTTATGGCAAAAATGAAGGAAGGAAAGAAGAAGAAAGAAGGGAAGAGGGAGGAAATTAGGGAGGAATAAAGGAAAGAGAGCCAGGACAGAGGAGATTAAACACATTCTAATGTTTCTCAGCCTTTTCTGGATGTACAACACAGATGAGTTAGTTCTCTGCTGTAAAAGAGGCAGAGAACAGCACTATCTTCATAAACTGCTGTAAAGATTAAACAAGGCCCCACTCTATGGAGTGTTTCTCTATGTTAACCCATGATTATTGGTTTCTTTCTCCCCTCCCAAAATAAGTTTTCTCAGTAGAAATTATTAATAATATCAGGGAGTAGTGAACTGGATGCTAAGATTATAGTTCACAATGTAGTATAGATGGTACTCTTTCTCCCTTTCCAAAAGTTTATATAGAAAAGTGAACAGACAAAGGAAAGAGCATGTTTATATTAGAAAACTCAGGTTCAGCTGCTTGCTGCTAAAAAGACAATACTGGAGAGGCAAGTATCAATAGAAGGGAATGATGCTTTAATCAGAAAAGCCAATCTTGAGGGAAGGGGGATTTGTGTCCTGAGACCAGCTCCCAACATTCTGCTTAGCCATGACCATTATTAAAGGGGAAAAAAGAGAGGGAGAATCTCAGTAAATCATCAAAGAAGGTGGTTGAGGTTCTGCATCCTTTTCCATTGAATGCAGACTGGCTGGCTTTCTCTTCAAATGTTGTCTTGTCCCTGTGATCTGCCTTCAGGATTCCTTAGGGGACTGGTGGTGAGTAGAGAGCTAGCCATTCTTTAACTACTTCATTCTTCATTCTTATTTCTCTTTATCCAGGAAAAAAATCAACAGGTTACACAAGGCATGGGGTGCATTCAGAAGGACATAAGTCAGGAATTAGATTAAATTGCCTGGTGATTTTGTTCCTATAACTAGGTTCTTGAAGGTTAGAGGGGAAGAGAATTGGGTAAACAGGAAAGGGACAAAAGAGTTGCTTTCACACAGGCTTTGGGCTCTTAGGGAGGAGAGGAAAGTGAAAGTGAAAGTTGCTCAATCCGGTCCAAATCTTGAATTTTCCAGGCCAGAATACTGGAGTGGGTAGCCATTCCCTTCTCCAGGGGATCTTTCTAAGTCAGGGATTGACTCAGTTCTCCTGCATTGCAGAGGAAAGCTCTAGACTGTTAAAACACAGTTCTCTGTCGGCAGGGTTGTTTTTTATACAGGTTTTGTTTGATTTGTTTTTGTTGTTGTTTTTCTTTCCTAGTATAAGTCATGACAACATAAGCCTAGTTTTCTGCCCTCAGTTTTTGGAATAAATTCATTTTCCTACTAAACTTTCAGATTAATGTTGAGAGAGATCTTGAAGTCAATCTGTCCTGATTTGGTTGGAAGGAAAGGACAGGTTAGGCAAAATTCTCTTGATTTTCTCAAATATCTGCAAGAATGTCATGTCAGGGATGAGGCCCCAACCTGAGTAGAAAGAGTAAGATAAGAAAGAAGCCACTCAAATTGTTTAGCATCATCAGTACTACAGAAACATTCACATAGATCATCAGCTATCTCAAGTCCTCCGTATTAAAAGTTGTGTGGTGGTTTACCTGCTAAGTCCTGTCCAACTCTTGCAACCCCATGGACTATAGCCTGCCAGGCTCCTCTGTCCATGGGATTCTCCAGGCAAGAATACTGGAGTGGGTTGCCATTTCCTCCTCCAGAGGATTTTCCCAAATGAGGAATCAAACCTGGGTCTCCTGCATTGTAGGTAGGTTCTTTACCAACTGAGCTACAAGAGAAGTCCTTAAAAGTTGGAGTGTAAGTAAATAAAAATAGCATGAGCTATTATCATTATCATTAATGAGGTTTATCCTTCACCAGAAACCAGGGAAAGCATTTATATTAATAAACTGTGAACTGGGATACAATCTACTGCTTTGAGGTTGACTCAGATTCCTCCATTAGACCTTTTCTGCCATCCAAGTAGCAGACCCAACAACCACTATGCTCTTTAGAAGGGTTCAAAGTCAGGCCCCCACCTCCCCAAGTCACAATGCCCACTTTGGAACCAATAGAGAAGCTGTTCCTACAATCAGCACTGCCTCTGGCCTTCTCTCATTTTGGTTCTCTCTGCTGTTAAACTCACTTTCATGTCTTCTCTCCCACCAGACTCTAAGCCTCCTTGAGGGCACAGGCTGGAGGTTATCAAGTACATTCTTCAGATCCCCTTTCCTTCAAGGGCTCAAAGTGTGTGATGAACTGAAGCAGGATCTGAGACCAGCCCTTTCTTTCAGATTGACTGGGGTGGTAGGTGTCTCTGTGGGGCTGAGTTTGGGGCAGGCACAGGGCAGGTAGAGATAAAGGCCACGGTGATGCAACAAGCAGGTACATGGGTGATGCACCCATACAAAGGCCAATAAACATGTTATAAGAGAAGAATCCAGTTCATCCATCAGCAAAAATTAATTGTGAGAAGAATAGAAAACCCCTTAGAGAAATTATCTCTCACTGAAAGAAAACTTCAACATGGGCAGTTTCTACAAAGGCTCTTGAGTTATGAATGGAAACTGCAAAGACTTGACATTTGTTGTGAACTTTCAAGGAACACTGAGCAAAATACAGTGATTGATTGTTTTTGAAAAATAATAGCTTGTAATGCAATCATGAATTTTCCAGCAAAATCCGCTGACAAACGCTATCTAAGGTCAAGAAATTTTGTTGGGATGACAGTGTTTCCACAATTTAAGTAAAATAGCCAAATATTAATTCCTAGTTTGTTTTTGATTTCATTTTGAAGGTGCAGAACAAAACAACAGTGTGTTTAGAGCCCTTTGTCAAAGTTAGGCTCAATATAACTCTACAGCTTACAAAAAGGAGAGACTGTGAAGGCCACCGCCCTGCTTCCCAGTGTCAGGGTCACAAGAGCGGAGGGAGGTCCAGAACTTGCCACGTCACATGGATGTCTTGTTTTTTTTCATGTGGGCAAAGATAATGGGCAGATATCTAGTTGAGAGCAACATCCATGTAAAATCTTTAGCCAAGATGAGAATGGCTCAACCGTATATTTAAGGGAGTCAGTTATGTATTCAAACTTCAGAGAGGGAAAAGAAAGGAAGACTTAGAAAAGCAGAGTAGCAGCGAAGCAGGGACACTGATGGGTGATACCAGTAAACAGGCAGGAGGCACACAGAGATAGTGATGAACCTTGGACAGCAAGGAGATCAAACCAGTCGATCCTAAAGGAAATCAACCCTGAATATTTGTTGGAAGGGTTGATGCTAAAGCTGAAGCTCCAATACTTTGGCCACTTGATGTGAAGAGCCGACTGTTTTGAAAAGACCCTGATGTTGGGAAAGATTGAGGGCAGGAAGAGAAGGGGGTGACAGAGGATGAAATGGTTGGATGACATCTTCAACCCAATGGACATGAGTTTGAGCAAACTTTGGGAGATGGTGAAGGCAGGGATACCTGGCGTGCTGTAGTCTATGGGGGCCCAAAAAGTCAGACATGACTTAGCGACTGAAAAGCAATAACAAAAACCCACTATAATACTTCATCTTCTGAAAGGGCATTGGGTTGACTTTTGTTTCAGTCACTGGCATAACCTTTCCTTTTCTCTCCATGCATTACTCTGGGAGAAATCCTAAGGATCTGACTTGTCCATTTGACATGATTGAGTACCTGAGTTAGCTTTACAGATATCTTGCCAATATTAGCATTGTATGTAGATGCTTCTCAAATGAATGGTGCCCTGGGACCTGGGTAGAGATGTACTGTTTAAACACATGGCAGTGTCCTCTGCCACGTTGAAAGGTGGCCACTTCTGGATGTCCTCCTCTGGGTAAACTATGGGAGCTTTCCACAGAGTGTCTGGGACAGACTTCCAGGCTGAGGAGCTGCTGGGTGAGAGCAAGGTGGCCACAGAGCAGAGTCACGGCCATGTTGTTGCCATGGGCCATGGGGAGTTATGGCCATCTCTCCATGTGTGGATACCCACCCCTGTGGCAAAGGGAAACTCTGGTGAAAAGACTACCAGAGCAGAAAAAAGGGCAGGAAGTGCCCTCTGAGGTAACCAGGGAAAAGCATATAGGACAGAGCAGAAAGACAGTGCTCATAGACCCCCTGGCTGTCCATTCCTGTCCAGTGACCTTTAGTCTATCCCCCTGACTCCCTTAAACCTTATTCTTAGCATCTTAGATAGGAAACCCTACAGGCCCTGGTGGCTACATTCTGACCCATTCATCATCCAAGAATCCCCTTACTTCCTTTTGCACTTCATTGGTCCCAACTTCTATGTTGATTTTTCCATTTCTATGTTGCTCAGAATTATAGTAACATCCCCATACAGCTGCCATTCAGATGGCAAGACAGTTATGGCTTTTTCCAAACGGGATTGAGTTACAGCAGGAAGGTATACTGTTGCCCTACATCAAGTAACTTGACATATTCTGGTGATTCCCCTGCCCTCCACAAATGCCCTTTTCCTCTGCTCACTGGCTTGAAGCCACCTCTTCTCCTTGAGCAAGTCTAGGTAAAGAAGCAGAAGTTTAGTTTCTGTTATTTATTGAGCACATAAGTCATAGTATCTCAATCTACCAGCTGCAAAATATCCTTGCAAAGCATAGTTTTGATTACCATGGGCCTAACCTTACTTTGCTAACAAAGGTCCGTCTAGTCAAGGCTATGGTTTTTCGAGTGGTCATGTATGGATGTGAGAGTTCAACTATAAAAAAAGCTGAGCACTGAAAAATTGATGCTTTTGAACTGTGGTGTTGGAGAAGACTCTTGAGAGTCCCTTGGACTGCAAGGAGATCCAACCAGTCTATCCTAAAGGAGATCAGTCCTGGGTGTTCACTGGAGGGACTGATGCTAAAGCTGAAACTCCAATACTTTGGCCACCTGATACGAAGAGCTGACTCATTTGAAAAGACCCTGATGCTGAGAAAGATTGTGGGCAGGAGGAGAAGGGACCAACAGAGGATGAGATGGTTGGATGGCATCACCGACACAATGGACATGGGTTGGGGTGGACTCTGGGAGTTGGTGATGGACAGGGAGGCCTGGTGTGCTGCGGTTCATGGGGTTGCAAAGAGTAGGACATGACTGAGCAACTGAACTGAACTGAACTGAACATAGCCAGACCACCACAAACCCTCAGGGCTTGGCTAATTTGAGCTATTCTCTCTCTCTCTCTCTCTCTCTCTCTC
>SJYV01056284.1:345090-361900 GCA_006410875.1 Neotragus pygmaeus | reverse complement strand
GGACCTTAGTCGACAAAGTAATGTCTCTGCTTTTGAATATGCTATCTAGGTTGGTCATAACTTTTCTTCCAAGGAATAAGTGTCTTTTAATTTCATAGCTGCAGTCACCATCCGCAGTGATTTTGGAGCCCCCCAAAATAGTCTGACACTGTTTCCACTGTTTCCCCATCAATTTCCCATGAAGTGATGGGACCGGATGCCATGATCTTTGTTTACTGAGTGTTGAGCTTTAAAGCAACTTTTTCACTCCACTTTCACTTTCATCAAGAGGCTTTTTAGCTTCTTTTCACTTTCTGCCATAAGGGTGGTGTCATCTGCATATCTGAGGTTATTGATATTTCTCCTGGCAATCTTGATTCCAGCTTGTGTTTCTTCTAGTCCAGCATTTCTCATGATGTACTCTGCATATAAGTTAAACAAGAACAGTATGAAAAGTCACTGCACCTGCTAGCAAATACACCTCTAGGTTTCAGTCCCCAGCAACACAACCAATGGTCATTGAATGAGAGACAGTTTCCTTTGCTTCACATCTCATTATTAACAGGCATGAATTAATTTTTGTCTGAATTAATGGGAAGGAAATATCACTTATGGAGCTTAATGATGAAATAACTCAAAGCAGAAAGTTCAGAGCTCTGAAGAGGGCTTCCTCGTAGGAGTTTGGGAACATCTAAGTCAGGCACCATGCACATTTAGGGAGACAGATAATTATCTGTTTCATCAATAAAAACTGCCGGGCCCTCTGAGAGCATAAGAAAATAGACACTGAAGTCAGTTGGATCTGGACTCAAATCCTGCCTCTTGTGCCTGAAAGGTGTGCATCTGTATCTAAATTTCTTTCCCTATAAGCTGTCTCCTCTTTGTAAAGCAGTGGCAAGCCCATGACTGTTTGACAGTTGGGAGGAATAGATACGTGAATTTATGAACTGTGCCTGACACCTGGAAGATGTCACAAGTACACACTTCCCATAGAATCACACAATAAGATGAACTGGAGGCAGTGTCTCTCCAATGACTGAATTAAACCCATCCTACTTTACATCAATTATTAGACTTTTACTTTTTCATTTTAATCCCCTTCTTCAGTATCCATTCCTGTCTCACTTGCATTATTATGTGTATGGAGAGCTGCCTTTTTTGTTAAGGCAACTTCCTTTCCATTGAAACTTTTAAATGTGTAAAAATGAACTCCCTCCACCCATCCAGATGATTGCTAGGCTATAGACTTAATTCCTTTATTGTATCTATGTGTCTAATATTTTAAGTATAAGTATTGATTTCCACTAGACCTTATCCATATTCATGTCATCATTTAATTGATGACATTCGAAACTGGCTGGTACTTTAATTATATCTGATCAATCTGAACAAAATTTAGGACTTAATTGCAGTTTCCCATATACTGAGATTTTTTTTTAGTTGTTTGAACATCTTGTCTAATGTTATAGTTTTAGTATGTACTTGTATATTACCATTTAGCTTGTGTTCCTCTAAGATCACAGAGTCTAATTTAGTCTCAGTCCCTCAGAGGCAGAACTCCTTCATCATCTTTAGCTTGAAATGTTTGTGACACTATGATGGTGATAATGGTGGTAATTATACTTTATCTGTTTACCTCCTGAGATTAAGGCAGACTTTTAAGTTACCTACATTTTTCTTTAGACTCTAGTTTGCTTATTATCACAGATTACATATAAAGAAATTTTCCAGACTCCCCTGGTGGCTCAGTGGTAAAGAATCTGCCTGCCAATGCAGGAGACATGGGATTTAACCCTGGTCCAGCAAGATCCCACATGGCTTGGGGCAATTAAGCCTGTGTGCCACAGCTACAGAGCCTGTGCTCTAACTACCGAAACCCATTCACTCTAGAGCTTTGCTCTGCATCAAGAGAAGTCATTGTAATGAGAAGCCCTTATACCGTGCCTACAGAGTAGCCCCCAGTCACCATAATTAGAAAAAAGCCAGTGCAGCAATATAGACCTAGCATATCCAAAAATAAATAAATAAATTTTCTAAAAAGCCTTCCTAATTTCAGAGCTCTTCCCAACAAAACTCTGTGAAAATTAATTCCTTACCCACCTACCCACAATCTGCTCTCAGTTCAGTTCAGTTCAGTCAGTTCAGAGTTGTATCCTACTCTTTGCAACACCATGAGCCGTGGCACACTAGGCCTCCCTGTCCATCACCAACTCCCGGAGTTTACGCAAACTCATGTCCATCAAGTCGGTGATGCCATCCAACCATCTCATCCTCTGTTGGCTCCTTCTCCTCCTGCCCTCAATCTTTCCCAGCATCAGGGTCTGTTCAAAGGAGTCAGTTCTTCACATCAGGTGGCCAAAGTATTGGAGTTTCAGCTTCAACATCAGTCCTTCNAATCATTTTAAAACATAGCTAGGTCCTGGTGAATATTTTATCTCCCCCAAATAAGGCTCCGCGTTACCCTGTGCACGTTCTCTGTCTGAACGTGCCATTCCCAACCCCGAATACGCATCTTTCAGGGTGGAGACAGCGGAGGCTGTCTTTAAACAAACCTGATGAGTGCCAGCTCCCTTTTTCATTCTAGCCTGACCCTGCCCTTGAGGTGGAATGGTTGACACAGACTCATCTGAAATTTGTCTCGGGGAAGAGGGCACCCCAAGATGCTGCAGAACCCTTAGCGTACCCAGCTTCTCCCTCCAGGCCCCGCAGGTGGGAGGAGGGGGCCAACAAACAGGCTTTACAAGCGTGGAAGCAAGGGCCCCCGTCCCGTGCCTGGGTTCCTGAGCTCCAACCTGGAGAAGTGAGACAGCCCTTGCCGTGCTCGTCTCTGAAAAGAGAGCCAGTCTCCCCGAGCACCCACTTTCTGCTTCTGCAAAATGAACTTGGTCAGGAAATTCACCAGAATTGTGCTCCTTCTCAGTGGGTCACACAATTCCAGGGCGGCGTGTGCATCCTGTCCAGTGTGGGGCACATAAGGGGGTGAGCCCCAGATCGTGCGCGCATACGCGAGCGTGAGTATGTGTATGTGTGTGTGTGTGTGTACGGGATCCATGTTGCCCTTGGAAGTCCTGGCCCGGCCTGAGCTGCTCTGCAGCTCTGGGGCACGTGGCAGAGCAGGCTTTCTCCTTGCTCCCACAGGCGTGAGGCTGGAGATGCTCAGAGGCATCTGTGGGAGGGATGTGGGCAAAGTACAGGGCCCCTCTCACCTGCTNGTCCTGGCCCGGCCTGAGCTGCTCTGCAGCTCTGGGGCACGTGGCAGAGCAGGCTTTCTCCTTGCTCCCACAGGCGTGAGGCTGGAGATGCTCAGAGGCATCTGTGGGAGGGATGTGGGCAAAGTACAGGGCCCCTCTCACCTGCTGCCTCCTGATTCTGAGATACTTTTAGGAGACTTGAGTCTGGCCCCAAAGCCCCTGGTTCCCCAGCGTGGGGATGGGGAGGGGCAGGATACAGAGACTCAACCTCCGTGCTCCCGTCATCGTCCAGCTGCTGGACCATGGGCTTCCTCTGCGGCGCAGGTGGGGGGGCTCCTAGGAAGTGCCAAGTGACATTAACAGGAAGAAGATAGCCCAAGAGGCTCTGAGACCAGGGCTGCTGTCCTGATGTGGGGCGAGAGGGGCTCCTGGAAGGTGCAGGGGTTTCCTAGGAAGGTTCCAGAAACATACTCGGGCCCTTCTGGCCACACTAAGAACTGTCTCCCTGTGCTTTTGCCTCTTTACTCCCCTGGATAGATTCAGGTTGATTTGTTTTTTGATATAAGCTTTATATTCCATAATGAATTTTGATGTGTAGGGGGAGCTAGCACCTCCTCTCTGGGTCTGAAGCCCCTTCCTGTTTCTCAAGGAGGTGCCTGGAGAGGGTGGACCAGGAGGACCCAGGCCGGGTCTCCTGAGACCCCTGGCCGTGGGGACCAGGCCATGTCACCGTGACTGCATGAGCCCAGGGTGGTCGTCGGGTACGAGGTCTGCTCTCTTTTCAGGTTCTGCTGTGTTTGTTGAGAAATGAGTGTCTTTGTCTACTTTCTGACTTTAGAAAGAGTAGCAGAGCTGCATCCTTGGTGCAAATAGCAAGGCTGTGCCTGAGGGGCCGCTGGATGCTGCTCCTGAGGCCACATGGGGGCCTCAACCCAGAGTCAGCCCTTGGATGGGTTTGGTGGCACATGGTTCTCAGGCCCCAGGATCTGCACTCCGTCCACGCCGACTCTGGGCTGGCTATGTCCCCCTCTTGACCCTCATGCCTGCTGCAGCTTAGGACTATCAGACCCCCACCTTTGAAGCCAGGAAAGGTAGGCCATCTGGGAAAGTGAAAGTTGTGACTCAGTGGAGGGACTTCGGGGTGTGGACATGTGGGTATTTGCCTCCTCCCTGGTTGCCTATGAAGAGTACGGCACAGAAGGTTCTGGAAGGGAGCATGGTGTTTGGGGAGATGAGCCTCAGGGGGGCTGGTGGTGCTGAGTCCAGATGTCCTCCTCCAGGTAGACAGAACCGAGGGTCAGTTTTACCTCCTGGGCCTGCTTGTAGTGATACTTTGCTGATCCTCTGCGTGCCTCCTCCTTGGGGGCTGTTTGGGGCCATGACAAAGCATCCATGTTGGTGCTTTGGTTCTGGCCATCAGCTCAGCCAGAAAATAAAGCCCACATGGTCCTTAGTTCATGATTTTATTTTCAAGCTGAGTAGCACAGGTACTGGGTTCTGTTTTGGCCCCTGATGTCCAGCTCCCCCCGGCCCCCCAGCCAGGCCGAACCTTTTCCATCCTCACTTCCACCTTTGAGGCTTCAACAGCTGGGGGTGTCTGCTGGCTGTCTTCTCATGAGAGGCCTCCCACGTCTTACAGGGTCAGATCTTCTGTCTGTTTTGACGGCACCTCTCCATCCGTTGGTTCATCATTGACACGGCCCATGTCTGTGTTCATCCTGCTGTCTGTGGGCCTCCTGTGTGCTGGATGCTGAGATGTGCCCAAGAGCCCTGGGCAGCTGCAGGATGCTTGCCCAGGGTGGACCCCCCCTTCCCCAGAGGAAAATGTGGTGACGTCACCGTGCTCTGGGCGGTGTGGCGAGGCTGGGGGGGTGCGGGCCACAGACTCCCACCAGACTCTTGGTCCTCACTGGCCCCAGCAGGTCCTTGCCCTGGGTGCTGGGCCTCGGTGTCTGAACTGTTTGGATGAGAAGTGAGCCCACAGGCCGCCCCCACCTCAGCACATTGGGAGACGCCCAGCTCTGGGGTCTCCAGGGCCTTGGGTCTGTGCTGATGGAGAGTTGCTGGACCCCCAACCAACTATTCTGTTTCAAGTTGTAAAGGCCAGAAGGGAGAGAGGGACAGAGGGGTGCGGAGAAGACAACTCCATTTCTGTCACTGCTTCCCTGAGAGCCTCCCCCGCCCTGGCTCTGAATCCAGTGACTCAGCTGAGATTTGTACAGCGTTTCTCTGTACCGATGGCAGGCAGGGCACCTCTGGTGTTTGAGTGCAAGTGGGAAGTGCCCAGCTTGGCCAGGGATGATGGGAGCTGAGTAGCAATTATTCCCCGGGACACTGTTTAATCCCGTGTCTGTGTTCAGGTGCTGAGGTCAATACTATATGCAGATATGGATTCACATAACAGGCTCCCATCTAAGATGCTCTTTCTCACCGTGTCTCCGAGGGGAAGGAGCAGGCATTTAAAATGCTTAGACGTTGGTGTCTGCTCAGTGGGCTGTAACGGCTTTTGCAGAGATGCCTGGTCAATCGGTCTTAAAACGTAGAAACAAAGAGCGAGAATCAGGCTCACTGGGAGCCCGCATGCTGACCGCAGGACAGCCCTGGGGTCCGTCCTGCCTCCTGGGTGCAGCTGAGCAGGGGGACCCTTGTTGCTTGCTGGCACCGTTTTGCCCTCAGATGACACTTCCTCTGGAAGGTTCAGAGTGAGGCCACATCCCCAGAATTCATATTTTCCCCTTGCACGGTGCTTCCGTCCTCCATCCAGGGGAAGCGGGTGAATCAGGTCCTGACTATGTTGGAATCTGTGTCTTGGGCCTGTGCCGACCTGACAGTCATTCCCAGCCCCCAAATTCAGATGTAGCTGCCTTGCTCCCCGTGATGCCCACTGTCATCAGAGNGGTGCTTCCGTCCTCCATCCAGGGGAAGCGGGTGAATCAGGTCCTGACTATGTTGGAATCTGTGTCTTGGGCCTGTGCCGACCTGACAGTCATTCCCAGCCCCCAAATTCAGATGTAGCTGCCTTGCTCCCCGTGATGCCCACTGTCATCAGAGTTGGATCAAGGGGTCCTGGTGCTATTTCTGGGGTGTCCGTGAGGAGGGGAAGGCCAGGCTTCCTGGGGGCCCTCATAGAAGGAGCTTGTGATGCAGAGAACATGGGTTACTCGGTGAACACCGAGTCGCTCGGGGCTGCAGCGACCACCTTGGGGCACAGGCTGTGCCTCTTTCCATCTTGCTGCCACCTGCTCGCCCTGCAATACTTCCCTGGGAAGCCCAGTCTTCTTTGCAAACCAACCTCAGCTTATTCCTGGAAAAGCCAGTGCATTCTTGAACTGCCTGAAAGCCAGGGAGCATTTTGTTGGCCAGAGCCGATGCAACTCGAGGGAGACAGGGCCCCTGACCTGCACCCTTCCTCTGGGCAGTGAACTGAGAGGGTCTCCAGGGAGCGTGCAGACCAGGCCGTGTGTGTGCTGCATGTGCACACGGATGTGGGCACCTCTGGGTGAGCCTGGATCTGCCGTCCAAATGAGACGCACCTTCAGGCTGTTCTTTCTCATCAGCAGCATGGCACCTCCTGCCTGCCAGTACTTTGCAAAGACCCCCCCACCCACTTTCGCTGTCCCCCGATGCCGCTGAGCTCCCCAAGGCCTCTGAAATGGGGATTGTGGCCGCCGGGCCTCCTGGCCCAGAGCCGTTGGCAGCTGTTTGTTGTGTGAGCAGAGACGGGAGAAGTTCAAATGTGCGAAGGGGCGATGTGTGAGCACTTTGCTGCAGTTTATAACCCCCATAAGAAACAAAGAGGAGCAAGGGTTGTTTAGATAATCCCGGGCCCTTGCGCTCACATTTAGAAAAATTAGGCCCTCTTGAAAAATTACAGAATTATGCTGCCAGTGTCAGGTTCCGAGATAATGATGTGTCTGTGTGCGAAAATATTAAATTGCAATAACACGCCCGTGAGTACCTCTCTGAATAGGGTATTCAGTTCCCAGCTTGGGCTGAACATAAAGCTTGTGACTGACAGAATACAAATGGTGTCATAAAACATTGGGGGGTTTACAGCCGGGCTCCGTCTTTCTGATCGGCTTCTCTATCTTGGCCCATCCAGCATCCTTTCCTTTAATGAAACAGCCCGACGATGTGGCTAATTATTTATTTATCACATTAGCAGGAGGAAAAGCTATCACAGACAGATCAATTTTTCACTGGAAGTGATTTTAGGTGACTTTAAAAATAAGCCCCACGATGGGCTGCTTGGTTCTGTCCTTCAGCCAAAGTCCACACCATCCCCTTCGCTGATGTGGTTGGTAAAGCATCCATCAGCCGCTCCTCCAGCTGAACCTATGCAGCCTGGAGCCAGCCCAGCGCACTTTCCGACCAGGAGCTTCTCATGGGTTTCCGTTCAGAGAACTGGGGTCCCCGGCTTCTTCCAGGAGAATCTAATGAGAGCAGCAACAAGTAACCCAAGGGTGATGGGAGGTTTTTCACGGTTTCCGGGGCCTGCGGAGACTAGCGTCTCTGACAATAAATAAGCCGGGTGAGATGGGGAGGCTGGGCCTCGATGCTTGATGTGTGTTCACCAAGCTCGTGCTTGTGCAGGAGTGTGTCCCCGGTGGGGAGGGGGTAGTTTCGGCGGCCGTGCATTTGGCTGAGTGTCGTTATGAACAAAAGGGCTAAAAAAAACCAGTGGAAAGTAAGATTGCTCAGAAATCCCTGGGCAGATTGCCGGCCCAAGGGGGGGCTCTCGTTTCACGGTTGGGAGTCAGACTTGCAAAGCAAAGGGGCCCCCAGTCTTAACTTTCTCTGCATCGAAGGTGTTAATCTTACCTTCCTAAGGTTAGATAAAGCCACCCGAGGCTGCTGTTGGTTATCAGATCTCTTGGGGCAGGCCCATCTCGGCCGTGCCACTGGTCCCTGCGGCCGGCAGCCCAGATAGGGAACCAAGGTCTCCATTTACCCGGGGTTTTAGGTTGCCTCCGGATCCTGATAGACTAGCCTTGTTCAAAGAGGAGGGACCCATGGCCATGGCGAGGTGAGAAGCCCATTACCAAAGCCCAAGGCCTTTCTGCTCCCCTGGGAGACCCCCCTTTGACCCACAGACTCCACGTGGCCGAGTGAGGGGAGGGCCAGGCGTAGGGGGACACCGCCTTGAGTGTTCTGATAAAGAGCCCCTGATTCTTTATCCACCAGACAGAGCACAAAGCTTGGCCTCACCTAGAGGGCTTATTGGCTGTGGGGAGCGAGTAGAGAAGCCGTGGTTCAGTGAAGTCTGTGGTGGACTCGGCAGGACATGGGCCTCCCAGGAACCCATGGCCACGATGCTGGCTCCTGCCCCAGGGTGGTGGTCGCCAGCAGTGGGCGCGGCTTGGCCACAGGCGGCACAGGAAGGGCACTGCTGGGTCGGAGTCACATAACTGTCTTCCTTAAAGCAGCCCCTAACTGACACTGACCGAATCTGCGACAGCAAAACAAGCCAAAACCTCTGCACCCTGACTCCCTGGAGACAGAGGCCTCAGGGCCTTGGGCCAGCTGTCAGACCTGGGCCATGAGGCCAGGGTGCTGTGGGGATGGGGGAACACCCCAGAAATTGGTACCAGGGGCCCATCTGTCCTGCTCCCAGCACTGGGCCTGCAGACAGTTGGTCAGCTTTTGGTGTTTCACTCCCAAAGTACAACAGGGTGAGCAGCTCCATCCCTTAGCTGACCTTGGACCAAACCAGAGGAACCAGGTGGGGCCCCTGTGAGCTGTGTATTGGTACCCAGGGTGCAAGGCTGGCCCTTGGGACTCCGGGCTACCAGGCAAAAGGAAGGGGGTTGGGGTGTCCGGGAATGCGATGAAAGCGTGTGCCACCCTGTGGTCTCCAGGAGCCCCTCTAAGCCAGCTGGACCTGTGTCATGGGGACGGTGGCCCATCCTCACCTGGAGACACCCTTGGCCATGGCAGAAACTGACAGGAGGGTTGCCCATGTCAGGGGGTCTGGGGGCGACCAGACCCCGACCTGCTGGAGGGGGATGTGAAGAATGGGAGAAGGCCTGCAGATGCTTGGATACAGTATTATTATCCTCGTTTTCTCTGCAAGATCCAGGCTATCTTAGTCAGTGGCTACTTTGGGCTTCTGGCATTTTCTTGCACTTGGCAGAAGCAGATTTGTGTGTGAGTAGGTGAGTAGGACACGACTGAAGGACCAAGCACATACGCACACCCATGCGAGTTTGAACAGTCTCCCCCAGGGACCTCTGGATGGGCCTAGTGATTAAAAATCTCATTCAAACCCTGTTGTGATAAGTGGAGAGCAGGTGAATGCGAGATGTCTGGGCAGGTCACTGGGCCCTGGGAGGTGGCGTTCGGTCATCTTCACAAGGAGGTCTGGAGGGGTGTCTGGGGCAGCTCAGGCCAGGGCGCTCTCTGTGAGACCCAGGGGGATAGCTGTGCTGGGTTTAGGGGCTCCACCTCCTAGTTCTGGGAGGAGGGGAGCCGGGGCGGTGGCAAGCCTCCTGCCTAGGGTCGCCCTCCAGCATCAGCCCTGGGCAGGGGGCAAGCACCCTCTGGGCACTGGAGTTCTGAGCCAACCTTGCCTTTTAGGGTCTCCTGTTTGCTTTAGTTCCAGGGCATTTAGTGTGCTGAGTGGCAGGTCCCAAAGCTGAAAGCGAGCAGTGTCTCCTCCCTGGGCTGACACTCTGACCGCTGACATCGTGTCTCTGATGTGGCCCATGGGGACACCCCGAGTAACCACGGGGTACTGGAGCTTCACTGTCATCAGTCTGNCCCTGCATTTGGTTCCCCAAACAGGGACGGACAGCCAGAGGTGGGGAGATCTCCACCCGCTCCCACTCCCTTTCCTCAACTGCAGCCCAGTGGGTTCTTCTGGGCTGGTGTTGTCACAAGCTGGGGCCGGATGGGTGAGTTCCACCCTCAGACACCCACGGATGGGGACCCCCAGGCTGTGTGAGAGGGGCTTGCTGCTGGCCACTTCCCCTCAACGTCTGTGTTGGGACTGCTCACTCCCCATGCCCACCTCTGCTCAGGTGCCTCCCACCAAACCCCACTGGCCAGGAATGCAGGGTTCACCAGGACTGGAGAGGAGCAGGGTCTCAGGTCTCAGCGAGCAGGGGGCTTCCTTGTGGGCTGGGGTCACTCACGAGCTCCTCAGAGAGCCCCACCTTCGTTTGGGTGGACTGGGCTGCCCTCTGAAACCCCTTCCGCCTCAGCCCAGGCAGAGGCTGTTTCCTCTGGCTCCCAGTTGTGCGGTCCGGGAGGATCTGATGAGAGGCACCCAGCAGGCACTCACTGAGGGGAGAGAGAGGAGGGGACCCACCTGTGCCTGCTGAGCACGCAGTCAGAGCCATCACCCTCCAGCCTGGGCAAGGAAGGAGCAGGTGGATACCTTAGTCTGGCTTCAGTTTCATCATCTTTGCAGTGAAATTCCAGGAACTAGTTCAGGCTAGGCTGTCCATGGTAGGACCCATCTGCTGGGGTGGGCAGGGGATCTCTTCCTGCCTCTTGTGGCATTTTGAGGGTGGTCTTTGCCCTCTATAGTAAGGTAGGGGGCCCAGGTGCAGGATTGGGGTTGGATAGGGGCGGTTCTGTGGGTGTGGTTGACCTCCTGTGGGGAGGCTGTGCCCAGGGAAAGACCAAGCTCCCCCTATTTCAGATACCCCATTTCCTCCCTTCATCTGAATAAGCCAAAAGTCAGCCACTTGGCTGGGATTTGTGGGCACTCACTGTGTGCTGGGCACAAGCCAGGCAGGGGGCCCCCTGGCCTCAGGGTGGGACCGGCTTGGTGGGAGAGACAGACAAGGCCCAGCCATCACATGAGATGGTCAGGAGTACCTGGGGAGAGCGAGGCCAAGCCAGTCCTGCAGGTGGTGGGTGGGCCTGGGGCCGGGCCGCCTTGCACCTGGGAATTTGACATGATGGCCATTTTTTAACCATGCTCTCCTTTGTGTGGAAAAACTGTTTTTAGTCACAACCTGGTTATTATCACGATCCCAGTTGGTTATTTTTATTTTTTGGCCATGCCAAGTGGCCCGTGGGATCTTAGTTCCCTGTCCAGGGATCACACCTGTGTCCCTGACAGTGGAAGCACAGAGTCTTAACCACTGGATCACCAGGGAAGTCCCCACATTCATGGTTTTCTTGATTCACTCCTTTCCCTTTAAAACAACTACTCCTAAAAAAAGAAGAAACCCCCGTGTTCATAACATTTGCACTTGGACAGTTTCAGTGTTAGATTTTAGTCTCAGAGGGCATCCCCAAGTGGTCAGGTAAATGCAGGTAGAGATGGGCAGGGACTCCCAAGGCTCCTCTCACCTCCCAGGTGCAGTCAGGGCTGATTCCCACCTCAGCTCTGTGGACTGGCAGGGCCATGACAGCCCGCCCCAAGTCCTAGCCTCAGGAGGGGAGTTCTGGGGGCGCTGTCTCCATGCTGAGCATGAACCTGGTGGGGAGGAGGGCACATGCTGGGGTGAAGCTACCTGGTGCCTTAGTCTAACTGTGTCGCCGAAACTTTTGTGGGGACGCCCCGGACTACCAGTCCATGAGGCAGACGCTGGATCCCTGACCCTGCTCAGGGTGGGTGCGCTTGGCAGTAATACAAGGCAGACAATAAGCATCTTCCATTGCTGTTGTAAATTCTCTGCCCAGCGCCTCCCTTGCAGGGCCCCACCTGGGCTACCCTCCTCTCTGGCCCTGGGTGGAGGAATGCGTGTCCAGGAGGTGGGTGAGGGCTGAGATGGACTGTCCAGGCAGTGGGCTGTTGGACTGTGGGGACACTGCATGTTTGCGGTGTGAGGAGGAAGGAAGTGACAGCTTGGACAGGTGGTGATATGGGAGGCAGGGGTCATCTGGGCAAAGTCAGGCTCTCGGGGTAGGACAGGTCCCTGGAGACAAGTCCCTCCTCCTTGGAGCATCTCCCCAGTGGAAGGAGCCATGGGAAATAAAGGGAAGGGGGGTCCTCCACAGCCCAGTTCTGAAAGACCCCAGGGCTCAGACCTGTGGGCTGGACTGGCCTCCAGGGGCCCTGGGTCCAGTGGCTGAGCAGGAGCAGGGGTCAAGTGATGGGCTAGGGGAGGAGGCAGAGATAATGTGTCAGTTCTTGCCCCTGGCTCCACCAAGGAAGTAGTTATGGCGATGAGCGGTGATGGGCGGCCACACCCTCCATGGATGCCCTGCAGACATCCACCCTCCTTTGGTGGATGGACCCTTCACAGGGGCCTCCTGGGTGGTGTCTTGGAGACACTAAGGGGGCCAGATCTTCTGGGGCAGGTGCTCTGAGACTCCCACTGCTACCTGGAGCCTCCACTCACCTCAGGGTCTCAGGGAACACCCTTGTAACTTTCCTTTGAGGAGGAGAGATGCCCCATGGGTCAGTGTGAGGCCTCCCTGGTCTTTTCAGGGGGAAGGAGAGGTCTTGTGGGCATGGGAGACGATGGATAAGAGTGTCCTCACCTTCCGAGGAGAAGGGAGACATGACAGGTCCTGGGGACTGGGCTCCTCCAAGAGGCAGAGAGTAAGGCAGGGCCATCGGAAGGGGAGGAGCTCGCTTCAAGGTGACTCTGTCATGGCCACATGCTGCCATCCTGATCCAGAGCTTCCCGGGGAAGAGGGGAGGCGTCAGCCACAGGGCCCCCAGAAGGGGCCAGGGCCTGGGCAGGTGTCCAGCTGCACCATCTGTGGGGGGTGTGATCAGAGCGGAGGCAGCCTCCTGCTCAGGTGTGTGCTTACCTGGGCCCACCTGGGGCTGGGAAGGAGGTGGAGGGGAGGTCGTGGCGGGAAGCTTCCTGGCGGCCGTGCCCCTCAGGCTGGAGCGCAGAAGTGGTGACTGGAGGAGCTCAACCTTCCCCTCCTCCCCGCCTGTCAGGACGGAGGTGCAGACGTGCCTCCCGAGAGAGATAGTGCTCTATCCAGGGCACCTCGCTAATCACCAGCATCGTGGGAATGGCCCGCACCGAGGGCCGAGCGGCAGCGCATTGTCTGGGGAGATTAAAGCCCCAGCACGGTATTGTCTGCGCAGGGGATAAATCTTCGCGCTGTCACTCAGACCCTGAATTAAATCCCCCTCGTTTCTAAAGGGGTTTATCTGTGTGAATGGCGGCCACATCGCAGCGGGAGCGGACCTGTTTGGGAGTGGCTGTCCCAGGCACCTTTGAGCTGGTGCATCGGGCGGGGGCTGTGCAGAATGGCTCCCCTCTGTGGGGACGGTGGGCTTGGTCTGAGGTTCCCTCTGCACCTTGGGACTCCCACCGCACCCTGCCCCTCCATGAGGAGAGGAGGCTCTGAACCCTCGGGTCCCTGGCAGAGTCACCCAGGGGAGAGGCCCAGAGAGGGCGTGAGCTTGGCAGGGTCAGAGGTGAGTCAGCGGCGGGAGAAGAGCTGCAGGGGTCCTCAGGGCAGCTTGGTCTGAGAAGGCATTGACCTCAGCCACCTGGAACTTTCTAGAGAAGCTGCCTATCCCTAAGCCCCCACAGCTCGGGTGGACCCCGCGGTGGAGTCCTGGGTGGGGACAGGGAGCCCCCTGGCTGGGTGCATGCGCAGAGCAGTGCACCCCTGCTGCCCCATCTGCCTTGCATCTAAGGCAGGTGGGCAGGATAAAGGGGCTGTCTCCTGATGCTTTTAGCAACAGGGCTCCTCCTAAACCTGAACCTCATTGGGGAAGGGGCAAATTTATGAAGTGAGCATTTGGAGGAGGAGTGGGCGCTCCCGGGGTCCCCGGGCCGCAGCAATGCCCAGTTCAAGGCTGTTGGGATCCCCAGTGATGCCCGTCTTACAGATGCAGAACTGTCATGAGACTGTGTGTTCAGAACATCCAAGCAATCCATGGTGGGGCTGAGGTGCCCATACCCCACCTTCCTGCAGGGCCAGGAAGAGGGTCCAGCGAGGGAAGGCTTGCAGCTATGTACCTCCCATGGAGTTATCCCTCGTCTTAGGAGTCTCAGCTGGGCCGGCTGCACACAGCACAGTCAACTGAGATGTCATCATGGAATGAACTAGTGCAGGAAGCGAGGGCTGTCACTGGCAGGCACCTCTGGGCTCTGCAGGGCTCAGGATGCATGTGGGTCTTGGCTGAGAGTATCTGCCATCAGCCCGTGAGGCCCCGTCCCCAGCTCTGACCAGCAGGTGGGGGACCGCCGGCTCTTCTGTAAGGCACTGTGGGATTCAGATGCTCCGGGTTATTTGGGGAAGTGCTAACTGGGGTTTTCTGTGCTGGGTGTGAAGTTTCCCAGGTCAAGGGGCTTTGATGCTCTGATGTAGATGTTTCTAGAACACCACGGCCAACTTGGAGGGGGTCCCCAGATGCCGCCTGAACGAGCAGGCTGGTTCCTGTTGCAGAGTTCCGTGAGGTGACTGCAGAGCTGGAACATGTGCAGTAGGACCCACAGCCTGCCAAGCCCAGCTGCATCTGATGTGGACTTTCTAGGACATTCGTCTCCCTACCCGGCTCTCCTGCTTCTTGCTTGAGACAAGACGTGCCCAGCGGGCCGATAATTTTCGACTTGAGTGACAGCTTCACAGCGGAGCAAGAGTACTGCTGTGTGAGATGAATACAGCCCTTCCTCCAGACCAGTACCGCTGCCAGTCCTGTCCACGGTGCTGACATCCACGTGGCTCATCTCACCCTTCAGGCGTGGCTGCAGCCAGATGGCTAGAGAGCTCTGGCCCCTCCCTGAGCTTGACCTGGACTCTACCAGGGACGGCCCTGATAGAGCACCACACACAGGGCAGCCTGACCCACAGATGTTTATCCTCTGCCCGTCCTGGAGGATGGGCACCTGAGATTCAGGTGTGGGCCTGGCTGGTTTGTCCCGAGGCCTCTCTCCTGGGCGTGTCAACTATCACCTCCTCCTCTGTCCTCCCCGGTCATCCCCCTGTGCATGTTTGTGCTCTCATCTCTTCTCACAAGAACACTGGTCCTGTGGGGTTAGCACCCACCCAGCATGCATGCTCAGTGGCTTATAGGCGTATCCAACTCTTGTGACCCCATGGACTGTAGCCTGCCAGGCTCCTCTGTCCATGGCATCCTCCAGGCAAGAATACTGGAGTGGGTTGCCATACTCTCCTCCAGGGGATCTTCCTGACCCAAAGACTGAACCTGTATCTCTTGTGTCTCCTGCACTGGCAAGTGGGTTCTTTACAACTAGTGCCACCTGGGAAGGACCCCATTTTACCTTAGTCACCCCTGTGAAGGTCTCACCTCTGAATACAGTCACACTCTGAAGTCCTGGGATCAAGATTCCAACATCAAGCTCTGGGGTCATAATTTGACCTGAAAGAATGCCCTGCCCCACAATATGTATTGGTCTGAGGCCTCACTTGGTTTGGCTCTCAGGGCACCATTGTCTGTTATAATATTCCAACACAAACCCAGAAGCCAGATTGCAAATGGGCCCCAGGATGGCCCAGGCCCTCGGCGGCTGGGGGGGTGGGGGATGGGCTGGGACAGGTTCACTTCACATGGGGGTCTCCCGACCTCAGAGCCCAACGAACATGGCGAGGCCTCTGGGTAGCCTGTGAGCAGATGTTCTAGGAGGGGCCAGAGATCTGCAATTAGCACAAATGCTCCTTTTTGAGGCCAAGAGAGCTTAAACGAGAGGCCTTGAACCTGAGAAACGTCCATGGAAATCAGAGCTTGACTGGAGAGCACAATTTTTCTCATTTTTGTGGGGTTGAGCCTTTTCAATAAGATTTCAAGAGAATAAAATCAACAGGCCCCAGGAAATTTGCATACGGCTACTTAACATCAATTCTGTATTTTTTTTTTTTAAGAAATAAACACATCCTCAAACCTCCCCATCCGCAGGGCGGGACTGCCCTGGGAGTTAACGGTTCAAACCTTTACAATTTTTTAAACCCAACAGCTTTCCATAACAAAGGGCAAAATTCACAAAGAAATTGCCTTCCTCCCCCCAAAGCTGCTCCTTGGCCGGGTTGAAGGCGTGTTGACAACACACAGCTCCTTGGGTCACCGCTGAATGACGGATCCCACGGAGACAGGCTCCCCCGAGGTCTACTGAGAACTGCGAGGCTCGGAGGCCGAGCGCACGCTCTCCCCTCCGGTCTTTTCAGAAGACCAGCTAACGAGCGGCTTTGTGGGGACCTGGGAGGCGGCCTCCAGAAGGCAGGCCGGACTGTAGAGGCGGCCCAGGGACAGTGTCCTTCCTGGAAGGAAGTGGAGGGCGGGGCCTCAGTGCCCTCGGCTGTCCATGTGCCTGCTGTGAAGGGGTGGAACTCATCCTAGGGTAGGGGGTGGGGGTGGAGAGCGGCTGATGGACAGTTCTGGAGGGGTGGGGACAGTGTGGGCACCTCCAGTGGAGGGAGGCCCTTAACAGGGGTCTGGACCACTGTCCTGAGGACAGCCTGGGGGCGGAGAGTGAAGAGTTGCCTTCCCTCCTTGTCTGGCCCACCTGCCCAGGGCTGTGTGCACCAATCAGAGGCCCAGTGGGATGGGGTGCCTGAGCTGACCCCCCAGAAACCCTCAGCCCCCTCAGAGAGAGGGATGCGGGAACAAGGAAGCCGATGCAGGCAGGTGAGAGGAACCTGGAGTGCCCTCAGGTCTTCAGGGTGACCCCTCCCACACATTTGAAAGCAACCTCTCCCAGACCTTCCTTCTCACATCTGCTCCTCTTCCATGCAGGCCCCTCTCGGAAAGC
>SJYV01056284.1:318242-335767 GCA_006410875.1 Neotragus pygmaeus | reverse complement strand
AGAGAGGAGGGAGGGAGGGGAGAGGAGAGGAGGAAGGGAGGAAAGAAGAGGGAGAGGAAGAGGAGGAGGGGAGGATGCGGGGGAGGAGGGCGGGGAGGAGGGAGAAGGGAGAGAGGGCAGGAGGGAGGTGGGCAGTGGTCAGCCGAGGGCGCTGAGGCCGCCTGACACACGCGGAGGAGGCGGGTCGGCCGCACACCCCCCTCCGGGCCTGCTCGGTCCGGCTTTCAGGTACCGGCCTTTTGTCTGCTGCCCGAGCTCTCCTGTCAGCCCCGCCGTCAGAGGCCTAATCTTTTTTTCTTCGCGGGCTGAAAAGGCCCAGCATCACATCAGGCAACATACTGCTGCCTATTCTCCTTCCCCACGGAACCCAATCACCGGACGGCGCGGCTGCAATTCACTCCCCAGCCCGCCCTTTGTCGAGGTGGGCCGCCTCGGCGCTGCTCGCCCAGCAAGATAAATCGTGTTCTCGAAATTAACTTGCATTGAAAGGGAGGGAGGAAGAAAGGCTGATGGCCAGCGCGGGCGGGAGCGGCCCGGCCTCGACAAATGTCAGCGCGATAATTTGGGGGCTGTGATTAAGATCTTATCTAGGTGGGAAGTAAATAGAAAAGACTTCCATAAAACTGCGACCCCGTCCAGGTTACCCGCTCGGGAAGTCCCTTGATTTCCTTGTCATTTCTTGGTTTCTTGTTTTTCCTTTACTTTTGCGGGGGATCGGAAGGAAATACCAGAAAGGTCTTAGGTGAAGGCAAAGTGGGACCTGGGGCATCGCTGGAGAGGCTCAAACAGACCTCAGGGAAGCCGGCGTCTCTCTTTGGCACAATGGACACTGGAAGCTGAGAGCAGGGCTGCTTTTGTCTCCGAATTCTACTCGGAGGAAATGCGGCTCGAGCAAGCATCAGGCCACCAAGGTGCCCAGACGCCCAGCCTCTGAGTCCTGCTTTTCTTGAGTCATGAACATTATTTTGCTGCAGTAAAAGTTTTCCCAAATAAAACGAAACCAGAGCCCCGCGTGCAGACGGGCAGGGAGGCGGCGGGCCCATAAACGCTCTGTGCTTGGGAGCCATACCGCCTGCTTTTATGGGCCCGGCCTCTCACTCTCGGGTGTTTATTTTTGCTACTGATGACTTCAGCTCCCAGCAGCTCGAACCCTGCGCCTAGGGCCCCGGCAATGACCATGCATGCTGCACCCCCTGCCCCAGCGGCCCCTCCCCGGCAGCCGTCGGGCAGCTGTTCTGGGCTGAGGGAAAGCCACACCTTACAGAGGAGATCTGTCTGAGTTGCAGCACCCCTAACTGGAGTCTTTCAGGGAGGTGGAGGGCAGGACCACCAGCAGGGCATCCTGTGGGGAAGGGCCCCAGGGACTATGAAGTCAGGCTTGCAGAAGGCTCAGCCCAGGCCTGCAGCTCGCTCCAGGCTCAGCCAACCGTTAGGAAGATTGGGACTGTCCCCCACTTGCAGGCAGGCCCCCCACAACCGGGGCAGCACCAGCCCTGTTACCGGGTACCCTGAGCCTGTCTGAGGCAGAGCCACTCCCTGGGGTCTGTCTGGACAGCTGTACCCATTCTCACTTGAGGTCAGAGGCATCTGGAGAGGGTCTGGGTGTCTGGACTCTGCAGAGGGGCTAGAATGCTCCACACACATGCTGGGCCCAATCTCCACCTTCTGTGGTCCTGCTGTGTGCTGTGGGAGGGAGGTGGAGGGTAGGTAGAAGGGTGGGAGGAAGAGAGGTGTCTGGTCAACAGCCCCCAACCCAGGTCCAAGCCCCAAAGAGACTCAAAGCCCCGAGTAGAGTAGGTGCTCAATAAGGGTGCAGGAAGGAGGGAAAGAAAGAGGGAGGTGGGTTGGAGCAGACATGTTCTGAGGCAGGGAGGGGCCCTGGGCAGGGGAGGAGGGCACCTTTGCAGCAGGGCTTCTCACCCTGTGGGCAGTTTCTTAGGAAGGTTTCATGTCCTGGGCATCGTGCATTGAGCAGCATCTCCTGCCCCCTACCCACTGGCCACCACCCAGGTACTAATGCCCCCTGCGCACCTCCCTGCACCACGGAAGCCCAGGTCCAGGCAGGGAGGTGTCGGCACTGGCCCCCTGGGCCCCCCTGCCCCGCCCCAACCAGCTATCTCTGAGCTCAGGGGCCACGGCATCTAAGGAGTTATATTTTGACTTGAGAATATTTCCTATTTCTCCTTCTTTTATTTTAAACACTCGGGATGCATGGGGACAAACACTGGAGTAGTTTTCTCCGCCTGCCAATGTTTTGTTTGATTTTGTTTTTAAATCCCAAGTAATGTGTGGAGGAGTCTGAGCAACAAGTTTGCCAGGTTTTTAAACTGTCGACTGGCTTTTAGATGCTCCTTTGAAATGTCACAGTGTCGATGTCGCTTGCAGACAGCAGCATTTACTCCCACAGGCATGCGCATACATGCACACATGCACATGTTCACCCACTCGTGCACTAATACACACATGCACACACTGATACACGCACACACTTGTGCTCACACATGCACACACACTTGTGCTCACGCGTGCACACACACTTATGCTCACATGTGCACACACACACACCCCAGTCTCACAGTCACACTCAGGGAAGGCGCTGCCCCTGCTGCTGAGCGCCTGAGCCAGGAGCTCCTCACACTGCTGTCCCGCCCACAGTCTGTTCCCTGAACCTCACCGACCGGGCATCGCTCCCGCCTCCGAACACCAGACGCCCTGGGGACGAGAGGCAGAGCCCAGATGTCAGGGGTGGGGAGAGAGGAAGCTTGCAGACGGCCAGATGCTAGGTGCACAGATTGCTCAGACCCTGGGTAAGAGGAGGCACCCCTTCTGCACAGTAGGCCCGGCCGCTCCCTCCTCCGGTCACAGCCCTGCTGCCCTGCCCACCCCCCAGGCCCTGTTTGGTGGGCGATGGCAACCCTCATGCCTCAGACATAGCCTTTGGAGTCTGAAGCTCTTAATTCTCAACCCCAGCGAGACCCTGTCTTGCTGTGTGACCCTGAGTCAGGAGCTGCCCCTCTCTGCCATTGCCTTGCTGGGTTGAGGATGGTGGGACTGGCTTCATTCAGTAATTGAGGGGACCCTGGCGGGGGGATGATGCGGCCAAGTGGGTCCATGCTAATGGGACCCTCTCGTGGAAGCTGGGAGCCCTGGACAACAGTCCCTGTGGCAAGCGGGTGCAGGACTCTGAGAACACAGTGGCTCCGTGGATGCCCGTCAGGGAAGGAGTCGGGGGAGGCTTGGAAAGTGGCAGATAAAGCAAATACCCCAGCTCCTAAACAAACCCAGCAGGACAGGGCAGATGACAAATGATGGGATTGTGTCAGCTTGAGAGCAGATTGGACTAATGGCATGCCGGACTCTGCACTCCGAGGATCAATATTCCATCAGGCAGGCCGTGCGAGCCGCGCTCCTGAGGACAAAGGGGCGATGGCGACCGTCAGCGCACGCCGCCCGCAGTGCCGGCTTTTCTGCGAGCCTGCGTGAGGGGTGGCACTGCCCGAGGGTCCAGCCCCTCCAGTGCACTGCCCTGCAGCGGGGGAGGCAGGCAGGGCCGGACCCTCGGGCAGTGCCACCCCTCACGCAGGCTCGCAGAAAAGCCGGCACTGCGGGCGGCGTGCGCTGGAGGGGCTTCCGATGCCTGCTCCCGGGCTGGGGCTTCTGAAACCTCCACCTGCCTCTTCTCTAGCCTCCTTGGCGATTTGGCCTTGTGGCCTTTCCACCCTGCGTCCAGCATTGGCAGCCGCTGTCCAGGCTGCCTTCGTGGTGGGCTCTGTGGCAGCTCCTGCCTGCCCTGGGGCTCCCCAGGAACCCAGGTTCAACAGCAGGTACAAACTCCAGGCAGGTGTGTGGCCAGGCCCTCCCTTGGTGACACCAGGCCAAGTCCTCCTCGGGAGCCAGAAGGACGGTCCCAGGCCGCTAGGCAGCCTTGCGTTCTAGAAAGTCACCCAAGAGAGGCTCACTCATATGTCCATCCCCTGGTGTGTTCACTCCACCTGTGTTGAGTGCCTGCTTTATGCAAAACCAAAGTCAAAGCCAAGGACAGAAGAGTGTGTGAAAAGTGTGGGTGGCAAAGTGCTGGGGGCACCTGGCGTTGCCAGTCAGTCTGAATCCCTGGTCTCTTGACCCCCAAGATGGCAGCTCGGTCTGGGTGCCACTGACTGCCCTGCCAGGCCACTCTTTCTCCATGCCTGTGACAGAGGCGACTTATGAGGTCCCCAGCCTGGCTCTGATTACAGATACCATATGGACACATTGACCCCAGGGCATCCCAAGCCGAGGCCAGGTATGACGGGGGTCTCCAGGCCAGAGGGCTGACCTAGGGATGGGCGAGAAGTCTGCTTGTCCGGCACTCGGGGCGCCCAGGTTGGTTCTGCTCATGGGTCAGGCCCTGGTAGATGCCTGGGCTTAGGGCTCCAACCCCAGCAGGCCGCCCCCTCGGCTTCAGCAAAGGTCACCGGGCCTTCTTTTGGCTGTCACTCAACTCAGCACCAGATGCTTCAGAACAGACACACGGTTGTGAGTATAACAGCCCAGCAGCGAACCATCCCCTCGGCCACCCTACAGCCACGGCCGGGCAACAGCCAGTCTCCACACCACTCACACCTTGGCACCACTGGGAATTCTGGGTCCCCAGCTGTGAGAGTTGGACCATAAAGAAAGCTGACTGCCAAAGAATTGATGCTTTTGAACTGTGGTGTTGGAGAAGGCTCTTGAGAGTCCCTTGGACTACAAGGAGATTAAATAAGTTGATTCTAAAGGAAATCAACCCTGAATGTTCATTGGAAGGACTGATGCTGAACCTGAAGCTCCAATACTTTGGCCACCTGATGCGAAGAACTGATTCATTTGAAAAGACCCTGATGCTGGGAAAGATTGAAGGCAAGAGGAGAAGGGGACAGCAGAGGATGAGATGATTGGACGACATCATTGACTCAATGGACACGAGTCTGAGCAAACTCTGGGACATAGTGAAGGACAGGGAAGCCTGGCGTGCTGAGTCCATGGGGTCACAGAGTCAGACACAACTGTCAGGACAACAACTGGTCCTGGGTGTGTGAAGAGCGAGTTTGTAGCACTGGATGGACTGGGAGGCCTGTCCTACAGACACCCGTCGGGGTGGTGACGGGCTCCCCAGCACCGCCTGCAAGAAGTGGGCTCCCATCTCGGGGGCAGTGTATCCTTGGTGGGGTAGACCCCCCTTCCTCGTTTTCTGCTCTTAGTTTTTTAAACATGGCTTTGCGGGCTCACATCCTTTGGGGGTAATTCGTTCCTGGTCTTTCCATCCCTATGCCCAGCTTTGTGAGGCAGGGCAGGTTTAAGGCCATCTTAAATACAGATATGGCACCAGGGGCCCCGGGGATAGGCCCCCGTGTTCCTGCGGTCATGGCCACGGCCTTCTTTAGCGGGAGGAAATCAGAGTAGACCGTGCAGGGCCAGGGCCAATTGGAATCAGGGGCTTGGAGAGTTCACGCGGAGTGGCTGAGGGCTGACAGGGAGGCCGCCTCGGAGCCAGATCCCCGTCATGCGCCGTCATCACCGGTCCTCCAGGCAGGAGTGAGAGCCTTGGGACGGGTGCAAGAGTGGGGCCCAGGTGTGGGGAGCTCGGTGCCATCTCACAGTGGCTGCCACGCAGGCCCATGGGGTCGCCAGGCCAGAGAAGGCCTGGCTCTTTCCTGGGCTTCTGCTTGGCCATCTCCAGCGTGGTGAGCCGTGCTGAGGGGCAGCTTGCCCAGAGAGCCAGGCTGCACACGTGTTGGGCCTCGTGATGACAGGGCAGCCGGAGCCACAGACCTGGGGGGTCCTGGTGGGCATCTGAGCGCTCCTCGCCCCGGCTCCTCAGTGAGACTGTGAGCCCGGAACGCGCTGGGCCTCCCGGGACTCTGCGCAAACTCTAGTGCTTTCCTTTGACTGAGAGGAGGTTCGGGTGCCGGCTCCTTGGCCTCCGACTGCCTCACCCTCTTGGGAAAGGAGCATTCTGGCCGTGCTGGGAGATGGGAGCCTTTCCGTATGACTTTCCAGCCTGTGTCTGGAGGGCGTTCTCTGATGGACGGGCAGCAAACTGTCAGGAGGACCCCAGCGCCAACGTGACCTCAGCTGCTAGGCAGGAGCCTGGGGTGGGGAGGGAGCCACCGAGGGATGTGAGCACCAGGCACACGCGGTGGGGCTCTGTTGGGACATGCATGGACACGTATCTGCACGTGTGGAAGCGCACAGTGCACACACATGTGAGCTTGTGGAGGGACGCATGTGTGCACACATGAGTGAGTGCACATGTACGTTCATGTGTGCACACTATGCATGCACACACACGAGTGTGTAGGCACACATGGACACACATGTGCATGTGTGCACAATGCACCTGCACATGTAAATACATGGATGGGCCCATGTGTACATGTGTGAGTGCATGTGTATGCACATGTTTGGAGTACGTATGCAGGCCTGTGGACGGGAGGGCACAGGCAGTGTCTCTGTGGCTGGGTGGCACTGAGGACTCCCGTTACAGGAAGAATTGGAGTCCCTGCCCAGCTGTCCCTGGTCCCCGGAGGGAGGGGTACTGGCCACCGTGTCCTCGAGGTCTTAGTTCTCAGGATTGCTTGATTGCAAGGCAGACAGACCAGGCGCTCAGCCATAGGCATGGTCGGCCTGCAGGGTGGGGTCAGCATAGTCGGGACACCCCTGGGCTGCTCTGGGTTATCTCCACTCTGCTCCCAGTGCCTCTCTCAAACCAAGAGCCTTTGTGGGCAAACGTGCTAGCCTGGTGACTTTCTCTCGGTGCCCATAGATCCATGAGGCTTGCGTGGTCAACCCTGCCTTCATCAGCAGCAGGCCGGCCTCCTGTTGCCCCAGCGGGGCTTCCTTTTGAGGTGTGGTTGGAGGCGAGTGAGCCGCCCCCATCTCTCGGTGTGTGTGGAGTGCAGCGACAAGACTGGTGTGACCCAGAGGTGGCTGTTTGTGTGACCAGGCAGGTGATCTGACTGCAGGCTCGGCACTCTGGGGTCCGGTTAATTACCTTCCTCTGGACCCCAGCTTGAAAGCCATTTCTTTGAAAGTACACAGTGAGGGGAACTCTCCAGCAGCCCCGCCTCCACATGGGTCTGGGTCAGGCTGGGGGCAGCAGGGCTGGGTACAGCTGCAGTGGTCTCAAGGCCTTGGCTCAAGGCTGTGGCTGCGGCCACCGTTCCCTGGAGCCCCTGCTCCTTGTCTGCTCTGCAGCCCCGAGTGGGGCTGGGCTGAGCAGCGTGTTGGGGCCGGGGTTCTGGGAGCCTGGGGCAGTGCACCCGGGCTGGCAGGAGCCCGAGGCCTGGGGCTGGAGAGCGTGGGGGACGGAGGGTGTGCCAGGTTTTCCTGCCTGTACAATGAGATTTTGATGACTGATCCTTTTCCTTAATGTAAGCCATGGAGTTAAGTGTTTGAAAGTTGTTCCAGAAGCTGAGAAAGGCCTGCCCTCTGGTCACGCTGGATTGTCTCTTACTTAGCAGCTGACAGGCCCATCTGCAGGCCGTGGGGGAGGGCGAAGGCTGGGGGATAGCCTGCACCCCAATCCCTGCAGCCCCGAAAGCCGTGGGAGGGAAGACCCCTGCCCGGCCCTGGGGTCTAGGCTGCCATTTCGTCTCTGGGGAGGGGAGCAGGGAGCCCCCCTTCCCAGCTGGCAGCTCTGCCTGTTCTCCCTGAAATCTGAGCCCCACCAGACGTGGGCGGGTGCTGCGGGGGCCTCTCACAGGTGGGGCCTTGTGCTCGGTGGGGGCTGAAGTGGTTTGTCACCCATCCTTGTCCTGGGTCCATGGGTGCTCCTGTCAGCCTTTGGGGAAGACGATGTGGGCCAGCCGCTACCACCAGGCTCTTATCAGCTCGCAGCTTGAAATCCAAGCAATTAAGGGGAGGATTGAATCTTCTCCTCGCTGGTCCCACACCACGTAGTTCTACAAATATCCAGTGGCCCCCGTCCTCTCTTATAGCCTGCTGGCCATACCTCCCCAAGTGCTGGAAGGTCGGAGGATGAGAATGATGTGCTTGACTGCATTCAGGGTGCCGTTGTCCCCATCCACCCCTGCCTGCCGGGAGATGGACAAAACATAAAGACGTGCAAGGAGTTGTGTGAAATCCCACAGGTGCCAAGGGCCACCACCCAATCTGGGGTATGACTGGAGGACCGACTGTGGGAGCCAAACGGTGGCTGGGGCTTCATTCATCACCGAGATCACTCCTGTGCACATGCGTCCTTTGCTTCCACTGAGTGACCTCAAAGGGTCATCCCCGACCCAGATGGCCAGAGTGGAGTTCAGACCTTCTGCTCATGCCCCATGGATCCCGGGAAGAACAGGGTGCTCTGATGCCTTCAATGGGAAGACCCTGGGGCAGTGCTGTTGGGGGGGCTGTCCAGGAGCAGGGGGGCCCTGGGAGTGACCCTGACTGGCAGAGCAGGGGACACTGGGCGGCCAGCTGAGCCTGGGCCAGGAGCAGAGGGAGACTGCGGCCCCGGGGACCGTTAGGGCCGACTTCCCACTTCTGCAGGGGGAACTCGTTCCGTGTTTAGATTAGAAACAGGATATAATAAACTTGTTAACATGTCAGAATCTCGTGTTGGGACAACATAAGTGGGTGTTTTCTCCTCTGTCTTTCTGTTGTGCAGGAAAATGCTGCAATTAGTGCCGGGTTCTGGAGGCTGGGCTGGGGGAGGCTGTGGAGGCCGCGAGCAGAGGGCAGTGGAGGACCTGGGGCCCGGGGTCCTGCGAAGCCGCCAGCCACGGGGCGACCTCCGCCCTCCCCGTGCTGACCCAGCTGGCCTGGGCCCCTGGTGCCCACCCTCCCAGCAGGGCCCGGGGGCCAACAAGAGCTCTGATCCCGGCATCTGCCTGTGAAACAACCCGGGTGGTGGGGGACAACATTACTTGTTTTTTAAAAAAGACTTTTATTTTAAAAGCCTTATGTCCTGGAGGAGAGCAGTGCGAAGCTATTTTCAGGAATGGGCTCAAAAAAGATCAGCTCTTAATTAAAACAAAACACAGTAAGATCAAGCCTTAGCCAGAGGCCCCTGACCGGAACAAAACCGTTCTGTTGAGACCTGCAGGAGTTGTGTGGCCACTGGCCTGCAGGCCCACTGTCTGCCCCGAGTGTGGCTCCCTGGCCCCATCCAGGGCCCGGGAGTGGGGGACAAAAGATGGCAGGGAAGAATGAGCAGGGGATGCCGAGAAGTGGATGTGAGTCTGGACAGGATGGGAGGACTGAGCACAGCCACGCAGGCTCGGGGGACTGTGGACCGGCCTAGTCAATGGCCTGTAGCCTGGCCCAACCCAGCCAGGCCTGGGGAGGCGTCCCTTCAGCCAGGCCCGTGTCCCCAAGGCGCTGGAGACCCCTGGAATGTGAGGGCTGGGCGGGACGCGAAGGGAGGAGGGGCTGTGGCCACGTCAATAACCTCGGTGATGTAGTGAGTGAAACATCGTGAAAAATGAAAGCAAATCCTGCTCTAATCTCCCCGAACAAAGGCCTTTCAGTGGGACCAGAGCTGCGCGGGCGGTGGGTATCGCCAGATCTTTTATATTAAACCTGCACCCGGCAGAATATGGATTCTATTAGGGAGCCCTGCTCACTGCGGCCTCTTCCGTGCACATGCCGAGGAGGTCAGGGCCCCATGGCGGCCAGCAGGGTGGCAGCACGGTCAGGACTGCCCCCTGCCCACCTTGCCCACCCACCCCTCCATCCATTGTGGCAGAAAAGCATCACAGGTTGCCGACTGTTTCTAGCCCGCTCCTGCTACCTTGGCCCCGAGAGATACACTCTGTGCAGAGNTCTCCTCGCTGGTCCCACACCACGTAGTTCTACAAATATCCAGTGGCCCCCGTCCTCTCTTATAGCCTGCTGGCCATACCTCCCCAAGTGCTGGAAGGTCGGAGGATGAGAATGATGTGCTTGACTGCATTCAGGGTGCCGTTGTCCCCATCCACCCCTGCCTGCCGGGAGATGGACAAAACATAAAGACGTGCAAGGAGTTGTGTGAAATCCCACAGGTGCCAAGGGCCACCACCCAATCTGGGGTATGACTGGAGGACCGACTGTGGGAGCCAAACGGTGGCTGGGGCTTCATTCATCACCGAGATCACTCCTGTGCACATGCGTCCTTTGCTTCCACTGAGTGACCTCAAAGGGTCATCCCCGACCCAGATGGCCAGAGTGGAGTTCAGACCTTCTGCTCATGCCCCATGGATCCCGGGAAGAACAGGGTGCTCTGATGCCTTCAATGGGAAGACCCTGGGGCAGTGCTGTTGGGGGGGCTGTCCAGGAGCAGGGGGGCCCTGGGAGTGACCCTGACTGGCAGAGCAGGGGACACTGGGCGGCCAGCTGAGCCTGGGCCAGGAGCAGAGGGAGACTGCGGCCCCGGGGACCGTTAGGGCCGACTTCCCACTTCTGCAGGGGGAACTCGTTCCGTGTTTAGATTAGAAACAGGATATAATAAACTTGTTAACATGTCAGAATCTCGTGTTGGGACAACATAAGTGGGTGTTTTCTCCTCTGTCTTTCTGTTGTGCAGGAAAATGCTGCAATTAGTGCCGGGTTCTGGAGGCTGGGCTGGGGGAGGCTGTGGAGGCCGCGAGCAGAGGGCAGTGGAGGACCTGGGGCCCGGGGTCCTGCGAAGCCGCCAGCCACGGGGCGACCTCCGCCCTCCCCGTGCTGACCCAGCTGGCCTGGGCCCCTGGTGCCCACCCTCCCAGCAGGGCCCGGGGGCCAACAAGAGCTCTGATCCCGGCATCTGCCTGTGAAACAACCCGGGTGGTGGGGGACAACATTACTTGTTTTTTAAAAAAGACTTTTATTTTAAAAGCCTTATGTCCTGGAGGAGAGCAGTGCGAAGCTATTTTCAGGAATGGGCTCAAAAAAGATCAGCTCTTAATTAAAACAAAACACAGTAAGATCAAGCCTTAGCCAGAGGCCCCTGACCGGAACAAAACCGTTCTGTTGAGACCTGCAGGAGTTGTGTGGCCACTGGCCTGCAGGCCCACTGTCTGCCCCGAGTGTGGCTCCCTGGCCCCATCCAGGGCCCGGGAGTGGGGGACAAAAGATGGCAGGGAAGAATGAGCAGGGGATGCCGAGAAGTGGATGTGAGTCTGGACAGGATGGGAGGACTGAGCACAGCCACGCAGGCTCGGGGGACTGTGGACCGGCCTAGTCAATGGCCTGTAGCCTGGCCCAACCCAGCCAGGCCTGGGGAGGCGTCCCTTCAGCCAGGCCCGTGTCCCCAAGGCGCTGGAGACCCCTGGAATGTGAGGGCTGGGCGGGACGCGAAGGGAGGAGGGGCTGTGGCCACGTCAATAACCTCGGTGATGTAGTGAGTGAAACATCGTGAAAAATGAAAGCAAATCCTGCTCTAATCTCCCCGAACAAAGGCCTTTCAGTGGGACCAGAGCTGCGCGGGCGGTGGGTATCGCCAGATCTTTTATATTAAACCTGCACCCGGCAGAATATGGATTCTATTAGGGAGCCCTGCTCACTGCGGCCTCTTCCGTGCACATGCCGAGGAGGTCAGGGCCCCATGGCGGCCAGCAGGGTGGCAGCACGGTCAGGACTGCCCCCTGCCCACCTTGCCCACCCACCCCTCCATCCATTGTGGCAGAAAAGCATCACAGGTTGCCGACTGTTTCTAGCCCGCTCCTGCTACCTTGGCCCCGAGAGATACACTCTGTGCAGAGCATCCTCTTTGTCTGATTTTACAACCTCAAGTCCGACCCCAGATGGTCAAGTATGGCCACTGGGGTGAGTGAAGCTCCCAAGGGCACCGATCATGGGAAACCCAGCATTTGCAGGCTTCTTCAGGAGGGTCAGGTGTCCAGCTGGAGGTGTTGACCCTCTTATACCCTCAAGAGGCAAAGTCTGCCTCTCAGGGCAAGTGGGCCTTTCAGAAGGGCCTGCCCAGCCAGGCGCTGCTTGACAGCTCTGCACAGCCTCGTGGAGGGGTTACAGGTTTGGGCAGAATGAGCATAACTCACGTGCTGGATGGGGAAAGAAAGGATCATTATATGAGTGAAAAAAATGAACCGTCTCTACTCAGCAAATACCATAGTCCCGTCTTCTTCCAGACTCAGACTCCCGCCACCAAAACCAGCCTGGAAAAGGAAATCAAATTTAGGGGTTTCCCTTACTGGCCAGAATTTTTAATTTAATAAGGGGTGGAGAGATGTTGTTGTATTTTATTTTATTTCTACTTTGAACAGGTTGAATCTTCCTGTAGGGGCTCTAGGAAGGCGGCTGCCGGCAATGAGAACCAGCCCCAGCCTCACAAATTCAAACCAGGCTCCCTCCTTCCAGTGGCCCAGACGCTGAGCCAGGGGTGGGGGGGAACCCTCTGTAAGAAGGGGCGAGGGGAGTCCCAGGCCTGGGAGGGTGTGGATTGGAACTCTGGTGGTGAACCAAAGGAAGGAGCCATCGGCCCCTCTGGGCCACTTGCCTTCTTTGGTGCCATGGCCGAGCTGTGGAAGAGGGTTCCACTCCATGTGCTGGCTGTGGCTGTAGCCTGGACAGAGTCAAGGGATCCCTGTCTTTGCCGCCTCTACCTCTGTGATTCCCAGCCCTGCGTAGCTTACCTGGAAGCCGCAGCTGTCAGCTTGAAGCCCTGCCCCCCGTGCTGGGTGCCTCCCCTCCCACGTGGGACCAGGGGGCTGCAGAAGGTCACCTTGCCACATCTGGGAACCTGTCTGCCTCCACAGGGGAAGGGAGGGGGCCTGGAGACAGTCAGAGGGGACTGGCGCTGACGGAGGGGTGAGAACAGTGTATTTTGAGGCATCGCTTGAGTCTGTAACCCCCCCAAGTGAGCTGGGAGGCCAATGAAATGCTTTCCTCAGATTGTGGGTGGAGAGTGGCTGGAGTCCACACGGGGTCTTCCTGGAGGAGGTTTCATTCTGTGACTCGAGCTCCCACCCTCCTGTTTACTGGCTTTTGGTTCAGAGAGCAGCTTCCAGCTTCCAGGTGATGTGGGGCAGCCCAGCCCAGGCCCCGCCGTGCGCTCCCTGGGACGCTGGAGGCCACGGGCGCAGTTCGTCTGGGATCTGGGAGGCGGGGGTGTTTGGATGTAGGGTAAGTCACTCCACTTCTCATCTGGGGGACAGAGAAGAACTGTCCTTATCAGGCTGAACGAAGCAGTGCCTGTGAAATGCTTGCCCAGTGTGGCTACCTGGGTCCCGGCCATGGTCCTGGCTGCAAAGCCCCCGTACCCCCCCAGCCCCCCGCAGGGTGGGTGTGACTCTGCCTCAGGCCCGTTGTAGGACTTTGCTCCTGCCATTGGTGCCCTGGCAGGTGGTGGTCTCTCAGCACCAAGTGTGAGACCCCAGCCCCGTGGAGCTGGCACAGGAGCCCCAGGGGGAGGCTTGGTGTCTTCTGCACCTCTGCAGGCTTCTCTGTGCTGCTGGTGGCCTGGTTGGGCTGGAGGTGACCTTCACCAGGGGGCTAGCTTCGTGAGTGACTGCTGTCCAGTAACGGAGGACTAGGTAGGACAGAGGCAGCGGCCATGCTGGAGCCCTAGGTTCAAGGCCGACCTTCTCACTGTACCAGCAGCCACCTACTGCATTCCAGGCCTGGCCTGGCTTCTAGGCCACTGTGCCATCTTGCCAGTCCCCCTGGCAAGGAAGGGGTGTGAGAGTTTGCATCCTGGCATGTTTGCCTGGCACTCCGGTGACCCTCTCAACTTTGGGGGGACGGTAGCAAGATGGGATGATGTCTTCCCCTCCCTGGCTGATGTGCCAGCCCAGGGACCTGCGCCCCTTCCCCCAGGGTAGACTTGGAGGCAGGCAGACCCCACCCTGTGCCTCCACCCTGCCCTGAGTCTGCCAGCGTTGCCTCCCCCAGGCACTTGGGCCTTGATGTTCTCTGCTGCTCTTTCTGGTTCTCTGGAAAAACCCTGCTCAGCAGACTCAAACCAAACAGAGCCCTACCAGCTTCTCTTTGCCTAATGGCTCTGACATTTCAGCCTTGCCCGGGCTTCTCAGTGGCCAAAGGCAACAGCACCTGCAGTGGAAGCTCCCCTGGCATTGCCCCTTCCTGGGAAGGCCCATCCTCCCCGCACCAGCAGGCTTTAGGAGCCTGGAACCACTTGGACCAAGTCCAGGCTCTCACTCACAGCCCAGGCCTGAGAGGCCCCCAGAGCTGACTGGAAGGCCGATTCAGTACCCTCCAACCAGGGTGGAAGGAGAGGGTGGGCCACTCTGTGGTATCTCTGGCTGGAGTCTGCTCATCTCATGACCCTCTGAGGCAGCACCATCAGCACCAGGTCATACAACGGGAACTGAGGTCCCAGAGAGGAGGCCACGTGGTCCAGGCCATTGGCTTCCGCCCTAGGCTCCAAGGGACAGAGTGGCTAGCTGGCACCGCGGGACATGCTCTGGGCTAACTCGGGCCCCACACTGGCCTGGCTGACACTCGAGGAAGTTTCGGGGAGCTGTAGTTTGCAGGGAGCTGCCATGTAGTGCTGGACCAGGGAGGGTTCTCAAGAGAAGAAAAGCTGTGGCCCTGGGGGTCTGCCCTGTGCCCTCCATCCTGGCGAGTCCCAGCGTCTGTGGCGCATGTGGTCGGCACGGGGGGCGCTGACCCCTCCGTGCCTGGCCCCTCGAGAGAGTGCAGTGCCCAGGGAGGCACAGCCCGCGGTGCGGCCCCCACTCCGGTGACTCATTAAGGGCCGGGCTCTTTTGTGGGCCCCGAGCCCCAGGCCCATTGCTGTCAGCGGCTGTTACAGGCACAATGACGGGCATTAGAACCCCAAGAGCAATTAACAGGCTGCTTAATTAGCAGGAGGAATTACAGTCTGAGTGGCTGATCTTCGCTTAAAGCCGCAACGAGCGGGCAGTTATCTGATTATGCATTGATCCCTGGCTCCCTCCCTAGGTCTCCCTCACCCCTCGCTGTAATCTGTGAATGTACAACTGTTTAAATATTCTCAACTCAACTGTCTCAATCAACATGGGGAGAAAAGGGCCCATTGTGGCCTCCTTTCCCGGCCCAGCTCCTCCGGCCGGCGGAGGCAGCGGTTGGTCCCCAGGCCTCGCCTGGCCAGCCCTGCTGTCCTGGGAAGAGTGTCAGCCCGGCCGGGCCCCAGGCGATCCTGGCCCTGGCTGCCTGGGCATGTCTTCCTCTGTGGGCCTCTCCCAGCTCCCAGTGGCTCAGTTCCTCCCTGTGCTCTGGGGAACGGCCTGAGTGGACCCATTGTAGAGATGAACATGGTGAGGCCTGGAGGTCGGATGGAGGTGCACAGTGAGTGACAGGCCTGGTGACCTGTGGGCAGCATCTAGATTCTTTTGCTCTTGTGGAGGGGCCTTTAGAAACAAGCTGCTCTGGCATCTGGTGTGGTTTGGGAGTCCCCGGGTGGGCTTTGGGAGGCCACGGGTGCTGACTGAGGCTCTCTGGGAGGTGGAGGGTGGGGGGACAGGCAGACCAGTGCTTGCAGCCCTGGGCTCTCCTGTGGACCCTCCATTGTAGGGAAGATGCTTCCAGATGGGGGAGAGGAGGAACCCCAGCTCAGACTGGTCTTGGGAACAGCCTGTGTAAAGGCAACATGACAGGGCTGGGCAAGGAGCATTCCTGAAAGCCTCTTGATTCTGTGTGGGGTGGGGGTGGGGCATGGGTCCAGGGTCAGGCCCAGTGCTTACTCCTGGCCGCCAGATGCCCTCCTTGAGTGTCTGGCAGACTTAGGAGGGCTGGGGGCTTGCTCCATCCAGAAGCGGCGCCCTGGAGCCGGGAATGGGCAGTGAGTGGACACTGGACACAGCTGCTGGGCTCCTGTCCTGACACCTTGGCTCGGCCCAGCTGGGCCTGGAGCTAGAAGCCAGCAGTGGGAATGAGGCTGGGACGCTGGTTTTAAAGGAGAAGGGAAAGGTCAGAGAGAAGAGATGGAGGGAGGGAGACAGGTCCTGACGGCCTCTTGTTTTGCAAAACTCAAAATAGATTTCAGCACCGTGCTTTTTAAAGACAAATCTCGGAGCGCCTCTGCAATCCTCGCCTGACCCTCCTGGTTTCTGGCCAGGGGAGCCTGCTACGATCTGGCATCGGCTGGTTTAAAATGCATAACAGCCGTGCACAGACTTGGCCAAAAGCTGATCTGTGCTGCTTTCGTGAACTTTGCTTTTCTAGTTTGCTACATCAGATATCATCTTACCCAGACGATGCCCTTGTGAGATAGACGCCCCCCCTACCCTTAAACTCTGGGGGTGCAGCCGACGCGCTCCATTCTGCTGCTTGCAGGATCCGTGGTTCTGGAGAGAAAGGACACTGGTTACCAGTGCGGCACAGCCCGGATTCCCGGGCACTTGGGGAGTCTTTATCGCGCTCAAATGATTAGACCTGGTTTCTGGTTTCATTTTGGAAGGCTTGCTGCTAAGCAGATCCATTCCGCCTGTAAAATGATACAGATGCTCTGGGCCACTGTACTCCCTCCGTGCTGAGAGCCGGCCCCATCTCCACCAGCCAAAGGATGGTGGGACCTGGGTCAGGGCTGGCCGGCTCCCTGGGCGGAGGCAAGTTTGCCTCTGTGAGCGGAAGCAGCGGGCAAGTGGCCACCTGACCCCGGTTTGGGGAGGGCTGTCAGCCCTGGCTGCTCACCCAGGAGCCTGGAGAGTGGGATGGGGTGGTCGTAGGGATTCTGTGCCTACGGTCAGGCTCTGGACCTAGCCTTTGTTGGGAGGCTTCCGGCTGATTCCTGAGAAAAGGACCAGTATATTTCCAGCCACTTCAGTTGGTGCTTAGATCAAAGCCTCCCGTCCTTCTGGTCAGTCCTACTGCTGAGGGAGTAGGTCCGAGAGAGGGCCCTTGAGTGCTTTAACATTGAAAGAAAGATTGGTTTGTCTGCCATGCACACTCGGCCTTTGGTAGAAGAATCATCTTTAGAGAGGGAGAAGCAGCGATCGTCCGCTGTGACAGGCAGCCATCTGTTCATTGCTCTCCACCCCAGTGCCTTGTGCAGGAAGCTGGGGGGCGTGAAGTCCACTTTGGGTCCTGCTTTGTCCTGGGTAAAACGGACCTGAGACTATCATGGGGTCACTTCTTCATTCCTTTATGCCGGTAGTGACCACACCATCAGTCAGTTGGTATTTTCTGGGCAGTGATGTGCCAGGCCGGGCTCCGTGGGAATGAGCTTGACACAGAGATGTCATATTTGTCTGTGGTCCAGCAAGTGCCCTGCTGGGAGCTGGGGTTACTTGGCCCCTGCCTGGCACCACGGCTGCCAGTCTGGTGTCCTGTCTGGAAGGCGAGAGGGCCGTGTGAAATGAAAGGAGGGTAGCTGAAGGAGGCTGGTGTGGGCGTCATCACCTGCCCACTGGGGGCCATCTGCAGGCCCTGATGTGGCAGCCAAAGGGGTATCCTGGGGTGTGTGTGTGTGCACGTGTGTGCACCCTTGTGCACACGACTCATGCAGAGTGCAGCAGGTTCAGAGCACCCATGCATTTCAAACCCACACGGATCTGTCCTGAGTTTCACAGCAGGTCCGGACCGGATGGGAGCTCAGGGACCTCTGTGGCAGATTCCCGTTCTCCTGCCTCCAGGGAGAGCCT
>SJYV01056284.1:303919-318142 GCA_006410875.1 Neotragus pygmaeus | reverse complement strand
GGGGTGGGGGGGGCAGGCGTGGGGAGTGTCTGGGCCTCCAGACAGCCCTGACTTCCAGACTGCCTTGGTCGGAGTGTGGTTGGCCCTGCTCTGAGTTTCCTCCCACCTGCTCCTCATCACGAAGTTCTCAACTAGTTTATTTTTATTTGTATTATTTTGCACCATACCTCAAATATTCAAATTTATGGATGAGCTTGGTTCTTCTCTGTTAAATATTGACTGTCACTGTCCAGTTTTATATCCACCCCCTGCCCCAAGAAAAACTCTGGAGTCATTTTTTTCAAGTTAAACAACAAAGACTTTTTTTTTTTTGTCATCTATTCCATTTATAGCATTAGTGTTCAGGAGACAGAAAACTTTATGATTTTTAACCTTTCGCATTTAAGAACATGATACATCTCTCCATTTAGTCAAGGTTGATTTTTTTAAAAAGGCTTTCACTAAAATCTTGTCATTTCACTTGCAGCCGTCCCAACCTATTTCTCATTCAATTTACTTCTAAGGGTTTTTTAGCGTGAAAATAAAATTAATTCAAATTCTTATACCCGCCTGATGCCTCCAATGCATAGAGTAAAGGTGATGAGACAGTTTTAGAAACAATAAGTGAATGTTTGTGTGCAGTGGGCAATGCCAGCCGCCTGCCCCCCCACCACATGCCTCGTCTGTGCCAACTCTGAAGTGCCAGCTCCCTGTCTAAGAACCCTGGGGCGGTGGCCACAGGTTGGGGTTGTTACCACCTCAGCAGGGACCACAAGATGACCTTGGTCCTGAGCTCTGTCCTGGTGATGGGGCTGCCCTGGGTTTCTGGTCCCCTTCCTCATGGGCGGGAGGCCCTTCTCCTGCTGCTGGGGAGAAAGAGCCTTCCCCCTCCTCCAGGCCTCGCCCCTGTGGCCCACGTCCTAGATAAGCCTGTTAAATTAGCCCCATAATACTTAAAATGCTAGTCCGTTTAATATGTAAACAATGACAATTTTTTTCAAAGGGTTTAGGGTTTAAATTAGTTTTTTTAAAAACCCAATTACTGCCATTTAATTTGGAGGCGAGAGTTCTTTATGTGCTAATTATATAGCTGGGGAATGAGCAATCAGGGGCACAATGGGGCACGAAGAGCACTTTTTAAAGGTTTAAACTTATTTATTTAGTTTGGGGCTGGGTCTCTGCAGCCCCAGCAGTCGGAAGTTGGGGAGCCCAGGAGGGTGAATTTTGGAGCCCACAGAAGGGCAGCATGGCTGTATGGTGGAGAGAAATGTGTGGTCATTATGGCTGTTATTCAGTCACTAAATCATGTCCGACTCTTTGTGACCCCATGGACTGCAGCACACCAGGCTTCCCTGTCCATCATCGTCTCCTGAAATTTGCTCAAACTCATGTCCTTTGAGTTGGTGATGCCATCCAACCATCTTATCCTCTGTCGTCCCCTTCTCCTCCTGTCTTCAATCTTTCCCAGCATCAGGGTCTTTTCCAATGAGTCGGCTCTTCACATCATGTGACCAAATTATTGGAGCTTCAGCTTCAGCATCAGTCCTTCCAATGAATATTCAGGGTTGATTTCCTTTAGGATTTACCAGTTTGATCTCCTTGGAGTCCAAGGGACTTTCAAGAGTCTTCTCCAGCATCACAGCCAAATCATTATATCACCCTGTTATTGCATCGAGGTTTACAAAGTGTTAGAACCTGGGCATGGGGCCTGGTCCCTGCCCGGATGTGTCTCTGGCCAGCAGGCAAAGGAGAGGAGGCTGTTGGCTGGGGGTGGACAGGAAGCTGGGCCTGCTCAGAGCAGTGCCTTGGCCCTAAGGGTCCTGCCCACACAGACCTTTCTGGAACTTTCCAGAACCTTCCAGGGGAGAGCACATGCCTCAAGAGACAGAGGGGCTGCATGCTGCAGAGCTCATCACCACAGACCCTGGATGCTGGGAAAGGATGGGAAGGGGCTTCTCCACCTGCTCCCATCACCCACACTCCCATCTTTCTGAGGGATCTTGCCTCTCCGGAGCCAGCAGGAGGGCAGAACATTCTAGAGCCATCCTGTCCATACTTTCCCTGCTTCCTAAGAGAGACAGGATGATTCATTTGAAACAGGACTTATTTCTGAAGCAAAATGACCCTCATTTTGGCCCCAAGTTCTCTGAGGAGTTCCCTGCTGGGACAGGCGGGCAGGTTGGCTTAGGAATTTCCTGTTTCCCAAAAGGACACCGGGTGGCTTCGGCAGGGCTGCCCAGGGCCCAGGCTTCTTGCAAACACAAATACTGTGCTTCTGCCCCCAATTTACGGAAAAACAGGCCTGTAATTAGCACCGAGCCGTGTTTAACTGCCCCAGGAGGGTGGATGTTTACAGAAGGCACCACAGCAGCACGCTCCAGAGAGGCAGGCGCGGCCTCGATGGTGGTCGGGGGCCCTCATGCGTCCAAGGGTGGGTGGATGGTGGGTGTGAGGTTCGCACATGTGCCCTCCCCGCACAGGCCAGGGGCACATCCTGACTGAGTGCTGGAGGAGAGGAAACACCCTGAGCACTTAGCTTAGCAGGGCCGGCTCAGGTTGGCTCCAGGTACATGGTCCTTGCGTGGCAGCACCTGGGACTGCCCCAGAGGAAGGCTGTACTGAAGCTGGCCCTGTGGGGGTACGGTGCGGTTCCTTCCACAAGAGCCTGTGATCACACGGGTCAGGGCCCTCCCAGCGCTTGCTACTCCTGGGTGTGGTTCCCGGCCCTATCCTCACCTTACCAAGTTCCCTGGGGGCACCTGGCTATTGCATTCCTTCTTGGGTAACTGCTACAGAACCCACAGGGTGCTGTGCTGCAGGCTTCACTTTGCAGTGGGGTTAAAGGCTCCCCTGAAACCAGTGATCTGACATTCAGGGAGCCAGGACCTGGGCTCAGTGCTGGGGCGGGAGAGGAGTGGTCCCGGCCTGCCCTTTGGAGCTGATGGCCGACGGGAAGAGAGGCCGGGCCCCAGCCTCTGCCCGAATAATGGGAATTGTGTGGGAAGGACCGGGAGGCCAGCAGCGGGGGAGGAGATTGGCAGCTGAAGGTTCCCTGAAACATGGCACGCATCTTGATTCTTAAAGATGAGGACTTGGCTGGCTCAGGATCTGCTGGCAGAGGGAGGGGACGCCAGGCAGAGGGCACAGCTGAGCAGCGGCTGGGAGCCAGGGGTGGCACATGGACACAGGGCTGGGAGGATGGCGTGGATGGGTCTCCAGGACAAGACATGGCCGGGGGGGTGGGGGTGGTTCTCATCCACCACCGAGGCCAACGACCTCGGTCTGGGCTGTGCAGCCCGCCTGTGACACTGCAGTGGGGAGGGGGTGCAGGAAAAGGCCAGTGAGCAGCAGTGCTGGGACCTAATTGGGCCAGGGGAGCCAGCACCGGCACCTAGAGTGTTCAAAACAGTGAAGATTAAACTTAAAGCGATTAGAACCTATTTTCTTTTTCAGGACATTAGCTGGTCAAAAATGACAAAAATGTCCTTAAGCCACGATGAGGCCGAGGCAGCGAACAGGCGGCCTTTTGTCCGGTGGAAAGGTCCGACCGCGCGGCCCGCGTGGGGCACCAGGGACCCACCTACCCGAACACTGGTGGAGGGAACCAGCCGCATTAGCCAGGGGATTAGACTGGCTGAGCTGCCAGGAGGCGGGGGCACTGCCGGCCACCCACAGGCTGCGGCCTGGGGTCCCACATCCGCATACTGGCCTCCTGCCGGGTCCAGGGAGGACGGGCGTCTTCCTGGCATTGCTGGGGCACTCGCTTGTTTGGGGGGCTGCAGGGTGCCCTGAAAACCACGGTAGAGCCTCAGGGCTCTGGCCCAGCTCTGTCCAGGAGGGAGAGTGAACCCTGTGACCCCTGTCCTGGTCTGGGGAACCCTGACCCAGTCAAATGTGATGCTGGGCACCGCTCCCCAGCCTGTTCCCCCAGGCCGGGCTGACAGCAGGTGGGGACCCTGGGGAGGGGCGCCTGGGGGAAGGGCGGGCCAGTGTAGCCCTTCCCCTGCGCCTGGCTCTTCCTGTCTCGCAGACACCGTCCTTGGGCCCGACATTTTCTCAAGCAAAGAAAACACGAGCCCACATTTCTTATCTGAGGGCAAACAATGAGGCTGCGCCTGCCGGCAAGGGACTGCCACAGCACGTCCAGTGCGCCAGGAGCCGGGGCAGCCTCAGCCAAGGCCGCTCCCCCCGCCCTGTGCGGGCAGGTGACACGCCAGCTGTGAGCCCAGTAACTGGAGCCCACCTGACGCAATGTGCCTGGCGTGGCAGTGACAATTGAAGGGTCTCTTCCCCGGCCTCCTTCCGAGCGCCAGCATTGTGGCCCCAGCACCCGCCCCCCGGGGCTCAGCGTAATTACAGGGTTGGGTTACCCCGAGAAACAGGCACTGGCATTGTTCCGTCCTGCACCAGACCCTGCTGCCCCTTCCCTTCCTTGCCCCTGGCTCCTTGGGCCAAGTCCCCTGAGTGCCATCCCCAGGGACCCTCCTCGATATCCTCCAGTGGCCCGGGGATGGTGGGATCTGCGGAGGGGGCAGGGCCCCTCTTGGGGTGCTGGGTGGAGAGCCTGGAGAATGAACACTGGGGTGTCTCCACTCGTTTTCCAGCAGTTGAAATTAAACGTCCAGGTGCAATGAGCTTGTTTTGCTGGTATTGTCCCCAGAGCCACAGAACACCGGCGGGGGCGGAGCTGCCCCTACATCCCACAGGGGCTGGCAGGGAAGGTGGAGGTGCTGAGCGACACCCCAGGGGCTCACACATCACCTACTGTCCCTCATGGCACACGGGATCTCAGCTCTGGTGTCCCCCACCTTTCAGGTAGAGGTGAAGGCCTGGGGGGGGGGGCAGGGTGTTTCTCCAAGTACCACTGTCTCCAAAGTGTCACTGCACGAAAGTTAAGCCGGCGTGGCCGTGCCCAGGCCCTGCCCCCACTGCCTCACTGTCACCGTTTCTCTGGGTGCAGAGTGGGCAGAGGAGTTCCTAGTCTGGGTCACAACGATCGTCACGTCCCTGTGTCCAAAAGCTCTGATGGGCCAGCTCTGAGGACCTCGAGCTGTCCCAGGCCCTGGGTGCTGGTTTCTCTGGGGAGCAGGTCCTCATCCTTGGTGTGGACGGAGGAACCGGGATGTGGACCAGGGCCACCTGAGCTGCCCACACCCCCGCCTCCCACTCCCGGCAAACACCCTGCTGTGTAGACCCCTGCAGGCTCCTCCCCACCCTGCATGGTAGCCCCTCCTTTGGGCATCCCGCAGACTGTACCCTGTCCTGCCTAGTGGCCAGCGGTGAGACAGCTCCGGTGCTTGGGCTGCCGGGAACTCGTTTACAGCCCTCATGCTGGCCCAGGTCACCAAATGGGGCTCGGGATTGGGGCTCATACCCAGGGCTGTGTCATCGGGCAGTGGGATGGATGGAAGGGCCAGCGGAAGGAGTCCCATCCCATTTCACAGGTGAGGAAACTGAGTCAGAGGGAGGCTGACAGGAAGTGCAGTCAGTGGAGTCCAGCCCTGGCCTGGGATGTGCAGAGCAGACCTGAGATGGCCCCCGCTGCCAGCCACTTCCAACCCAGGAGTCCGAGGCCAAGGGCAGGCCCCAATCCGCAGCGGCACCCTCGGGCGGCCCCTGGGCCCCTCTCCCCTCTCCCTGACCTCACAGCCGCCTGGCCCGAGAGCCATCATGTGAGATGGGTCACACGGTGCAGATTTAGACGTGAGCCTGTCGTCAGGGAGTGAGGAATGCAAAGCTGACCCCTCCCTCCCGCAAAGCCTCATCATGTGTGAAATAAGTTCTAGGGACCGTGGTAGCCCCCCAGCCTCCCAGGCAGAGTCCTCAGGACGTTTCTCTGAAATGTCCCAGAATCTTCTGGCAGTGAAGCCCCTTCTTGGAGTGCCTGCCTGCTAGCCAGGGAGGTGGTACGAGTCAGGGAGAATGTGGCTGGGTCCAGATGGGCCATCCTGGAGGGCTCCCTGGAGTAGGTAGCTCTGTGTGGATGCAGGACGGTGGAGATTTCCTGCGATGAACAAAGACTCGAGAAGGCTTCCTTCTTGGGTACGTGAAACCAAGTTCCTTTCCCACCCCCCATGTAGCAGCTGGGAATCAGGTTTCCTACAAAGTGGGTTCATGGGGAATATCCCTGATGCAGAAGAAAATCCTACTTCAGAGAAGCCCCTGTACCCTTCCTGTTGGCAGCAGAGCCATTAGCCTGTGAACCGCAGCCCCCTGCCTTGTCCCCACAGCTGCTTGACCAGTGTGAGCAGCATCTAGTGGCTTCTGGGCCAAGCCCCCCCGCAAATGCTGAGATAGGGGGCTCGGAGCCCTGGCCAGCTGGTTATCAGGGAGGGTGCAGCCTGGTGAGAAGAAGCGGGGAAAGCCCTACACCTCTATTCAGATAATTTTGTGTGTCCTCCTAGCCCACCCCATCTTCCACGTCAGGAAACTGTAATCTGGGAACTCTGGGAGGAAGAGGGTGAGGCCGCGTTCACCCTGAGCTTTGTGTGAAATAAAGGACCCGCCATACTTCTGACATTTAAGCTTTCTCGCCTCCATCTCTCAGCGAAGGGAAAGCGAAGGGAAAGCGATTCTTGGAGCCAGCCTCGAGGCGCTGGGTCCTGGGGCGACCGTCGGCCGCCCGGGGGAGGTGGTGTCTAGGGCCGTGCTTGTCTCGTCCCCGGGCAGGCCCACTCAGACCCCGTGTCTGTCCCGCGTTGTGGCTGCACCCTCAGAGCACGCGTGTTCTGGAGTGTCTGTCCTGTGTCATCCTCAAGGTGCATCCGGGTCCTTCCAGCCCACAAGCCCGCATGTGCCTGGCCGAGCTGCCCACCGCTCTACCTCACCCTGGCACTGAGACCTGTGCAGGAGTTGGGGGCAAGGCTGGAAGGCAATCGAGAAAACAGCACCGGCACCCAGAACAAAGGTGGGAGAGATTCAGACCAGAAACTTCCAGAAAGTTCTGGAAGTTCTGCCAGTTCTGCCCCAGCCAGCAGGTGCCAGGGCCCAGGCCTTCCAGCCACATGTGGGACGGGGCAGGGGCATGGCCGTGAGGCTACTCAGCTGGAAAACCTTGGGGATGAGCTGACACCCCGGATTGGGGTCGCCGGGTGGACTCAGCATTTTTCTCCTTATGTTGCTGTTTGTGGTCCTTTTGTGAGGAGGATGAGGGACAAGGGCCATCCCCTGCACTGCCTCCTTACCTCCCCCTTGGCCAGTTTTCCCGGCGCTGTGGGTGTTCAACTTTGACCTTTGGGATGAGATAATAGTGCTTCTGTCCCCAAGGCCACTTCGGAGCTGGTGCCCAGAGACGTAGCGAGTCTCCATGACTTATCCCTAAACACAGCGTGTTTGGACTTCTCTGTGCTTCTCGTCTCAGAGGAGCGGGCTGGCCAAGTGACTGGGGAAGAGGGATGACCCAGCTCTGGCCCTGCCCGGCACCACTACTGAGCTCTGACCTCCCCCAGGAAACTCAGCACAAAGCCTCCGCCCTCTCGCTGGAGCCCTGCCTGCCGCCCCGTCTCCCCTCCCCCAGGGCCCTTCCATTTCTGTGAGGACCCTGGAGGCACAGGGCTTGGGCCGTCCTTGGTGACCCTGGGGTGTGGGGACTGGTGTTTCAATAATGAATCACCGGCCCCTTTGCCCAAAGTGTGCAGCGGATTGATAGCCACCGGCTCTTTTTGCAAATTCTGGTCACCCGGCTGGGAGAGCAAGGGGACAGAGCAGTGAGCTGGGGGTGTGTATGGAGGGGTGTGATGGCCTGACTGGGGCTACCTGACACCCCTGCAGGGCGCAGTCCTGCAGCCCTGTGTGTTGGGGGGCTGTGGGGGTCAACTAGCTCACGGTCACTGTTGATACCTCCGCTGGCCGAGGTCAGCAGGGTCAGCTATTTCTGCTGCGGTTCACGTTCTCTGCCGGGCTGTGATTTCTCTCGTCGATGTGAGTGGAGAGCAGGAGCTGCCCTTACAGGAGAGCCCCCCCTCACAGGGGGCAGGAGGTGGACGCAGATGCTCAGAGGCTCAGCAGAAAGCCCGCTGGGGTGGGGGCAGCTCCTCACACTCCCCATTCCAGCCATCCCCTCGCAGGTGCCCCTGGGAACCGTGAACCCTGACCTTGAGCCCCTACGGCCCATCTGATGGTGCCTGGCAGACACCCCTGGGCGTCGGATCCCTGCAGTCAGCCCACTGACGGGTCTGCCGCGAGGAGCACTGTCGGTTCTGGTTTGTAACAAAGCCATTGGTGAGCCCGGCGTCGGAGCAGCGTGGTGGCGGGAGACTGCGGTGTCGGGAGCACCCAGAGCGTCCCCCTCGGGCGGGCGAGGCTCCGGATGGCGCTCCGGCCTTGTATCTTTGTTTAGGAACCTGGTTTTTATTAAATTTAATTGCTTCCTTTTCTGGCCTTAAATCAAGGGTGGCCTCAAAGCAGGGACAGCATCAATTTAATTTAATTACTCTGCACCGCGGCCTTCCGAGTAGAAACGTGGCTACCGGAGGCTCCCACCAGGCCCCCAATCGGGATGAGCCCGGCGGCCTCGGGAGGGCTCGGACCCCAACCTCACTGACCCCCACCCGGCCCTGCCGAGCACCCGCCTGGACCACCATTTTCACTCACTTATTGGTGTGTTTATTTTTCATTTGCCATTAAAACCGCGTCGGCTCTCTAACTCAGGGGCAATTCATTAAGGGCCATTTATCTTTTGCAGCGATATTTCACAAGCAGTGCCCAGCTCAGGGCTGTAAACCCGAGCTGGCGTGGACACTGGTGGCTCCGAAGCGGCACACGGGACATGCCTGCTGCCCCCACATGCCAGGCTGTGGGTGGGGACCGCAGCCGGGCACCCCCTCCCTGCATCCTGAGCCCCACAGCCCATCCGGTCCCGCCTCAGTTTCCGGAGCTCGCGGGTGGCTCTGTGCTGGGCTTGGCCTGAACGAGGCTGTGTCCGACATCTATCACCACAGAGAACCCTCGCTGCTGGGAGGCACCCGTCAGGCACGCAGCCCCGGCCCACAGCTCCATACCTGCTGGTACTCTGGGTTTTCACCCCTTTCCTGGACATGCAAATCCGGCAACAAAGGCAGCCTCGGAGGCTGACTCCAGCACATTTTATTAACCATCGGGGGTGGCGAGAGAGCACGGCATGATTGGTCCCTGCAGGCTGGGCTCCCCGGAACTCTGAGCAAAAACACTGGGAATTATTAAGATGATTTGTTAAATAATAGAAAATGTTTTTCATTTCCCAATTTCCAGCTCTTGCTAAAACCATCCTCCGACTGCCTGCTTCTCATTCCTTAATATTTAGACTTATGGGCCAATTTGAGGGTATTTCCTCTTTCTGCCATGATTAATGCTTCCATGAAACAATGTCATCACAAGTCACCTACCTACCCTGTCAGGCCGGCATCAATCTCGCTGGGCTGGGCGGTAATTTACGACTGTTGCCGGCAATTTGCAAACCTAATGGGGAGGAGGGGACGAGGAGCGGCTCCCAGCTCAGTCTGCAGCCTCCACGCTGCCCCCCCATTAGCAGAACAAATGGTGCAGACACCAGACATCATCTCCAAGGCTCGATAAATATTTTATCAGCCATAATGGAAATTGTCAAATGGATCTAATTGTACAATACGTTATCAGTGAGATATCAAAGCCGGGCCTGGCCTCTCCCCGGACCCTCCTGCGCTCCCCCCAACCCCCGGCTGCCAAGGATGCCAGTGAGGCAGTGGAGGGTGGATTCCCCACTCGGCTTGAATAATACCCCAGCCACTGCGGCCCTTTAAGGGGATGATAAATTTTGTGGAAATAAATAGCCTTATTTTTCTGTGCTTTGAGAGTCCTGATTTTGAGCCTGAGGGAAAGAGATAAACAGAGAAGCAGAAAGACAGGGACGGTGGGATGCAGCAGAACTTTCCTGGGACTAGAGTCTGTTCCCAGCCTCTTAGTTTCCAGGTGGTGACAGTCCTTAACAAGTGGTCGTGTAGTGGCCCAACAGAGACCCGCCTGGCATCCAGTGTTGGGGGTGGGGGGGCTGGTGTGTGGAAGGGGACTTTCCTCCTGGCCCCCAGGAGCCGGTGGCCCTTGGATCCACCTGGGGCAGCCGCTTCTTTAAACTCAGGGTCACACTGTGCACTGTCCACCGTGGCAACAGACTCCATGGTTCGAGCCAGACGCAGACCATCAGCCTGCAGAAGGGGGGCACACTGAGAGGGCAAGCTCTGGAGAAACCGAAAGTCTTGGCGTCCCGGTCTCCCCTCCCCCTGCCCGATGCATTCACGGGTCTGGTCCTGCAGGAAGGGGTGGGGGAGACTCAGGCGGGTGGCGGTCAGGCGTCTTTCACAGCCAGGCAAGACCTTTTGATTTCTAGAACAAACAGCGATGTCTTAGACCTGGAGCACATTTACAAACCGAGTGAAAACATCTGTGAACAAGCTTGGGACTCGCCGCCCGCCTGAGCGTGGGAGCCCTGCCTGGGCACTGGGGTTGGAACTGGCCTGCTCGGCTCCGGCCACAACTCTGCCCACGCCCTTCCACGTCCTTTATCTGACTTTCAAAATTGCATCTGGGTCTCGGGAATGCGCGGGAGCAGGGGATGTTCTCAGCCGCTGCAGCAGATGGTGGAAGGCCATGGCTACAACTTGTGCGGCCCTCAGGGAGCCTGGGTATCGGGACAGACAGCTCGTGTGTTGTGCGGTCCCTGAGCCGCACGCTCCCCCAAGAGTGAGCATTTTCCCTGCAGTGTGCGGCACCAGCATGGGGACTGGGAAGTTCACACAACTGTCTGCCCGCTGAGCCGTGGCTGAGGTTTAAGAGCAGACGGGCGAGGCTTAACGCAGGGTGCGGCCCTGGTGTGGTCGCATCACACACACCCCCGCCAGCTCCCGGGCTTCCTTGGCGGCACCCTGATCCATCAGTAGCAGCTTTTCTGTTAGGGAATCCTAAACATTTGCCTGGATGCAGGCTCCGGCTGTGTTTCTCATTAGATCACACGGGGGCTGGTGAACACGGGCACACGCGCTCACACACGGAAGCCTGCACTCTGTCTTTTCGGCTGCCTGTCATTTTAAATAAAAAGAGAGTGTGTGTTGGTATAACAGGGCCTCACTGGGTGATGTGGCTGGTTCGAGGCCCTTCCAGGACGGGGCAGAGTCGGCCCCCACAGCCCAAGTGCCCAGGTTTCACCGGCTGTCGGGGCGAGGCACATGCCTCGGCGCTGGTTCCCAGGGGCAGGAAGGGGAGGTGGTCTAGGCTTGGGGCTGGGAACTCCTCGCCTGCCTGCCATCGGGCGTCAGGACAGGTGGCAGCACCACTGGGCTGCCTCCTCTGCAGGCTGTGGAAGCACAGCTCTCCACTCGTCTCTGTCTCCTTTTTTTCTCACAGAAGCAGAGGACAACAGTCTCTGAAATTGTTTTCGATCCCCCCCCTTTTTTTTTTTTTTTGAACAGCGAGCATCAGGGCAGCGGGCAGTGTCTGCAGCTTGGAGAGCAGGAAGGGGATGGACTGGTCTGTGTCCCTGGGTGTTGGCCGAGGGTCTTCCCAGCAGACACTCAGCCAGCCTGTTTTGGGGGTCGGGTCTCCCTTGCTGGGTTTGTAGACCACGAGCTCCTCCTGGCACACCAAGGCCCCTCCCTTAGTGCTGCAGGCCCCCGTCTTGGGGGAGGGACACCCCCCTGAGCCCTGGCCACTACCTGCATGTGACCAGCAGCAAGGGTTGGCCACCACTCCCCACAGAGGATGGTGCTGGGGCTCCAGGATGCAAGCAGAAGAGCCCCCGGGAGGGAGTGTGGGGCCTGGCCATCTGTGGGGTCAGTCCCAGTAGGTGGGTCCTCCCCGGCAGGTACAGCTCTGGAACAGGCTTCTCCCGCTGTGGTGGTGCTGCTGCCCCGTGATTCTTGTTCACTCGAGATATTGTCCACTCCCACCCCATCAGGACAGACTGGAGCCTCCAGGGGAAGCCTGTGGGGGAGTGGGCAGAGGGCCTGAGGGGTGGCAGCCTCAGGTAGGGAGGCTAGAGGAGGTGTCTGGTTCTGCCCTGCCCTGTGGCTGTGGCGATCTCTACTGACAAACAGGGAGACTGAGGCCCATTTCCCAGAGCTGCTTGGCAACCTGCCCGAGGCCAAGACTTGAGATCTTGCCCAGGGCAGCTCCCAGCAAAGGGCACTTGCTTGTCCCCAAATTTTGTGAGTTCCAGGATGCCCTGGGCCAGGAGGTCAAGACTGGGCTTGTCAGGAGTCCCCTCTGCTCTCCGCCCAGGTAAAGGCAGATGAATCCTCCGTTGTGGGCAGGGACAGCTGGCAGGTAACCCCAAGAATCCTTTCACCCCTTGTCCTGGGGGGACCCAGAGGCCTCTGCATCACAGATGCCTGTGGAGCTGACCCCTGGGATCTCCATGCAGCCCAGCCTGTTATCCAGAGACCTTCTCCCCAGTCTCCTCCCCTGAGGTCACCCCAATCCAACCGCATCCACGACTCCCTTCCTCTTGGCGGCAGTCAAGCAGTTGAAATTCCTGGGCAAAGTACCAGGCTCACCACCCCTTCCCCAGGTGTTGCTGCTGGTCAGGGCCGGGGCAGGTGGGGATTCACCTCTGCCCCCCACACATCCTGCCCCTCCTCATCTCCCACCTCCACCCTCCACAGAGATCTTAACTGCAGGCAGGGACCTGGGGCCTTCAGCTGACCAGATCGGGTCTCGGCAACATGGCGGGATCCTTACGACTCACCCAGGGCTCCCAATCACCTTGTTAAGAAAGTGTGCTCTATCTAGCCAGGGTCCAATTAAGGGTCTGATTTATCTGAACGAGCCTTGGCTCCCTACTGTCCAGCACTCAGGCAACCCCATCACTCCAAGGTCGGGACCCCCAGGTCAGGAGGAATGTGACACCACCTCGGGGGACTCCCATGACCTCCTCACTGGGACCGGGCCTCCTGAGTCCTCCAAGAACCAGGGTGGGACTGGGCTGCAGTTTCTGCAGGACAGGATTTGTTGGTGGGAAAACATTCTGAACACCCCCCCACACACACACACACATCACACGCTGGGGTGTCCAGATTCTGTGTTGCAACGAAGTCTTGGTTCCTGTATGCACGGAGGTGTCCCCCACATCCTCATCACCTGCTTGGGTAGAAATTGGGGCTCCACTAACAAGGGGGGCAGCATTGACTTTGTACTGTGAGAGCTCTCAGCTGGTACGCTGGGCTCTGAGAAAGGCAGACTGTCTGGGGAGAATCAGATGGTCAGCTCGTGGTATACTCAGCCCCTACATCCACAGAGTCAACTGACTAAGGGTTGAAAATACTTGATAAAAAGATCCCAGAAAGTTCCAAAGAGCAAAACTTAAATTTGTATGCCTCCACTAACAACTTGCATGGCATTTATATTACATTAAGTATTATAAGTTACCATACATATTAGAAGTAGGATAAGTAAGCTGTGTGTGCGTGCTAAGTCATTCAAGCATGTCTAACTCTTTGTGACCCTATGGAGCATAGCCCACCAGGCTCTTCTGTCCATGGGATTATCCAGGCAAGACTACTAGAGTGGGTTGCCATGTACTTCTCCAGGGGATCTTCCCGACCCAGGGATTGAACCCGTGTCTCTTATGTCTCTGCATTGGCAGGTGGGTTATTTACTGCTAGTGCCACCTGGGAAGGAGGATGTATGTAGGTTATGTTTAAATACTGCTGGATCCTGCTGGAAGCGAGTCATGAAGATCATGCCCTTTAAAACTGTTGTGAAGCCTGCAGTCAAGGGCAACATGAGAGAGAGTGTGTGTGTCAGTATAAATGTGTGCTTGTGCATATATGTATGTGTGTGTGCAGGTGACATGTTCAGGTCTAAACAGTGATGTGAGGACGCTTTCTTATGCTGGATAATCGTGGGCACAGAGAAGTAAAGGAAACACGTGGTCCCCATGGTCCCTCCGGCCCCTTGCATGTCTCTGCTGTCCCTTCTCAGGCAGACTTGGAAATACACTGGGAGACCAGGGCCTCCAAGGAGATGCTCTGTGACCTCCCTTTGCACCACGAGGCTGTCCTGGATGAGATCTCTGTAAACTGAGGTCATATAGGCTGAGGACTGCTCATGCTTCGCTTGTTGTCTGGCTTGTGCTGTTTCCCTGTCTTTGAGCAGTGGGCTCCAGGTGCTGGCATTTGAATCCATGGCCCTCCACGTCCTGGTAAAGGGCGAGACCCTAGTCTCACCTCTTCAGGGAGTCTCAGTTGCATCTGGTCCACATGGCGGTATTGCTCCCTAGTGAGGTGCTGGGCAGGGCGA
>SJYV01056284.1:259561-303742 GCA_006410875.1 Neotragus pygmaeus | reverse complement strand
GGGGGGGGGGGGGGGAGGTTGGAGGGTCCGAGCAGGTACCACCTTGGTTTCCATCCTTGAGCCTGGGTCTCAGGCCAGGAGCAGAAGCCCGAGGCTTCAGGCTCCCCAAGTGGAGGGGCTCTGATCTGCTCCAGCCAGGCCCAGTGGAGTGTCTACTGTTTATTCATCAGGGTCTGATTCCTGTTTCATTTCATAAGATTCTTCCATTCAGATGCCAAGTCCCTGGGTCAGGCTGCATCGATAGCCCCCAGCTGGCCCAAGATTCTCTGATTCCAGTTGACCAGATCCTGCTCTGTGAACTTCATTCTTCTGCTCACATTTTGAGCTGCTGTTGGAGACCCGAGATGGGCAGCATTTGCTTCCGGCCTTCTAAGGGTGTCCCCTCTCCAGGGCCACACCCCACACCCTTTCCGGCTCCAGTGCCCTCAGTCAAGCCCCGGCATAGCCCTCTCAGCATGTGTGCTTACAGAGTGGTGGGTCAGGGCTGGGGGTCGGGCAGAAGCCCCCAGGAAATAGAGGAGTGCTGGGGGTGACATGGTGCCCCTGGGGGCCAGGACAGAGCAGTGTCCTAGAGGGAGGTCCTGTGGGGTCTTACTCTAGGGGTGACCCTCACCAGGCAGCACACCTGGGGTACCGTTGGGCCGACACACTAGGAGCTGTCAGTCGCCCTCCCTCAGAGCAGCCTGTCCTTGAGCATCCCTCCCCTTTCTGGGAGGCAGGGTTCCCCGCAGCAGGTGGCCCTGGCCCTGAGGTCGCATTTTGGATTTTGGAGTCTAGGAGACACCCACCTGCCCTCTCGTGTATGGACTCCGTCCTGGCCTCCAAGGCACCCATGGATGCTGGTCTGCAAGTCTCATGCGGGCTACGGTGTGTCCTGGCTGGGCCAGCCTGAGAGTTCTCTTTCTGACCAGAGTGTCCCCTGCATAGTGGCTCACTGGGCTCAGTGGCCACTGTGTGCTGGGATGTGATTGCAGGCGCAGCTCCAGGCGTGGTCAGAAGGCGGGCAGGAACAGGCCTGCAAGGCTCTGCAGCAGGCCACCATTCAGAAGGGCACCCCCTCCCATCAGTGACACTGATGGGCGAGTGACCTCCCTGACACCCCCTATCCTGTTGTCCCCACCCAGTGGTGGGATAGGAAGGGGACTATGTTTAGCAGGAGGCCCATATCTCTGGGACCCCAGAAGTATGCCCCAAGTCCCTGGAGCTTGGGGAGGAAGCAGTTGGGCAAGGAGGGCCAGGGAGGGTTTGCCGTCCACGATGCACTCTCAGCCCAGTGTGTGGACGTCTGCCCATCTGTTCTGCCCGCAGATCTGCTTGGGAGCCTCAGCCAGGCCAGACCCATGGCTTCCACCAGCACAGGGAACACAGTACAGGTGTGCCCCATGCTTGCCCACCTGCTGGAGGGGTCCCCCCACCCAGCGTTGGTTCTCCTGCTTGCAACCTGCACTGGGCAGCCCTTCCCCCTACCCTCTGAGCCTCAGTTTTCTCAGATTTAAACCATTTGATAAAACAGCCTTGTTGGCTTAAAATTCCCCAACAGCTGAAGACATCATTCTAAGCGTCAGGTCCTTTAGATGGTTTGAGGAGGTACCTTCTATTGATTCAAATTCAAGGAATGTTCTCCCTCTGGTTCCTCACCTGGCAAATCATTCTTGTCAGTTGAGTGTGTGACAGGCAGAGCTGGGGGGTTGCCATGCTGACCATGGATCCGTTGGAAGGTTCTGGTCCGCTGTAGACAACCTACTGAAGCAGGAGGCTTCGTCTGTGGTCTTGGTTGCTGAGTGCAAAGACTTTGAATGACCTTGAGAGGGCCAGGCTTCAGTGGGATGGTCATGCTGGGTCAAAGACATCTCTTATGAGATGGAATTCTCCAAAAGAATCCTGAGGGCATCTTCCCTGGCAGCAGAGCAGGCTGCGGAGAAGGGGTGGCCAAGGGTCGGGAAGGCTCTCTGTCCGCAGCTGCACGACCTGGCTTCCTGACCTCATCTACCTGACTTCCCTAGGTCTCTTCCTCCAGGTAATGCCCCCCGATCCTCAGACTTCCATTTCAGTGGAATTGGAGCACTGAGTGGTTTTTAGGAATCCTCAGTTTCATTTCGGTCTGTAGAAGTGAAAAAGGGGTCGGGGGGGAGAGGCAGCATATCTGTGAGTGATTCTAGGTTTTGTAACAGGAGAGAGTCCCCTGAGAAAGGACTCCACCCTATTCCTCTGGGTTTGGAGCCAGAAAGGTAAGAAGCCAACAGCGTTGGGACTAGATGTCCTGGAGGGGAGGGTCCGTGCTGAGTCTGATCACCAGGATGACATCCGCAGTTCCTCACCCCCATGAGCTGAGGGGCCAACGGGGTGAGGGCCTTCTCTGGGGCTGGGCTGGGGATCCTGGTGGCCCCAGTTCCCATCAGTCCTGTAGTCTGTATCTCTCATTTTGCCCTATGTGTCGGTGTATCCAGATGGAAGTCACCTGAGAGCAGGATGTACCTGGACACCAGGTGGGCAAGGCAGGGAGTCTGGGGGTTGGCCCAGGGCAGCGCTGGGACAGACCTCTAGTCACTCTCAGCCCCACCCAGCCCCTCCTTGCCTCACATCCAGGTGGACTCATCACACCTTGGTACCTAGAGGGGTCTTGGCCTGAGTACCAGCTGCTTATGGGCATCTGTGGACCCTCACTCACTGCTCTGCTTCTCTGAGAAATTGGCACCCACAGCATCTCCAAATTCCTCCTCTTTGCTTAGCATTGTCTGAAGTCCTCTACAAAGCCAGGCATCAGTGACTGTCTTTTAATCAGTGAGGAGTCACCATCCCTCCCCTCACATTAGCTCTCCCTTGTGGGAAAATGTTGGCTTGGGGGCCAGTAGGAAGCTGGGATGTCCCTAAACCCTCTATACCTGTGTCCCCTTCAGGCTGTTGGGGCATTGACCACAGCAGCTCCAGGGTCCTGTCCACCCCAGGTTCCGTGGTCCGGCCCACAGTTCTGAAGCTGTGGCATCACGTGTAGCTGTTGGTGTGTGTCTGTGGATCCCCAGTGTGGGGGCTCTGGGGAGTTAGGAACACAGAGCTTGCCCAGAGCTAACATTGCAGCTCCTCTGGCCGGGTTCTGTGCCATCCAGGCTTTGTACCCATGGCCTCGAAGGACAGGCTGGCATTTGTGGGGCTCCAAGAGGTCACCAGCCCAGACATGGAACACCATTTTATGCCAAGACTTTGCCAGATTTTATTTCACCAGAAAGAAATAAACTGACAGTTCATATAACTTCTTGTGTAGCTGAATTGCGCAGGAGGGAGAGTCCTGCCTAGGGCAGTGACTCCAGGGTTGAAGGGTGGGGCGAACGGGGTCTGAGATGCTCTCAGGCCACTGTCACCTTGGAAGTCGATTTCAGTCAGTTCCCACTGGGCCTGGGACAGACTCCTGTTGGGGAATGGCTGACATTGGTCCTTGGTGTGGACACTCAGTACCCTACGGGGCAGGAGGCTGGTGTCCGCTGTAGATGCTCAGTGCTGGGATCCCCTGGTGTGGATGGACAGCTTCTAAAAGACCCAGCCAGCCGGGAGGGTACGGACGTCGCTTTCTGGAGCTGCGGACTCCAGGCCTGATTGCACAGGCACAGTCTGAGGTTTGGGTGTCCACTGATGGGTGGAGGGGCTTTGGGGAGCTAAGGAACCCCCCAGAACTTGTTTCCTCATCTGATCTGGACAGGAGGCCCCAGGCTGTGTGAGATGCAGGCGTCTGCTCTCCTGTAAACACATGTGTGTGAACACTTGTCCTCCACCCCCAGGGAATCTGGGTGCCCCTCACTCAACCTGAACTCCAGTCGAAAGGAAAAAGACTTAGGGGGAAGCCAGTTCACAATCAACAGTTGCAGCTGAAGCTGAACCTTGCTCTTTAACCCCTGGGGTGTGTGGGAATGTGGGAGGGGCTGCCTCAGGTGGGGAGCTGTGACTGTGGTCAAACCTTGACCTCCTCATCCTGGTGTCTTCACCAGAACCTCAGGCCCCTGTGCTGTCATCCATCTGGCTGCCTTTTATTTCGACACAGCCAATAGGGTCACAGTGCCTCCCCTCACCAGGCACTGGACTCAGGGCCTTGGAGCACCCTCGTTCCCCTGTCTGGTCTGGAGAAAAGATGACCACAGTCTAAAGCTTCCCAAAGTCTGGAAATAAGGGACAATAGGAGGAGCCTTTTGGAGTGATTCTATCACAGGCATCCAACCATTCACTTGTCTACCCATCCATCCACCCATCCATCTTTCTATTATTCCATCCATCCATCCACCATCCTTCTCTCCATCCATTGATCCCTCCATTCATCTTTCTACCCGTCCATCCATCCATCCATCTGTCCACCATATATTCAGCTACCATCCATCCTCCTCTCCACCCATCCACTCATCTTTCTCTCCTTCGATCCATCTATCCATCCACTGAGACGTGTTAAGAGTCTTAACTTGGAAGGAACTGTCTCCACTCTGGCCTGTTAAACCTCTGCTGCTGCTGCTAAGTCGCTTGAGTCGTGTCCAACTCTGTGCGACCCATAGACGGCAGCCCACCAGGCTCCCCCGTCCCTGGGATTCTCCAGGCAAGAACACTGGAGTGGGTTGCCATTTCCTTCTCCAATGCATGAAAGTGAAGTCACTCAGTCATGTCTGACTCTTCGCAACCCCATGGACTGCAGCCTACCAGGCTCCTCTGTTCATGGGATTTTCCAGGCAAGAGTACTGGAGTGGGGACTATTCTGTCCCCAGCTCTGATAAAGAAGCAGGCTTCAGGGAGGTATGGAGCATGTTGGATTCCTTTCCTACTGCACCACCTTCTCTGGCCCCAAGTGCACTTATTTATGGAGCCATGCTTCCCGCATGGGGTCTCTGAGAGCACGGGCCAGTGACCTCTAAGACAGAGCTGTTTGCTGCCCCACCTGCCTCCTAGCCCCTTGCAGAATGCTGTAAAGACACTACCCAGGTGGATAGGACTCAGCCAGAGCACCAAGGCCATGGCCCCAAGGACCATGTCCTGGAGGCACCCATTCTCAGGTAGAAAGGACTTTGCCAAGAGGCTGAGGCTGGTCCTCCACGTCTCCTTTCCTGCTGGGTCTCCTCTGTCCCTGCCGAGCCCAGTGCTGAGGACAGGCAAGGGAGCTGCCCCCAAGGAGAACCCTAACAGAGGCTGCTCCTAAAGGACCCTTAGCTGGGACATGTCCAGGAAACACCAACCCAGAGGAGCTGACCAGACAATCTTCAGCTGACGATCAGGCCAGGACTGCTCCCCAGTGGCATTGCCCCCTGTCTTCTGAGTGGAAGTGGGTGAGCCCTGTCTCTTCCCTGTGTGGGCTTCCAGTTCACCCTCTCCTTCCACCTCCCCATCTCCCCCAGGCCTCCCCCTCACCCACACATCTTCATGTTCACAGCAAAGGCAAGCACCAAATGGGGTGCAGGCTGTGGCAGGGCTCAAGCCCATGGGGGCTGGACAAGGGTAAGGCGCACGGGCTGGCAGTGGAGCTGGAAACAGCATGAGGTCCTGGGCTATGTGTATCCACATGTGTGCATGTGTGTGTCCGCGCATGTGCAAGTGTGTGTTCTGTGCTGGAACGCAGCCCGAGTTCAGTGGAACAGCATGCCCAGCGGGCAGCTGGCACTCCTGGGTGGGAAGGCTGGGCTTCGTCTCCTGGGGGGCGGGCTGAACCAGAGTGGGTCACAGGGAATGCGTGCGGGGAGAGCACACACCAGAACCTGCCTCGCGTCTCTCAGAGGCCGATCCTCGGAGCTGGCAACAGCTTCTCTCACTGATGTTTGGTCCCAGAGAGCCCGATTCCTCCTCTGGAAGAGGCCGTCCTGTTTGGATCAAAAAATAATTAGCAGAGCTTTAAGTGGGGGTTTCAAGTACACATTTAATTTGCACTGATTAACAGTCATATGCTAAGTAAACACCAGCTGAATATTAAACTGTCACGTTGAGCAGCACAGCACGCATGGGTATAGAGAAAACTCCGTGAATATGCCGTTTCTATAACTGGCGATTATATTAATAACATGCAACACTTGTCTCACAAAATTCAAATTAATACGCGCATCCCAGCACGGAGATCCGCACTCGGGCACTGCGGTTTAACGTGTTGCTGAGAACCTTCCTTCCCAAACTCCACTTTACAGAAGGTCACAGTTCCTGAAGCAGTTAGGCTGATGAACAAGAACTAAAGTAAAACCCACCTTGGATTTCTCGCCCGCTTCCGACTCCATCTCTGTATCCGTGGGCCCTTTGTCTGTGTGTTTCTGGTGCTGAGCCGTGTCCCGCGGGCCCTGCCACCTCTTCCCTGCAAGCTGCTGCACTGTCAGCTGACCTTGTGGGGCTTTCCCGTGATGCGCCATTAGGATCTGCATGGCCATCCACTGCCCTGTCCCTAAATGGGCTGATGGGGGCTGTCACCAAATGCCAGCATGCTCCCCCTCAAAGGGATAGACACTTTTTGGTGGGGGCTCTCGTCCCAACCGTCAGGCTTGGGGCGGGGCCATCTGTGCATTCTACAGAGGTGGCTTGACCCTTCAGGGACTCAGATGCCAGGTGGGTGCTGTCGGAAGGGGCCTCGGCCACGAGGCCCATCCAGGTCAGGGATCTGGCCCTTCTGTAAGCCTCTGGCTCCAGGTTCAGGTGGCTCCTGGGGGGCTTTCTCCCCTCTTCCCACTTCCTTGTCCCCCATGGTCCCAGCTGGGCCCCGTGTCCTCAAGTCCTTCAGCACAGGTTGACTACTGGGGCATCCTTTACAACTGCCTGTTGTGGCCCAGGTGCAGACCCGAGGCCAGCTGGGGAGGGCTGAGGACAAACACTTATGAAAACTGCTGGAAATTCAGTCTTAGTAAAAGAAAAAGAAACCGGATTCTGTCATTCAAAAAACACACACAAAAACCCCACCAACACCAAAACTAAGTCTTTCGTTCATGCGAGTGGATGGAGGTTCTTCATGAATCAACTCCTTCAGCCCTTGTAGGAATTGACAATGCTCCTTCCCCAACCCCAGAGCCCTGCGTTGGCTCCACGAGGGGCCAGAATCCTGGCCTGAACATGGCTGGTGGCCTCCCTGACCCCCGAGATGTCCTGACTCTTCTCCAGGGACCCCTAGGTCACAGGGTTCTTGGGAATTTCCCAGGAAGGTCCCTGGGAGAGACTGCTCCTGGGTCTCTGGGTAGCAGTTCAACAGCCAGGCGGGGCAGGTGGTGGGCCGGGAACCTGCAGATCCTTGCTTGGAGGGTTTAAAAAGAAAGTAAAATGAAGGAAGAAAACCTAGGCTGCTGGGCTTGGCTGTGGCCGCTGTGCCTGCCACGCTAGGTAGCACCGTCTCAGTACTCAGGCTTCGTCTTGCGGCATCCCCGCCTGCTCTCAGATCATGCCGGGTTTCCCGGCAGTGCTGTGTTGTTGCAAGCTTGCTGTTCCCACCCTGACGACCCACCAGCTCTCCCCCTTCCTCCATCCAGAAAGGACCAGCGTTCCCTGACCCACCCGGCCATCCCCAGCTGCTGAAGAATGAGATTACAACTGCCGTTTCCCACTTTGCAAAATGCACTTGGCGTTTGGGGAAAGCAAATGCTTCGTCTTTCACTGGAATGAAGCCTCCGTGGTTGAAGGCTTCAGGGATCTGGTGAGGCCAGCCCAGCCTCGGCTTAGGGATGAAGCTGGGTTTCTCCTCTCCTTTCTCTGACCCTCAAGTGCTGGGGCCAGTCCTGCCTTACCCTTGTCGTCCTCCTCAGAGCTGTTTGGTATAATGGACTTCCTTAAATTAATAATGCGTAGAAGGAGATTTACAACACATTGCTAAAATATTGTCTCTGCCTTTTATTCATGCATTTGTCACCATGGCCTCTGATCGAGGTGCTCAGAGGAGGGATAAATAATGAAGAGAGAAAACGCTCTGTCATAATCCAGGACCATTTGCAAATTCATCACCAACATTCCTGGAGAAGGAGAGACAGAGAGATGACAAATACCCCGCGGTGCTAATATATCTCGTTGATGTCCTCTCCGTTTATTCAGATAACCTACTTGGGCCGTGATCGAATGAGGGGCTCTTGCTGCCCAGCAACAGATGGGGCCAGGCCCAGGCGGGCTGCGGGCTCCCCAGGGAAGGAACGGTGATGACGCATTTGATCGGGGCTAGTTGGGATGTTAATTGTGGTCAGTTTGATTTCGGGTGACTTTGGGAGAAATTGCTTTTGGAGGAGAAATGAAGAAGATGCCTCCTGCCAAGAGTCCTCCCGAGTNTGACAATGCTCCTTCCCCAACCCCAGAGCCCTGCGTTGGCTCCACGAGGGGCCAGAATCCTGGCCTGAACATGGCTGGTGGCCTCCCTGACCCCCGAGATGTCCTGACTCTTCTCCAGGGACCCCTAGGTCACAGGGTTCTTGAGAATTTCCCAGGAAGGTCCCTGGGAGAGACTGCTCCTGGGTCTCTGGGTAGCAGTTCAACAGCCAGGCGGGGCAGGTGGTGGGCCGGGAACCTGCAGACCCTTGCTTGGAGGGTTTAAAAAGAAAGTAAAATGAAGGAAGAAAACCTAGGCTGCTGGGCTTGGCTGTGGCCGCTGTGCCTGCCACGCTAGGTAGCACCGTCTCAGTACTCAGGCTTCGTCTTGCGGCATCCCCGCCTGCTCTCAGATCATGCCGGGTTTCCCGGCAGTGCTGTGTTGTTGCAAGCTTGCTGTTCCCACCCTGACGACCCACCAGCTCTCCCCCTTCCTCCATCCAGAAAGGACCAGCGTTCCCTGACCCACCCGGCCATCCCCAGCTGCTGAAGAATGAGATTACAACTGCCGTTTCCCACTTTGCAAAATGCACTTGGCGTTTGGGGAAAGCAAATGCTTCGTCTTTCACTGGAATGAAGCCTCCGTGGTTGAAGGCTTCAGGGATCTGGTGAGGCCAGCCCAGCCTCGGCTTAGGGATGAAGCTGGGTTTCTCCTCTCCTTTCTCTGACCCTCAAGTGCTGGGGCCAGTCCTGCCTTACCCTTGTCGTCCTCCTCAGAGCTGTTTGGTATAATGGACTTCCTTAAATTAATAATGCGTAGAAGGAGATTTACAACACATTGCTAAAATATTGTCTCTGCCTTTTATTCATGCATTTGTCACCATGGCCTCTGATCGAGGTGCTCAGAGGAGGGATAAATAATGAAGAGAGAAAACGCTCTGTCATAATCCAGGACCATTTGCAAATTCATCACCAACATTCCTGGAGAAGGAGAGACAGAGAGATGACAAATACCCCGCGGTGCTAATATATCTCGTTGATGTCCTCTCCGTTTATTCAGATAACCTACTTGGGCCGTGATCGAATGAGGGGCTCTTGCTGCCCAGCAACAGATGGGGCCAGGCCCAGGCGGGCTGCGGGCTCCCCAGGGAAGGAACGGTGATGACGCATTTGATCGGGGCTAGTTGGGATGTTAATTGTGGTCAGTTTGATTTCGGGTGACTTTGGGAGAAATTGCTTTTGGAGGAGAAATGAAGAAGATGCCTCCTGCCAAGAGTCCTCCCGAGTCTCTATCTCTGTGGAGAAGAAAAGTAGCTGTTGCTTTTATTGACACTTTAGTGGCTGGGTCCCTTTAGGTCGATGACCGTTATTAGCAAGAAGGACTGGCCCAAACTCAGATCAATACCCCTGAGTGAGTCACACAGTATGTTTCTGATTTGGAGGCTTTTGCTTGCTGGCTTTTCCCTCCTCCTGGCGAGGGCCTGAGCCCTGCACTTGGTCGGGTTTCCACTGATAAAAACTGGAAAGGGGAAAAGATGTCTGTTTGGGGAGACTTTTCTCCACACCAGACAAGGCTAGACTTGTTCAGAGGCTCGCTGCTTCTGTGGTCAGTGGGGCCACCATCCCAGCGCCTCCCAGACCCGCTTCTAGGAATCAGACCTGTCTATGGGGGTCTCTGCACCATCTCAGCACTGCTCCAGGAGTGGGGGGAGGGGGATGTCAGTACTGGGACAGTCTCCAACTGCCTCAGTGGGGCCAGTGGTCCCCAGAGTGCCTGGAGGGGGCCTGATGCTGTGGGGTCTGCACGTGGCACCATGCTGTCGGTCACTGGGTCTCTGGGCAGTGACTGGGGCTGAGGGTGGGCAGAAGGGGCAGCCTAAGGGTCTGAGAGGCAAATGCTGCCCCAGGGCTGGCCACAGCCACCCAATCTCCTAGGCTGAGGTCCCAGGACAGGATTTCAGCACCTGCTCGGTCAGCCTGCCAGGCTCACAAAGTGGGAAGTACCAAAGGGAGGTCTTTGGGCACTGGCTGAGCCCAAGCCAATAGCTGACCCCCAGGGAGGGGGCTGGAGTCAGCAGATGGAACGTCCAGGATGCCTGGTTACATTTGAATTCCAGATAAACAGTGTATAATCTTTCAGTAGATGTATACCCCAAGGACTGCAAGCTTTTTATAGTATCTATTGCATTTTAGGTATTGTATTTATTGTATTTTAGCTGGCAGCCTTACCTCCAGGCTCCACGCCCTGTGATGACCCACTGGAAATAGAATGGTGTGTGTGTGGAGTCGGGGGCGGGTCTCTGATGCCCTCTGACACGAGGCTCAGCCAGGTCCAGTCCAGCTGTTCGCAGGGACCAGGTGCACCTGTGCAGAAAGGCCACACTGGAGCAGGCACAGAAGAGAAGTCGAGACTGCAGAGAAGTTCTGGCTGACAGGTGACAGGAGACTTGGGCCCATTCTGAGGACAGAGTCATATGCCTGAACAGACTCCTGAAAAGTTTCCAGAACTGACAGGGTGCCCCGCCAGCAGGTGTTCCAGGGAGGCTGTGCGTGGCTGGCTCAGACTTATCTGGGAACCGAGACGGCCCAGGAGACACCCAGGAGGGCAGTATTTGGGAGGGTGACCCCAGGGGCGGCCAGGGGCCCCGTGCCCATGCGTGCCCAGCTCCCTGCAGCCGTGGGCTGCATGGAAGGCTCTGTTCTCTTGCCTGAATGTTTAACATTTTGTAACATATTGTAAGAAATTGTAACATGTTATAAAAATTATGAATATAATGAATGCTCATTGCAGAAAATACTGAAGCATAATGAAAAATGAAAAATCTCACATCCCACCACAGAGAGGTAATATTTGGTTACTTTTCAGTCTTGTGTGTTTATCTTTTATATATAGATACATGGATATAATAATATAAACTACACAATTTATATCCATCCCTGTATGTTGTATATATGTACGAGATACAGACAGATAAATTACTTCCTATACATAACACATGACTTCAGATCAGAGTGCTCCCACATCTTTGGCCTCTAAACCTCTCCAGTCCATCTTAGCAGCAACCACCAGTAGCCAGGGTCTCAGGATGGGGAAAGGAACCTCCTTTTTGTTGAATGACCCTCATTCTCGATCATAAGTCTCAGTCACACCCTGAGAGGCACCCTTACCACAGCAAAGATGAAAACACAAGACAACGTAAAACTCCAGTCTTGTCCTCAAGGGGTCTGCTTTGCAAAAGGGGAAACCAGACCCGATTTGGATCTTAAAACTTGTTTCTGTTTAAAATACACTATGATTATTTAAATGAGGAGCGCTTGCAATCATTTTAATGTGTGTGTGTGTGTGTGTGTGTGTTCAATCTTGTACCTATAGGGTTTTTGCTCAGTCAGTTAAATTTTAAAATTGACATTTTCTTTAAAAGCTGAGAAGGCGTCCTCCCCCTACCCATGCCTGGAGAAGTTGACGCAGTGGGAGAGACCAGTTTCTGGGTTGGGGAAGGAGTCTGGGTGTCAGGATTTATTAAATTCGTTTAGAAAAAGCAGACAAGTTAGCCCCCCGGTGTGCCAGGCTGCAGCCCTGCATGAACCAGGGCATGGCCCCAACCACCCTGGTGGCCCAGGGTGAGCAGGTGGGAGGGGGGTCCCCCAAATGACATTGGATGCACTTAGACTAAACATTTGCCTGTTGTTTGTCTGCAGTTCAAGACTGTGTGTCTTGTACTTTCATCTACTGAGACCCTTCCCATCCCCAGGCTAGAGGGGATGCATGTCACACCTTGCATGTCACTCAGGACCTGGCAGGGGCAGGAGGCCACCCCCACCTGTGGCCAAGGGTCTTACCCTGCACATGGAGCTAGGGTCGGGGGGCCTGCTGGGGTCAGCCCCTGCGTGAAACTGTGGCATCTGGATGGGCCCGGGAGGCAGCAAGTAGCTGTTGTGGGACTCTGGTTCCCTTCCCTCAACCCTGCCTGGAGCCCTGGGCCCCTGTGCTCACCCGTCTGAAAATCACCCACTGACGGGTCAGCCTGAGATGCTGGGTAACACGCCCCTTGTTCACTGATGGATGCATGAGCTCACCAAGCATCCATGCAGTGCCTACTGTGTGCACAGCCGCCCTGCAGCATCTTAGAGGGTGGGAAGGGACCTGGACCTCAAGGAAAGCCCTCCACCCCACTCCTGGGTCTGAAGACCTCGAGGGAAGGAGACAGAGAGCCCCCTGGGGCCCAAGGAGCAAACAGGGTCCACCCTCCTCTTGCTCAAGTCACAGGGAGGCCCCAGATAGCCTGGATCAGGATGCCTGTCCTGGTCAGTGTCCTCAAGCCACACCCTCTGCTGTGACGAAGCCTCAGTATGACCGAGGAGGCCTCTCTGCAGGAATCACCAACCTCCACTTCCAGATGAAGGAGCAGAGCTCAGAGATGTCAAGTGCCTGCCCAAGGCCACGCAGCCAGGAAGAGGCTGGATTTGAGCCCTGTGCCGCATCTCAGGCCGACTCTGCTATGGGTTGGGGGCTCCCCCTTCTTTTACTTTTCCTCCCCTGTGACAACATTGTCCCTCTAGTTTATGAGACCCTAAAAGGGAGAGAAAATGCAATGAAAGCCCCTTTCCCAGCCCTCGACAGCCTGGAGGGGGTGATGGACTGGACTTGACCTTCTGGGTCTTTTTCTGTCCCAAGAAAGGGGTTCATGGGGACCAGGTGACAGTTGAGGGAGGCCAGCTGGGGACGTTCCAGCAAAACAGAGCTATTTGCAGAGTTTCTCAAAAAACGGCAAAGCTGCACTGCAGATCTACCAGAAAACACGCACAAAACGCGCCCAGAGCGCCCAGGGAAAAGTTTACTGGAAACTTGGCCGCAGGGCTCGCGAGGCTTTTTGTTTGCTGGTCACAGGCGCACCGAGTGCAGAGCGAGGGGTTTCCCACATCTTGTCAAAGGCCTGCGTTTCCTCTCTCCTTTCTCCTCGGGCTGATTAGCCGCTCGGCGATGGCGTGAGGACATGTCGGGGGTAGGAAAATGGGGGTCATTTTGGAAAACCTCTTTGTGGATGGGTCGGGAATGGGGAGAAAATGAATAGTTATAAGCTCATTTCCATAGAAACTGTCTCATTATCATGCTGGCTGCCCCTGGAGGAGGCAGGGCTTCCTGCCAGCAAACGGGCCCACAATTAAGTGTCCCCTGCCCGCCTGGCTGCCAGAGAGGCCGGTTGCAGAGATGGCTCCCAACCCCAGCCAGCGCAGCCCAGAGGGCTGTCAATGCGCCTGCTTTCTTGAGCCATCAGACATCTGCGTGGGGATTTTTCTCGGCGTTTTAGAAAACAGAAGCTCGCCCCAGCTCACAACCGGGCACTGCCTCTGTTAGGCGATCCCAGACAGAGGTCTTCCTGCAGTTTTCACTGGATGTGGTGTGAGCAGATCTCGAAGATGCTGAACAAAAAACGTGGGAACAATTAGGTTTAAAATCACTTCCTGGGCTGTGCCCTTTGTCCCCTTGCTCGGGAGGCACTTTGTCACCGAGCTCTGGGGCTGGCAGGCTACTCCAGAGGCGGGTGGAGGGGCCTCTGTCCTCCACAAGGGACTCGGAGAAGCCATCCTGGGTGTGCAAGCCTTGCCCTGCCTGTACAGTCACCCTACTCGTGTCACTGGGTCTGGGAGAAGGGGAGAGAGTGTGCGACCTAGGTAAGAAGCAGGGTTTCTTCTGAAGGAGCCTGACAGAGGTGGAGCTGGGGAGGAGGAGGTGGGTGCTGAAAAACCGGCTTATTTGTTCTTTCTGATTGCGGTGAAATAAACAAGGGATCGGGATTGTCATCTCAACCACTGGCAAGTGTGTGATTCGTGGCATTAAGTATGTCTCTGCATGCGTGGCTCTCTCTGCGCTCTGTCCCAGAACTTTGTTATCAACTCCAACAAAAACTCCTTCCCATTCAACGGTCATCCCACCCCTCCCCCAGCCCCTGGCATCCTTTCTTCCACTTTCAGTCTTTTGGATGTGCTGGCTTATGTTTTCAAGATGGAACAGCATATCCCAGGGAAGCAGAGATCCTTGTAACTCCTCTGAGTCCATAGCATTGCAGGGTAGACATCCCCACGCAGATGTCTGATGGCTCAAGAGAGCCATGCCCTTGACTGGGTCATAGTCTCTGGGCAGTTTTTTTTTTTTGAACTTTTTCTTTTGTATTGGGGTATAGTCAATTAACGGACAAGGCAACGATATTGTGATAGTTTCCTGTGAACAGCAAAGGGATTCAGCCATACATACATATATATCCATTCTCTCCCAATCTCTGTGCATTTATTCATTGCCTGTTTGCCCTGATTTTGTGAACTGCCTGTTTGGACAGAAATCACCCCGCCCCTGGGAAGGGAATGATTTAGGGCTGACAGCAGTGAACCAGCCGAGCAGGAAGATGCACGCCTGCCGAGGAGGGAGTAAGCCCACAGCATCGCAGGAAAACAAGACCAGTGATGGGGAAATTGCAGACATAGCCAGCAAGGGTCTGAACTCTGCTGTCCCTTAACCTTCAGGGCTAGCGATGAGGCAGGGGCTGGACTATCCCTGTTGTATCGTCTCAGACTTTAACAGCGGCAGGAGTAGAGGGTCAAGGCTCAGAGACATCCCAAGAGGGAAGGCCTGGGGATCTGTAGACACAGCTCCTGGAGCACTTTAGGAGGGGGGCCTTGTGAAACCCCTCAGCACTGAGCCTCAGAGGGTATTTTTAAGAAATGCTGGCAGCTCGCTCAGCACAGTCTTGAGTGTCCAAACTGTGTGTCCATCCAGACGGCCTGAATGAGCCCCTGGACCATTGTGTATAGTGGATGCTCAGCTAAAAGCTGTGAAGTGAAATCCATCAGTGAGGTGAGTGGGCGTGTTGGTTTCCACAGGAACCCCAGAGAGGGGACTCAGACAGCACGGAGGGGTCTCTCCCAGTCCTCGAGGCAGGAAGTCTGAGGTCTAGGTGTCACAGGGCCCAGCCCCTCCCCCTGGACTTCAGGGGTCTGCTGGCAATCCTTGGGCTCCATGACTGTGGATGTATCACCCTATCTCTGTGTCGCCCTCACATGGCCTCCCCCTCTTCCTGTCTACATCCAAACTTTCCCCTTTATAAGGACTAGGTCTGATGGGACTAGGGCCCCCTCAGACTTCATCTTCACTTCCCTAAATACACCTGCAGTGGTCCTGTTTCCAAACAGGTCACACCCTGGGGTGCTGGGAGATAAGGTTCCAACACTGGCTGCCTCTGGACCCAGTCTAACCCATAACAACAAATAGTTGCCCAATTCATCCTGCCTGGAGCCATGTTCCCTAGGAGGCCACTGGGGAGAGGTCTGCACACCCAGGTCGGGCTCCTGCCAGCTGACAGTGCTTCAAGCACCTGGGCACCCCAGCTTCCTGTCCGGCCAGCTCACTGACCCCTCTGATACAACCGTTCCGGCCACCAGCCTCACCCCAAATCCTGTCTTCAGAGGCAGCCACCCCATGAATTCTGTGCCGCTCACACGGCTGACCAGTAGCTTAAGTATAATGTGTGATAAACACAGGAGATCATTCTTTTCTGTGGTTTTCTAAGGTTTGAAAAGTTATTTAGAGTAATTTTAGGTTGTCCTGGGCTTGGCAGACAGTGTGATCGGCAATGCGAAAAGACAGGTTTTTTTAAATGCAAGCTTTTTGCTGCTTTGTTTCTAATCTTTAGAAACACGATCAGTGTCAGCAGAGGAGGAGGCCGACAGCAGTTTTCGCACACGCAGGCTGCCCGGGCCTCATGGGTGAGGGCTTCGGAGCCGCAGCTGCTGTGTTCCGAGAGAGCCGCTCTCACGCTTCAAATTGGAAACCTACACTCGGCCTCCCTCTGGCCGGCGTGTAATCCCGCAAGCAATCTGCTGATCGGACAGAAAAACTTTTCCTTCGTGTAGTCGGCTGTGTCGGGAGAGGATGGATTTGAAGCGTGAGGAATTGCTGGCTAAGTGCTGGTGGCAGCGGGTGGCCTGGACAGGGCGGGGGTGAGCGAGGTGACCTGCAAGAGAAATGAGGTCGTGGCCCCGCGGGGTGGCGCCCGTGCAGACCTGGCCGCATTGATGGGATGAAATGGGGGACGCTGTTCTAGGGGAGGGGCCATGCTGGGGGCTCCTGGGAAACACGCCGTGGGTTGTGTCGTCCGCCTCCCATGGGCTGCCAGCTCCTGTGGGTCGGTTGGGAGAGCCAGGACTCAGGGGACCCTGACGGGCCAGCTCTCCACCTCTGCCATCTTGGGTCACATGCACAGGCCTGCTCCCAGCTGTGCAGGCTGGAGTCTCAGCCTTCCAGATGCCTCCCCCAGCCCTCCTGTCTATGACGCTATGGAGAAGAGCTGTGCCTTTGCCAGGGGGCCCAGCCCACGAGGAAGTGCTCAGATAGGGCTCGGGCCTGCTGGGTCCTCCTCTACTCAGCCCTCCCCGAGAGGACATGGTCACAGGCAGGAAATCTCCTGACATGACCACCCCCCAACTCCACCACTGGGCCCAGTGATAGAGCTCAACTGGACTTAGGAATAGGGGTTCCCCTGGCCCTCCCTGGACTCAGAGATGGTGTCTCACCTGGACTCAGGGGTGAGGGGCTCACCTGAACTCAGGGATGGGACTTACCTGGACTCAGGGATGGGAATTCACCTGGACTCAGGGGTGTGGGGCTCACCTGGACTCAGGGATGGGATTTATCTGGACTCAGGGATGGGACTCACCTGGACTCAGGGGTGGAATTCATCTGGACTCAGGATTTGGGGGCTCACCTGGACTGAGGGATGGGGGCTCCCCTGGACTCAGGGTGGGACTCACCTGGACTCAGGGGTGGGGTGGAGGGGCTCCCTTGGACTTGGGGGTGGGACTCACCTGGGCCCAGGGATGGGACTCACCTGGACTCAGAGATGGGAATTCACCTGGACTCAGGGGTGTGGGGCTCACCTGGACTCAGGGATGGGATTTATCTGGACTCAGGGATGGGACTCACCTGGACTCAGGGGTGGAATTCATCTGGACTCAGGGGTGAGGGGCTCACCTGGACTCAGGGATGGGATTTATCTGGACACAGGGATGGGACTCACCTGGACTCAGGGGTGGAATTCATCTGGACTCAGGGGTGAGGGGCTCACCTGGACTCAGGGATGAAACTTAACCTGGACTCAGGATTGTGTGGCTCACTTGGACCAAGGGATGGGGTTCACCTGGACTCAGGGGTGTGGGGCTCACCTGGACTCAGGGATGGGATTTATCTGGACTCAGGGATGGGACTCACCTGGACTCAGGGGTGGGGGGCTCCCCTGGACTTGGGGTGGGACTCACCTGGGCTCAGGGATGGGACTCACCTGGACTCAGAGATAGGGCTCACTTGGACTCAGGGATGGGGCTTCACCTACTTTGGGTTAAATCTCACCTGAACTTGGGAATGTGTCCAGCTTCCTTTTCCTATGGCTGCACTATAGGTGTGTTGAACACTGCAAAATGGAAGTTGAGAAGAGCCTGGGAGAGGGACTTCCATATTCTTCTGAGGGGGGCCGGAATGGCCAAAATACACCCTCTCTTAGCCCCTGGTCCTTCCTGTGTCTGAATCTGAGGCCACAGTAGAGCCTCACCTTGCTTTCCGTTTGGCTGAAATTCATTAACTGCCAGGAAATCATGGATTTCCCAGCCCAGCTTTTTCCACAGACGTCCACTTAGCAGAGAAAATCAAATTGAGGCAAGCAAGTAACAAGAAACAGCTCTGGAGGACTCTGCTGAGAAGTCAGACTGTCTGCCCTCCCGGTGCGGCTGGTGGCCGACATTACGGGGGTCATTTTGCAGACACCCTGGGGTCCACTCCAGGTGCAGTGGGCCACTCTGCAGCTTCTGCAAGTGCCTCTGGGTAATTCTCAAAAGAAGAGTGAGTCTGTAGGCCCACGGTGGGCCCAGTTCGAATGTACCACCAGGGGCCTGGCTTTGGGCTCAGGCTCCCATTAAAGGGGACCTTTGCTGGGATGCACCCCCAGGAGAGCATGTCACTAGTGGCTCATGGCTTCTCTTCAAAGAAAAAGTGCTCGTGTCATAGAAATGCTGTGCACCGCCAGGAACCAGGGGCTCTGCTGGCAGTGGACACTGGACAGACCCCCTAAGGGCCAGCTGGAGGTGGGTAGAAATGGGAGGTCACCCTGAGCCAGATTCTTGGCCTGAGTGACCTTATGTCTCATCTGTAAAGCGGGACAGTCACCGGGCCAGCCGTTCTGGTGGTCAGCGTGCTCAGAAGACCCCCTGCCTGTGTCAGCTCATTTCAGCCTCAGGGCAGCCCTGAGAAGCAGTTACTCGGGTTACCCTGCCATCTGGATGCTGCCACAAGGCCCGGAGACCTGAAGGCCACTGTTTTCGAACACACAGCGGGATGCGGTAAATAGGGTCAGCCAGTCGGACAGTCTCTAGCCTCTGCTCTGCCCGCCTCTCCTGCCTCGCACCTTGGAAGGAGCTGAAGGGCTGGAGAGGGCCAGTCGGTGCTGGTCTACGCTGCAGGGCTACTACTACCAGCAGCGAGCCTGAGGTGTCCCGAGGATGTTATCAAGAGAAAAATAAAGAGGAGACTCCTCGAGAGCCCAGGGCCTCCACTCTGCATGAGCAGCCGCCCCTCACCCTCTACGTGAAAGGAATTTCCGAGAGCCACCATATCCAGAGCCAACCTGCTCCAGGGACTCGAGTCGCAGGCTGTGGGGATGAGCAGGCTTAGAGGCAAGCCTGGAGACCAGCTGGACGCAGAGGGGCTAGGCCAGGTGTTTGTCCTCAAGGGGTCCTCTGGGTGCTGGGGGGTGGCTGGGGATGCGATGGAGGCAAGGAAGGTGCTTCCTCTGAGGTCCCTTTGTGCCTCCATGGACCCCTGCCTGCTCTGCCCCCATGTCTGCTGGGAAACGGCTCCAGCACCCCACAAGTGAGCAAGGGGCAATTTCCCAGCTCGCCAGGCCCACGATGAAAGGAACAGGTGGAAAGATTGTGGAGATGTGTGAATTAGTCGCTAATGAGGAAAATTAGGAAATTTGCTGAAGCATAAAAAATGAGAAGTCCAGAGAAAGAAGACAAATGGGTCGGGAGTTAGTCTCTCCCCCGCCCCCACCCCCATGCTTTCCAGCTCTGGTTGAGACCAGACTGAAATACAGATCTGACGGCTGGGCTAATGGGAAGAAATTGGTTTAAAACGTAGAGATGATTAATTGGATTAATGTGCAAAAATGGTTAAAGTGGTGTCTGGGAGTGCGGGGGAGGGGCAGTGTTTCCTGGGCCACCTGCCACCTGCCCGGCCCGTGCCCAGGGCTCTGCAGCTGTCCTGCCACTAGTGCCGCCAGGACTCTGACAGGTGGGCCTATGGCTCTCCTCTACAGAGGACGGGCGTCCAGCCCATGCAGAGCCCAGTTGGCCCTCCCTGCTACCCCCACCCCCCTGGCCGACCCTTTAGGTTCAAGGACCTGGAACCGGGCTGCTTCTGGGGAACTCGAGGCTGCTGCCCTGGGTCTACAGGCACAGAGCCGAGCCGTTCTTGTGAGAACTTCCCAGAATCAGACTGAGATGTCCCCTCCTTGGGGTCTTCTAGCCCCACTCCCAGTTCAGGCCCCTCTCAGCCCCAGTTTTTCTTCTTCTGAGGGCAGCATCTTTCCTTCTCATCCTTTACCAAAACACACACAGTTTGGGACCCTCAGAAGCCAACCAACTTTGTGAACATCAGATTTCTCAGCTTTGCGCATTTAGCCCCTCCATTTTGTGTACGTGCGATTGGAAAATAGGCATGTATAGCTCGTTAGGAACCAAAGGAGAGCTCCACTAGCTTCCCTGCCTCAGGGTCCTTGGCACAGGGGTCTGAGCCAGAGCGGAAGCCACAGCTCAGCAGACCGGGATTGCAGTCCTGGTCTGTCCACGGGCGGGTCCCGGCTTCTCAGCGCCTCTGCTTCCTGATCCGTAAAATGGGGTGATGCTGGGCCTGGGCATGCGCTGCGGGCTGTGTTTCAGGGAACAAGTCAGATTACCGTGTGAACTTTCCGGCAGGCACATGGATGTTGGTTGCCGCCTGGACCAGGGGGGTGACAGTAAAACGACACCCTAGGCAGAAACCCCGGGCTCTTGGCCCTCCGGTCGCCAGGACCCCAGGGGCAGGAAGGGAGGGGCCGGGTGCCAGCTCCAGCCCCCAGGGCTGCTGGGGGCCGCGCGGGCCTGGGCTGGAGCTGTGGGTCCCAGGCCGGCCGCGCTCGGGTCAGCAGCGAGCTAACGCCTTTGTCAGGGTGATTAATAGTGGTGGGATTGTCGTTAATTCACTGCCTAATGACTACGGCCAGCGTGCTCCGAGTAATCGGGTGATGTATGTGGGGAGCGCCCACCTCATGGCAGAGGTGAAAATCATTTCGACAAGTCAAATATTGTCACAGGGAACAAATGGCTCTCCCTGTTAATAAAAATTAATGAATTTTTTTCTGTCTTTCTTTCTTCCTTTTTTTTTTTTTTTTTTTTTCTCGCTGGGTTTCTNGAAAATCATTTCGACAAGTCAAATATTGTCACAGGGAACAAATGGCTCTCCCTGTTAATAAAAATTAATGAATTTTTTTCTGTCTTTCTTTCTTCCTTTTTTTTTTTTTTTTTTTCTCGCCACTGGTCTGCTAAATGAAGCTGCAGAGGCAAGGAGCCAGGGGCCGGGCTTGGCGGAGTCAAGCACTTTATTTGATGGTTAAAACTATAAACGTCTTTATTAGGAAGCAGCCGCAAGGACAGGGTGGGTGTCGGGCTGCCGGCTGAAGCTGGAGGCTGGTCTGGGATGGGAGCGGGGAGTGGGGTGGGGAAGTGGGCAGTCCCCCGGGGGCGGCAGGGGGCGACACTGCCAGAGGCGGGCTGCAGCTGCTGCTGGCTCTCTGGTCCAGAAGACAGGGCACTCCCAGCGGTCCCTCATCCCTCTGGTCTGCAGCCCATCGCCATTCGGATTAGGGAGGAGAGCAGAGGAGATGGAGAGAAGGTGCCCGGGCAGTGCAGTGAGAAGGGGCAGGTCTTCGCGGCCCCCCGAGAGCTGAGGCACAAGAAGGAACCACTTGCCTGGGGATAGCCGTGAGGCCCTGAGCCCCCAGTCCTGGCCTCAGAGGGGCTCAGCTTAAGCAGTCCCCCAACCCCTGATTGGGAGAAGGCAGAGCAGGGCAGAGGCCTTAAGGGAGGGGAGCGGGGTTGAAGGACCCTCACCCACCACCGGCCACTCTGTCTCCAGGGCTGAAGGCAAATGCACATGGGTGCCCCTCCTCCAGCCCAGGTCTCATTCTCAGCACCTGAGCTGCTGGGAGTGCCACGCCCACTCTGATGGCCTCTGAGGCGGTGAAACAGAAGCCCAGGAGGAAAGGGCTTTGCCTCCCAGACCTCCGACTGATGGCATCTCCCAGCAGGGCTGTGTCCTCCCCTCCCACTCTGCCCGGAACCCAGCCCCTCTCGCCTGCAACCCCATAGGCACCCCAGGCCCACCAGGACCACAGGGAGGCAGAGGGAGGCACCCCTGGACCACTCTCTTAGCCGTTTCTGTTTCAGGCGACACTTGTCTGCTTGGTGGCCTGTGAATGGAGCCGCCGGCAGGGTCGGTGGGAACTCCGGAGATAAATGAGTCTATAAATAGTGCAGTGGCCGTTGTCCGGTGTTGGCTCCGCATTAACCCGTTCCTCCTCGGTGGGGCTGCCCAGATGGGGGAGCACAGAGGAAAATGGACTCTGCCAGGCGCATCCTCTTCACTCTGTCCCCCATCCTCAGCCTCATCCCCCTCAAACCCTCTGCCCCCACTCGGCTCACAGCAAACAGAAGTGGCTAACCAGAGCCAGGGGACCATCCCCACCTGGGCCCACCCCTCAATGCTCTCATGCATGTCAGGGTCCCTTCTCCCACCCATCCTGGCCAGATGCTACCCTCCGAATCTTCTGGGTCCCTCCCCACTTCCTCCACCTGGAGGGTCCAGGACTCCATGGCCCTCAGGCCTCAAGGCCCCAGCAAAGCTGACTGAGCAGGGGAGGGGCCTGAGGACCCTCCAGTGGAGGAGGTTCCCTGGCTCTGCACCCACAGGTCCTGGTCCCAGCACAGCCTTTGAAGCCCAGCTTGGATGTGTTGTGTGTATGTTAGTCGCTCAGTCATGTCTGACTCTGTGACGCTATGGACTGTAGCCCAACAGGCTCCTCTGTCCATGGGATTCTCCAGTCAAGAATACTGGGATGGGTAGACATTCTCTTCTCCAGGGGATCTTCCCAATCCAGGGATCAAACCCCCATCTCCTACTTTGAAGGCAGATTCTTTACCGCACTAGGGATGTCCCTAGCATGGATGAGGCCTCCTCAGATCCCTCAGTCACCCCCGGCCCCATTGGCTGGGTGGCTTCCAAGGCTGTGCCGTCTAGCTCCTGTGGTCTGAGGGAGTGAGTGTGGGCACCTGGGGGCACAGAGGGACAGTTGATGAGGATGGAGCCCCCATTGCTGTGGGCCCTGCTGGCAGCTGGCTCGGCCCTGTTCAGTGTGGGGCCCCTGAGGATCAGCAGTAACAGTGCTCATGACTGTGTTCCCACATGGGAGCGTGTGGGTGCTTTGAACCTTCGAGTAGGTTAAATGTACCTGTCTTTAATGGGGATAGAGACTGAGGTCCAGAGGGGTCCATGGGCATATTGGAAGGAGAGCCAGTCTGCATTTACAGGACCCAAGAATCAACCAGGACTGTGAGGGAGGGAAGAGTCCAGGATCCAGATGAGGGGCTGACAGCAGGAAGCTGGTTTCATTTTGGGCAAACAGCCTGTAAGAACCTTCTCTTCTGTGGGTTATGATGAAGCTTGAGGCACTGTAGACTCAAACAGACCCTCATGACCGAAGTTCACAGCAGCATCACTCATGGTCTCCAGAAAGGGGGAAGCAACCGAAGTATCTGTCATCAGACGTTGGGTAAACAAAATGTGGTCCAGCCATACGTCTATTCAGCCCCAAACAGGGAGAAGGTCCTGATACCTGCTCTATTATTGGTGGACCTTAGTACATGAAATTGAGTGAAATGAACTAGACACAAGAGAACACATCCTCTGTGATCCCAGTTCTGTGAGGTCCCTGAAGGAGTCAGAGTCACAGAGATCCAAAGTAGGACGGTGGGAGCTGGGGGCTGGAGGAGAGATGGGGAGTCAGCGTTTCATGAGGACAGAGCTTCGGTTTGGGAAGATGAGATGGTGATGGGGTTGGCTGCACAACAGCATGAAGGTGCTTGATGCCACTGAGCACTCCAGAATAACTAAGGTGGAAAATTTTACTGTCTTTTGTCTCAACTTTTTAAAAAGCCACACTGCAGTGTTGCCAGATGTGGGGGTAAAGGGTTGGTGTATGGTGCCCACTTCCCTTGGTATTTGAGGGTGCCTTGGGGCCTGGGGCCCCTCTGATGCATTAACAATATAGGAGGTGACGGGTTAGGGGGACACCCCCTGCTTGGGCCTCCAGCTCACACAGTGCTTAGCACAGGGCCAGGGAGAGTCGGCAGTGATTTAGAAGAAAAACAGTGAGATTTGAGCAATCTGTGGGCTACCTCGCTGCCCCCGGGGCTCAGGGAAGTGGTATATTAACCAAGGAATAAAGGAGAGGAAGAAAAAAGGCCAAATCACATCTCTCTGAAACAAAGAGGCTTTTTACCAGGAACAAGCCTTGATAAAAATTACAGTGGCATCGCAAGTCGTTCAGAGCCTGCCTGGGGCGATGGAGGCAGTGAGGAAATGGGGATGCGGGGCCTGAAATAGGCACGCCGTGTCCCTTGAGCATCACACGGATAAATAATCGTCTTAGAATAATGCACCAGCTCTAAGGAGGGCCAGGTGGTCTGGGCTGCAGGCAGAGCCCCAATAGTCCTGTGTCGGCTCGGCTGAACCATGGGGATCTGGGGTCTAGTGTCCATGAGCAGCCCCAGGGCACTGGGGCCAGGCTGTAGGCTGGATGCTAAGGAGGATGCAGGGGCCCTAGACCTAGGTGTGAGGGGTGGGTGTGAGGCTTACCCAGCCTACCCGCCGGCCTCCTGTGCAGGAGGGGAGGGGGCAGGAGTAGCTCCTCTGGTTCCCCGTCTGGACTCAAGGTTCTCAGAGCTGTAGGCTGACCCTGGGAGGTGAATCTGACCTTGATGCCGGCTGAGCTTGATGGTAGCCAGCCAGCAGCAGTGGAAACTCATGCAGAGGATGAGGCAAGGGCCTCACCTGGTCATTTATCCTCTGAGCATCAGTTTCTTCAGCTGCAGAATGGGTAGACAGTGATCTGCTACTCAGTGCTACGGGAAGACTGAGAAGAGGAGGGCAGGCAGGGGCTCCCGGGGGCCTGTGACGTGTGACAGCAGCCTTGGGCCATGCTCCATGGCTGGTCAGGCCCTCCAGCCCTGCTCCTTGTATCTCTCCTTTGTGTCTCTCACAACACTCCCCCAACTGAGGGCTTCAAACAGCAGAGGTTTACTGTCTTCCTTCTGGAGGCTCGGTCCCCACGTGGCCGTCTTCCCTGGGGGTCTCTCCGCGTGACTGTCTCCTTTTCTTATCAGGACACCAGCCATTGGATCAGGGCCACACTGATGACCTCATCTTAACATGATCATGCCCGTAGAGACTTTATTTCCAAAGCCAGTCATGGTCACAGGTACCAGGGTTAGAACATCAACATATTTTGGGGACACAATTCAAGCTGTACTTTCTTGGAGCTGCACCAGCCATCCCGATTATCATCAGGTGACAGGAGGCCACGGGGCCAACAGGGCAGTCAGTAGGCCGAGTCGGAAGCCTGGACCTGCCGCCGCCAGCTCAGGGCTTGAGACAGAAAAGGTGCACACGTGTGACAGTGGCCAGGAAAGTGGTTGCCGTCTTGTCTGGACTGAGAGAGGAAAAGGGATGCTGGCATCCTTGTTGGGAGGTTCCCGTACTTCTGGCACTTGCAGGAGAGGCTGGGCCAGAGAGGTGAGGGAGACCCCAGACTCACCAGGACCTAGTTACGATGCGGCTCCATCAGCCTGGCAGCTGGGGCTTATTGCCCCGGGTCCCTGCAGGCAGTGTCCCAGGCGTGGTTTTGGGAATATAAATGATGACTGTTATTAATATTTAGCATGTTTGCAGGAACGTCTTTTCTGGGTGCTATTAATCTGCCATGTTAATAACAGCCACGCTCTGCTCTGGGCTCAGCTCAGTAGTGCCGAGTAGTGGGGGCGGCCAGGAGCCAAAGTGCCCACAGCAGTCATGATCGTGGGCAGATCGGGTAGCCAGTGGGACCCTGGATAGCCGTGGTGCTGGGCAGGGGCATTCCTGGAGTCAGGACTCCTAGTTCTCGCCTGAAAGCCAAGGTCCAGGGCTGGGGGAGGGGTTTCCGTGGTGGCTGCGGTTGATTAAAAGATCAAGAACAATAGCGAGACTGACCCTGTCAACTGCCAGCTTTCTTTTCCAGCAGACCGTTTCCGGAAGTGGGTCTGCAGCCTAGTACCCTCCCACCATAGAGGGGCTTCCCCTTGCCTGCTGCACTAGACGGAGAGGTGGCTGCACAGATTCCTCCCTAGGAACCAAGGCCTCTTATTCCATCCTTTTACCCAGGGGCTCCCCTAGACCCAGCTCATCTGAGTGTGCATGTCCCTCTGTCCTTCCCTCCCGCCCCAGCAGTGGCTCAGATGGCCGTCAGGAGAGTCACAGACCACAGGGACTTCCAGGCTCTGGGGCAGGGGGAGGCTTGGGAGTCTCTGAGGGGCGCAGCATACATTCAGGCATCCGTCCAGTCTCTGCTTGGCTCAGGAAGTCAAAAAGTCAGAAGATGGGAACCCAAGTCTCACCTTGTTTTTCCAAGAAGACTCATGTGGCGGGTGAGAAGGCTGGTGGAGGGGTGGGCTGTGGTTGAACCCAGAATCACAGACGTGCCCCCCACCTGCAGAATGCTGGACCAGGCAGGCTGCCTTACGTGGGTGGAGGAGGGAAGCTGTGAAAGAGCAGCAGAGATACCTGGCTCTCTCCCCAGAGTTGGGGCTGGGCTGAGCCAGTCCAGGTACCATCTCGGATTAACCAATCAGATTCAAGCTCCTGTTACTGGGGCTTCGTCTCAGGGAAGAAGAGTCAAGAGTGAGGTGTGAGGGTTCCTGCCTTCCAGCCTTCCACCTATCTCATTTAAAATTGTCTTCAATATTCTCCTTGCCCCCATCCATTCAGGCATCCATTCATCCACCATCCATCCATCCACTCATCCATCCATCTACCCATCCATCCACCATCCACCCATCCATCCACTATCTATCAATGTATCCATCCACCAACCACCTTTCCATTGACCCACCATTCATCCAAACATTATCCATCACCCACTGACTGCTATTGTACCATCCACAATCCAACCACCAACATACATCATCCACCATCCATCTATCCATTTATCCATCTTCTTACTCATCTTTCCATCCGCTCTCCCCTCCATTCATCTATGTATCTATTCTCTATTTATCCATCTACCCATCTGCTTATCTACCCACCCACTAACCCAACCATCCACTCATAAATTTGCCTGTTCATTTTATGGACACAAGGGAGGCTCTCACTAAAGGCTGGACACTTTTTAAGGTGTTTTCTCATTGCAGTGGGAACACTAGTGTTGTGTGATTTGCTCTAATCAGCTCCCAGCTCTGCCCTGATTCGCCATGTGGCCTTGAGCAATTCATTGCTTCCTGAGCTCCCTTCATGATGTTAGGTTGAGTGTCACAGGAATTGGAGCAATCATATTGCTGGTGTGTCTGCCCTGGAGCCCATCAGCACCCAGCATACACAGGCCGGCAGAATCAAGGAGCAGATAACATTTGGACCAAGCCCACCTGAGGTTCCCTCATTGCTTTCCCAGCCTCCCAAGACAGTCCTTGAATTGAGCAGCTGACCGTGGGTGTGCTTCCCAACGTTTCAGATCTGTTCTCTGTTCGACTTTACCTCGACCACCACGTTCCTTTTATAAATTGAACTGAACAGTAACTTTAGTTAAAAAATTTTTTTGTTTTGAACAGCAACTTTTAAATACTGCTTTTGATAGACCTGGTGAGACTGATCGCTACTTGGACATTCAGACCTTGAGTTGGCATAGGAGGGGGTGGGGTATGACTGTGCCCCAGCCTGCCTGTCCCTGGGAGTGGCTGTGATCTGGGGTCCTTGCTGTTGGTTGATGTGACAGGGACTTCAGACCCGAGCCCACGCAGATCCTGGGGAGGCCACTTCTTGCGGGTCCGCGGCCCCGTGTCTGCTGGCCTCTGTGTAGGAAGCTTCTTTTGAGAAGACCTGAGAGGCCTGGCCAGGTCTCATTGAAATACGTCAGAGTGTTTCCTGGACAGTGCATGAGTCCTGTCTCTACTACTGGCAACACCAGGAAAAGGGGGAAGGCTCATGTTCTCTTTTATCCAAAAAACTCATTAATAAAAGTCAGCGGCCAGGTCTGGGGTTGACCCTCTGGAGGCCACTATGCAGGCCGGGCAAGGGGAGGCTTTCGCTCTGTCCTTGGGAAGCCCTTGGCAAACCCCCACCTTCCTGCCCTACCTGGCATGGAGCATGGTGGTAGAGTGGACCGGACGTGGACTGAGCTCTGCCAGGATGGGCCGCTTTAACAGAGCTCTCCTCCTTCAAGTGCCTCTGATGGAAACAGTCAAGTGTAGTCTGGATGGGATCGCAGAGATGTGGGGATGATCGTGCTTCTCCTGCTGAGGGGCACAATTTTGGTTGTTTGCAATGGGAAGCTCTGATACTTTGGCCATCTAATGCAAAGAGCAAACTCTTTGGAAAAGACCCTGATGCTGGGAAAGATTGAAGGCAGGAGAAGGGGGACAGCAGAGGATGAGATAGTTGGGTGGCATAATTGACTCAGTGGACATGAGTTTGAGCAAACTCACCCAGGAGATAGTGTAGGACAGAGGAACCTGGAGTACTGCAGTCCATGGGGTTGCAAAGAGTCAGACACGACTTAACAACCGAACAACAAAATGGGTCAGGGATGAATGAGATGGGCCGTGTGGGTATGCGCTGGCCTAGATCTCCAGGGTGAGCTCCTGAAGTGTTTAAGGAGACTGGCTCCCCTGGGGCTGAGTCCTGTCTCCCCAGATGCCCTCTAGTTATTCAGACACTTCAGACACACTGCCTCCACAGTGGTTCTCGCACTCAGCTGGCCCAGCTCCCGGCCCCCAGGTTCAGATTGAGCAGGTCTCCGGGGCCCAAGAATTGCAGCTGTGGAAGTGCCTGGGGTGGGATGCCAGTGCCGCTGGTCTGGGGACCCTGCTTTGAGACCCCTGAGCTAGAAGGGCAGAAAGCCCCCCAAATCCAGGCTGTGTCCATCTTTCTTCTCTCCTTCCCCCCTGCCCAGCCCACTCAGCTGGCTCCTGTCAGGAACCTGCAGGTTTGCACCGTGGGTGTCCTGCTCTGTACCGCGATGTCAACAGGCAGCGTAGATGTTCAGAGGGGCAGCGTAGACGTTCAGAGAGGCAGTGTAGATGTTCAGAGGGCGTGTCCCCCGCTGCCAGGGACTTGCCTTTCAGACAGACTTGTCCTTTCCGGCAGTGCTCTGGGGGCCATCCCAGCCGGTCTGTGTCCCTTGGGCAGCTCTGGGTGCAGAGCTCCCTGGAACCCTTGTCCTGACCTCTCACTGGACACCATGGCGTATGGTCCTATCTCCAGTGACATGTGGGGTCTGTCACTGTCTCCTAAATGTACCTGGGCTCCTTCACACGAGGGGCTCCACCTGAAGTGAGTTTCTAGCTCAGTTCCCTTACCTTCAGCCTCACTCTGTGACACAGGAAGTGCCCCTCATCAGCCAGTCCCCCAGTGGCTCAGACAGTAAAGAATTTGCCCACAATGCAAGAGACCAGGGTTCAGTCCTGTGGAGAAGGGAATGGCAACCCACTCCAGTATTCTTGTCCGAGAAATCCTGTAAACAGAGAAGCCTGGTGAGTTACAGTCAGTCCGTGGGGTCACAGAGAGTCAGACACAACTGAGCAGCTAACACTTCCAACACCCAGTCCCCAGATGTCCTCGTGCCCAGTGCCGTGGGACCCAGGTTAGGTCTCTGCCGGTGTGCAGGCTGGTGGGGAGAACTCCCGAACTTCCAAGAGGTGCTCTGTGGGTTTGTCTGGTTCAGAGGCCGTGGGGGGCAGCACTGCTGGGAGCTCCCGGCCCAGGGTCTGTGCCATGCCTGGTGGGGCTCCAGGAATGGGGCACCCTGCAAAGTGTATGCGTGGGCCTGACCTGACCTGGGCGTGTCCCTGGCTGAGGAAGAAGTCGCTAACAAACTTCAGCCCCAGACGTGTTCTTGGAGAGAGGAGTGGAGTGCCAGGAGCTTTGGGGGAGCCACCAGAGCCTGGGCCTGGCCATCACACCTCCCCCCAGCATGTGTCACTTGCTGCCCAGGGAGAGTGTGGTTATTCTAATATACATGCAGAAGGGGTCAGCTCTGTGGACCTGGCCACTTTCAGGGTGGCTGGCTGATGGCAGAGGGGCCAACCCAGGCCAGGCTACAGGGTCCTCCTCTGAGGATGAACCCAGGAGGCAGCCCTGTTGACTCTGAGGCCTAAGGGGCGGGGCTTCCGGGGCTGGGGTATTTGGAGTGACCTGGGGTCTGTGGGGTGACAGAGGGCCTCTTGGGCTGGGGTCTGTGGGGTGACTGGCTGGTGGCACAGGGCAGGAAGGACCTCAGGCTGCAAGCAGGAGGCAGGTGGCTGCCTGGCCTGCTTTGTCCCACTGGGCAAGGCCGAGCAGCCCAGGTCCACAGGGAGCAGTGAAGGCTGAGGACTCAGTGCAGTGACCGTGTGGGGCCTGGGTGGAGTCTGCCTGTTGCGGACTGTCCTCCCCGTCAGGGCTCCGTGAGCTGACCGAGTTCTGGGTCCAGCTTGGCTCACGGGGTGTCCTGAGTCCTCTTTCCAGGTGGCTTGGCTCACGGGGGTCTCAGGGTCTCCTCTCCCCGCTCGTGTAAGGATCTCTTCTATCCTGTGTGGGGCAGTGGCGCCTCTTGATCCTGGTCAGGATCAAGTTGGCTGAAGACAATTTGCTTTTTACCCACCAACCCCAAGATCAGTGCTGGACGGGCAAGCTCTGTGGGGAGTGGAGCTCGGGCCCACCAGCCAAGCTGCCTCATTCCACAAGCTGGGCCCTCAGGGCACCCCACTGGAGCNGACCACAGGGACTTCCAGGCTCTGGGGCAGGGGGAGGCTTGGGAGTCTCTGAGGGGCGCAGCATACATTCAGGCATCCGTCCAGTCTCTGCTTGGCTCAGGAAGTCAAAAAGTCAGAAGATGGGAACCCAAGTCTCACCTTGTTTTTCCAAGAAGACTCATGTGGCGGGTGAGAAGGCTGGTGGAGGGGTGGGCTGTGGTTGAACCCAGAATCACAGACGTGCCCCCCACCTGCAGAATGCTGGACCAGGCAGGCTGCCTTACGTGGGTGGAGGAGGGAAGCTGTGAAAGAGCAGCAGAGATACCTGGCTCTCTCCCCAGAGTTGGGGCTGGGCTGAGCCAGTCCAGGTACCATCTCGGATTAACCAATCAGATTCAAGCTCCTGTTACTGGGGCTTCGTCTCAGGGAAGAAGAGTCAAGAGTGAGGTGTGAGGGTTCCTGCCTTCCAGCCTTCCACCTATCTCATTTAAAATTGTCTTCAATATTCTCCTTGCCCCCATCCATTCAGGCATCCATTCATCCACCATCCATCCATCCACTCATCCATCCATCTACCCATCCATCCACCATCCACCCATCCATCCACTATCTATCAATGTATCCATCCACCAACCACCTTTCCATTGATCCACCATTCATCCAAACATTATCCATCACCCACTGACTGCTATTATACCATCCACAATCCAACCACCAACATACATCATCCACCATCCATCTATCCATTTATCCATCTTCTTACTCATCTTTCCATCCGCTCTCCCCTCCATTCATCTATGTATCTATTCTCTATTTATCCATCTACCCATCTGCTTATCTACCCACCCACTAACCCAACCATCCACTCATAAATTTGCCTGTTCATTTTATGGACACAAGGGAGGCTCTCACTAAAGGCTGGACACTTTTTAAGGTGTTTTCTCATTGCAGTGGGAACACTAGTGTTGTGTGATTTGCTCTAATCAGCTCCCAGCTCTGCCCTGATTCGCCATGTGGCCTTGAGCAATTCATTGCTTCCTGAGCTCCCTTCATGATGTTAGGTTGAGTGTCACAGGAATTGGAGCAATCATATTGCTGGTGTGTCTGCCCTGGAGCCCATCAGCACCCAGCATACACAGGCCGGCAGAATCAAGGAGCAGATAACATTTGGACCAAGCCCACCTGAGGTTCCCTCATTGCTTTCCCAGCCTCCCAAGACAGTCCTTGAATTGAGCAGCTGACCGTGGGTGTGCTTCCCAACGTTTCAGATCTGTTCTCTGTTCGACTTTACCTCGACCACCACGTTCCTTTTATAAATTGAACTGAACAGTAACTTTAGTTAAAAAATTTTTTTGTTTTGAACAGCAACTTTTAAATACTGCTTTTGATAGACCTGGTGAGACTGATCGCTACTTGGACATTCAGACCTTGAGTTGGCATAGGAGGGGGTGGGGTATGACTGTGCCCCAGCCTGCCTGTCCCTGGGAGTGGCTGTGATCTGGGGTCCTTGCTGTTGGTTGATGTGACAGGGACTTCAGACCCGAGCCCACGCAGATCCTGGGGAGGCCACTTCTTGCGGGTCCGCGGCCCCGTGTCTGCTGGCCTCTGTGTAGGAAGCTTCTTTTGAGAAGACCTGAGAGTCCTGGCCAGGTCTCATTGAAATACGTCAGAGTGTTTCCTGGACAGTGCATGAGTCCTGTCTCTACTACTGGCAACACCAGGAAAAGGGGGAAGGCTCATGTTCTCTTTTATCCAAAAAACTCATTAATAAAAGTCAGCGGCCAGGTCTGGGGTTGACCCTCTGGAGGCCACTATGCAGGCCGGGCAAGGGGAGGCTTTCGCTCTGTCCTTGGGAAGCCCTTGGCAAACCCCCACCTTCCTGCCCTACCTGGCATGGAGCATGGTGGTAGAGTGGACCGGACGTGGACTGAGCTCTGCCAGGATGGGCCGCTTTAACAGAGCTCTCCTCCTTCAAGTGCCTCTGATGGAAACAGTCAAGTGTAGTCTGGATGGGATCGCAGAGATGTGGGGATGATCGTGCTTCTCCTGCTGAGGGGCACAATTTTGGTTGTTTGCAATGGGAAGCTCTGATACTTTGGCCATCTAATGCAAAGAGCAAACTCTTTGGAAAAGACCCTGATGCTGGGAAAGATTGAAGGCAGGAGAAGGGGGACAGCAGAGGATGAGATAGTTGGGTGGCATAATTGACTCAGTGGACATGAGTTTGAGCAAACTCACCCAGGAGATAGTGTAGGACAGAGGAACCTGGAGTGCTGCAGTCCATGGGGTTGCAAAGAGTCAGACACGACTTAACAACCGAACAACAAAATGGGTCAGGGATGAATGAGATGGGCCGTGTGGGTATGCGCTGGCCTAGATCTCCAGGGTGAGCTCCTGAAGTGTTTAAGGAGACTGGCTCCCCTGGGGCTGAGTCCTGTCTCCCCAGATGCCCTCTAGTTATTCAGACACTTCAGACACACTGCCTCCACAGTGGTTCTCGCACTCAGCTGGCCCAGCTCCCAGCCCCCAGGTTCAGATTGAGCAGGTCTCCGGGGCCCAAGAATTGCAGCTGTGGAAGTGCCTGGGGTGGGATGCCAGTGCCGCTGGTCTGGGGACCCTGCTTTGAGACCCCTGAGCTAGAAGGGCAGAAAGCCCCCCAAATCCAGGCTGTGTCCATCTTTCTTCTCTCCTTCCCCCCTGCCCAGCCCACTCAGCTGGCTCCTGTCAGGAACCTGCAGGTTTGCACCGTGGGTGTCCTGCTCTGTACCGCGATGTCAACAGGCAGCGTAGATGTTCAGAGGGGCAGCGTAGACGTTCAGAGAGGCAGTGTAGATGTTCAGAGGGCGTGTCCCCCGCTGCCAGGGACTTGCCTTTCAGACAGACTTGTCCTTTCCGGCAGTGCTCTGGGGGCCATCCCAGCCGGTCTGTGTCCCTTGGGCAGCTCTGGGTGCAGAGCTCCCTGGAACCCTTGTCCTGACCTCTCACTGGACACCATGGCGTATGGTCCTATCTCCAGTGACATGTGGGGTCTGTCACTGTCTCCTAAATGTACCTGGGCTCCTTCACACGAGGGGCTCCACCTGAAGTGAGTTTCTAGCTCAGTTCCCTTACCTTCAGCCTCACTCTGTGACACAGGAAGTGCCCCTCATCAGCCAGTCCCCCAGTGGCTCAGACAGTAAAGAATTTGCCCACAATGCAAGAGACCAGGGTTCAGTCCTGTGGAGAAGGGAATGACAACCCACTCCAGTATTCTTGTCCGAGAAATCCTGTAAACAGAGAAGCCTGGTGAGTTACAGTCAGTCCGTGGGGTCACAGAGAGTCAGACACAACTGAGCAGCTAACACTTCCAACACCCAGTCCCCAGATGTCCTCGTGCCCAGTGCCGTGGGACCCAGGTTAGGTCTCTGCCGGTGTGCAGGCTGGTGGGGAGAACTCCCGAACTTCCAAGAGGTGCTCTATGGGTTTGTCTGGTTCAGAGGCTGTGGGGGGCAGCACTGCTGGGAGCTCCCGGCCCAGGGTCTGTGCCATGCCTGGTGGGGCTCCAGGAATGGGGCACCCTGCAAAGTGTATGCGTGGGCCTGACCTGACCTGGGCGTGTCCCTGGCTGAGGAAGAAGTCGCTAACAAACTTCAGCCCCAGACGTGTTCTTGGAGAGAGGAGTGGAGTGCCAGGAGCTTTGGGGGAGCCACCAGAGCCTGGGCCTGGCCATCACACCTCCCCCCAGCATGTGTCACTTGCTGCCCAGGGAGAGTGTGGTTATTCTAATATACATGCAGAAGGGGTCAGCTCTGTGGACCTGGCCACTTTCAGGGTGGCTGGCTGATGGCAGAGGGGCCAACCCAGGCCAGGCTACAGGGTCCTCCTCTGAGGATGAACCCAGGAGGCAGCCCTGTTGACTCTGAGGCCTAAGGGGCGGGGCTTCCGGGGCTGGGGTATTTGGAGTGACCTGGGGTCTGTGGGGTGACAGAGGGCCTCTTGGGCTGGGGTCTGTGGGGTGACTGGCTGGTGGCACAGGGCAGGAAGGACCTCAGGCTGCAAGCAGGAGGCAGGTGGCTGCCTGGCCTGCTTTGTCCCACTGGGCAAGGCCGAGCAGCCCAGGTCCACAGGGAGCAGTGAAGGCTGAGGACTCAGTGCAGTGACCGTGTGGGGCCTGGGTGGAGTCTGCCTGTTGCGGACTGTCCTCCCCGTCAGGGCTCCGTGAGCTGACCGAGTTCTGGGTCCAGCTTGGCTCACGGGGTGTCCTGAGTCCTCTTTCCAGGTGGCTTGGCTCACGGGGGTCTCAGGGTCTCCTCTCCCCGCTCGTGTAAGGATCTCTTCTATCCTGTGTGGGGCAGTGGCGCCTCTTGATCCTGGTCAGGATCAAGTTGGCTGAAGACAATTTGCTTTTTACCCACCGACCCCAAGATCAGTGCTGGACGGGCAAGCTCTGTGGGGAGTGGAGCTCGGGCCCACCAGCCAAGCTGCCTCATTCCACAAGCTGGGCCCTCAGGGCACCCCACTGGAGCCTCTGCAGCCAGTCTGCCCTCCTGTGATGCTCACACACCCACTTCTAAGAGATGAGGGTGAGATACAATTGAACCAGAAAGGAAATCCAGACCTGGGTGCATGTCCCCCGCTGCGTCCCCCACTGCCAGTGACTTGCCTGGAAAGAGTGTTGCCTGTGCTTATTGTTTGCCTGGAGGGTGTTTCTCTTTTGGGTGAGGAAAGGAGGGTCTCACAGCATGCGCTGGAAGGGACGAAGCTCTGTGGCGTTTGTGGGGTGAGGCCTGGCCAGCGTGGGCAGAGCTCACGGCCAGGCCTGGATGGCTTCCTCTGAGCACATCGTCCCTTTTTCCTGGCACCTCTGTTTTGGTGGCTGTGGGGTGGTGTGAGCATAACCCAAATGACAAGGTCCTCCTGGACCAGGGCAGTGTTGGGGGGCAGCTTTCCAGGCTGGGAGCTGGGATCCGGGCCCTGGTGCCCCAGGACAGGCCTGGCCTAGGTGCCTGGGTGGAGGGAACATGTTGCTGGAGTATGGGTCCTTTTGCTCTATGCTCCTTAGCTCTGGAGGAGAGCGACGTGACCCCAAGTCCTGGGAGTCAGGAGGATAGGCTAGGATAGTTTCAGGGCCCTGATCTGCACTTGCTGTTCAGGATTGGCCTCCATGCTTCCCCCCACCTCCTGAGATACCACGTGGATACCTCTGTCAGATTTCAGGGTCCAAGGTGACCCAAAGAGCCTCCAGGAAACTCCAGATTGGGGTAGATCGATTGATTGCCTTTAGTCCCCACTCACCTCCAGGAGTCTGCACCCCTCAGTGAACCACTTAAAGGTGGGGTCTTAGTTCACTCCTGTACTGGAGGGTTTTCAAGAAGCATCTTTTAATAATGGCCACTCTCCTGAGAAACACGTGACACCTGGCCTCTTAGCAGGCTGCAGCAGGGTGACCCCAGAAACCTCCCAGTCTGTGGTGGGGACTGCCTTGTGCTAGAGGGAGATGGGGCCCTCACAGAGGGGCTTTCTCCTCCCTTCTTCTCGGGGTCTCTGGGCGGAGGCAGCCATGCCCTTTCCACCCACAGGACCATGCAAAGGCAAGGCGCTGGGTGGGGTGGCCTCGGGCCTGCTGCTCAGGGCTCATTGCCTCCTTTTACATGCTCAACACACACAACTGCTGTCACACATATGCACACTCACATGTGCTCACATGTGTGCACTCACACACAGTCTCACTCCCGGCCCCAGGGGGCAGCCCACAGCCTCTCAGCACCCTGTGTGGTTTCATGGCTTCTGCTCCAAACCCTGCCATTCAGTGAAGGAGGAACCAGAACAAAACACCCCCTCATATCGACTCAGAGAAGCCCCCCTCATTCTCTCCCTGGCCCCTGGTCAAGGCTTAAATCTGCTGATTCCCGGGTTATGACCAGCCTGGAGCTACAGAATCAGGGAAGGGCCAAGGGTCTTTTCACCCTAATCACCCCCCACTTGGGATGCTGCTTGTTTGGCCAGGATAGGGTCATCAACCCCGTGGGGATGGTACAGGAAGGACCCTCTGCCCTGGCCAGTCGGGCACAATCTTGCCCACTGGGGGCCTCCTCTTTCTCCAGACCTAAAATCCTGGGCTTGGCTTGGTATTTGGATGGGGCTTCTGGGTGGGGAGGAGTGTCCTCAGGGATCTGGGTGAGAGGGGCAGACGAGCTCCAGACTGGGTTTCAGCGTGAAGTTTGCCCAGAGCCCAGCTCCCTGGCTGGGACCGGCCCCAAGGCAGGTGCTTTGTGGCTTCTCCGCTGTGGCCGTGGGTCCTCTGTGGCTCTCCTCTCCTTCCTGTCACTGCCTACACCTTCTGCTCTGCTCTCCTCTCCTCTCTGCTTTTATTATTTGGGTTGATCTCCCGGGAGAAATTTTGGGAATGATGGACTCAGTCATGAACCCTGAGCCTAAAACAACCGCAAAACTCCAGTGAAGGACCTCAGTCCCCTGACGAGTGAATAACATGCTGTGGCCAGCCTAGATGCCAAGATTGTAAAAAGCTCCTGCTCTTGGCACTGCCTCCGGCCCTTCCAGAGAGCATGGGCTGGGAATGTGCCGGTGGTCAGAGGCCTGGGTAGCAGGGGGCAGGGCCCAGGGGCAATGACACCCCATCCCTGGAAATACCTGCCAGCCCAGGGCCGAGAGGCTCCTCAACCACCAGGGGCTGGTGGTCCTGAGGGCAGCCTGGCTGGGGCTCTGGGCCTTTCCATCCAGCCTCCCTGCTGCTCAGGGACCTCAGGAGAGGACAGTCTGTGCTCGTCCTACACAGGCTTCAGCAGCGTCTGGGCAGCCTTAGGGGCCTCGGGGGCTGTTTAGTTCATCTCCTATTCTCCAGGTGTTTTCTCTGCACCCTTAGACCTCCTCTCAGCCATGTCCAAAAAAAGAGCCTGCACACCATCTCCACCGGCCGTGGGCAGCCGGACGAGACCTGGGCTCCCCTGGTGGCTCCAGGCAATCACGTGACCCCGGCGACCGCGGAGGGTGGGAGGCGGGCAGTGCACAGCTTTCCTTTAATCAGCAGGAAACACCGCCTTCTCTCCTAAGCTGTTTGCTTGGCCAGTAAATTAAACATGCCCTTCAAGCGTTGATTTTCCTCCAGTAGGTGAGGAGTTTGGGGAAGTAGAATTCAAACAGAAAAAAAGAAAAACCACCCAGAAAAAAACAAAAAAAGAGCCCTGAGATGGACATGCATGGATAGGAACAGGTCCTCCTTTTTGCCCAGTACCTTCACAGGAGGTGCTGGGCTCCTCACCAGCCAGACACAGAGACATCAGACCCTGGGTGCGGGGGGTATCCTACCCAAGTCTGCTGGAGCTCTGTGCAGTCACCAGGTCACATAATAAGGTGGCATGTTAATTACTCCTCCCAATTCACCTTGGTGTACCACCCCAGGAAGGGCTGGGGGTGGTCCCTCAATCCTCACCAGTCTTGGGTCCTTGGGATGGGTGCACACCAGGTGCCATTCTGTTGTTGCATTTTGGAAAGGATCCTACAAGTCAGTTAAGAAGGAACTGTTGGCCACTTAACACATAATAATTGCTTCTGTGAATGCTGCTAAATTAAATAAATGTTATCCCCATCGTTTTTTAAGACTTCGGTTTCTTTTGAAAAGAAACGTTTTGTTATTTCTCCCGTGCATCAGTTTGAGTCAGCATGAGGACCCTGAAGTTCTCGTCTCTCTGGAGATGTCTTTTCCACCCTCCAATGTCAGGGAACTGGGAGGGGGCCATGAGACGAGAGCCGGGGTNAGTTCCCTTACCTTCAGCCTCACTCTGTGACACAGGAAGTGCCCCTTGCCAGCCAGTCCCCCAGTGGCTCAGACAGTAAAGAATTTGCCCACAATGCAAGAGACCAGGGTTCAGTCCTGTGGAGAAGGGAATGACAACCCACTCCAGTATTCTTGTCCGAGAAATCCTGTAAACAGAGAAGCCTGGTGAGTTACAGTCAGTCCGTGGGGTCACAGAGAGTCAGACACAACTGAGCAGCTAACACTTCCAACACCCAGTCCCCAGATGTCCTCGTGCCCAGTGCCGTGGGACCCAGGTTAGGTCTCTGCCGGTGTGCAGGCTGGTGGGGAGAACTCCCGAACTTCCAAGAGGTGCTCTATGGGTTTGTCTGGTTCAGAGGCTGTGGGGGGCAGCACTGCTGGGAGCTCCCGGCCCAGGGTCTGTGCCATGCCTGGTGGGGCTCCAGGAATGGGGCACCCTGCAAAGTGTATGCTTGGGCCTGACCTGACCTGGGCGTGTCCCTGGCTGAGGAAGAAGTCGCTAACAAACTTCAGCCCCAGACGTGTTCTTGGAGAGAGGAGTGGAGTGCCAGGAGCTTTGGGGGAGCCACCAGAGCCTGGGCCTGGCCATCACACCTCCCCCCAGCATGTGTCACTTGCTGCCCAGGGAGAGTGTGGTTATTCTAATATACATGCAGAAGGGGTCAGCTCTGTGGACCTGGCCACTTTCAGGGTGGCTGGCTGATGGCAGAGGGGCCAACCCAGGCCAGGCTACAGGGTCCTCCTCTGAGGATGAACCCAGGAGGCAGCCCTGTTGACTCTGAGGCCTAAGGGGCGGGGCTTCCGGGGCTGGGGTATTTGGAGTGACCTGGGGTCTGTGGGGTGACAGAGGGCCTCTTGGGCTGGGGTCTGTGGGGTGACTGGCTGGTGGCACAGGGCAGGAAGGACCTCAGGCTGCAAGCAGGAGGCAGGTGGCTGCCTGGCCTGCTTTGTCCCACTGGGCAAGGCCGAGCAGCCCAGGTCCACAGGGAGCAGTGAAGGCTGAGGACTCAGTGCAGTGACCGTGTGGGGCCTGGGTGGAGTCTGCCTGTTGCGGACTGTCCTCCCCGTCAGGGCTCCGTGAGCTGACCGAGTTCTGGGTCCAGCTTGGCTCACGGGGTGTCCTGAGTCCTCTTTCCAGGTGGCTTGGCTCACGGGGGTCTCAGGGTCTCCTCTCCCCGCTCGTGTAAGGATCTCTTCTATCCTGTGTGGGGCAGTGGCGCCTCTTGATCCTGGTCAGGATCAAGTTGGCTGAAGACAATTTGCTTTTTACCCACCAACCCCAAGATCAGTGCTGGACGGGCAAGCTCTGTGGGGAGTGGAGCTCGGGCCCACCAGCCAAGCTGCCTCATTCCACAAGCTGGGCCCTCAGGGCACCCCACTGGAGCCTCTGCAGCCAGTCTGCCCTCCTGTGATGCTCACACACCCACTTCTAAGAGATGAGGGTGAGATACAATTGAACCAGAAAGGAAATCCAGACCTGGGTGCATGTCCCCCGCTGCGTCCCCCACTGCCAGTGACTTGCCTGGAAAGAGTGTTGCCTGTGCTTATTGTTTGCCTGGAGGGTGTTTCTCTTTTGGGTGAGGAAAGGAGGGTCTCACAGCATGCGCTGGAAGGGACGAAGCTCTGTGGCGTTTGTGGGGTGAGGCCTGGCCAGCGTGGGCAGAGCTCACGGCCAGGCCTGGATGGCTTCCTCTGAGCACATCGTCCCTTTTTCCTGGCACCTCTGTTTTGGTGGCTGTGGGGTGGTGTGAGCATAACCCAAATGAGAAGGTCCTCCTGGACCAGGGCAGTGTTGGGGGGCAGCTTTCCAGGCTGGGAGCTGGGATCCGGGCCCTGGTGCCCCAGGACAGGCCTGGCCTAGGTGCCTGGGTGAAGGGAACATGTTGCTGGAGTATGGGTCCTTTTGCTCTATGCTCCTTAGCTCTGGAGGAGAGCGACGTGACCCCAAGTCCTGGGAGTCAGGAGGATAGGCTAGGATAGTTTCAGGGCCCTGATCTGCATTTGCTGTTCAGGATTGGCCTCCATGCTTCCCCCCACCTCCTGAGATACCACGTGGATACCTCTGTCAGATTTCAGGGTCCAAGGTGACCCAAAGAGCCTCCAGGAAACTCCAGATTGGGGTAGATCGATTGATTGCCTTTAGTCCCCACTCACCTCCAGGAGTCTGCACCCCTCAGTGAACCACTTAAAGGTGGGGTCTTAGTTCACTCCTGTACTGGAGGGTTTTCAAGAAGCATCTTTTAATAATGGCCACTCTCCTGAGAAACACGTGACACCTGGCCTCTTAGCAGGCTGCAGCAGGGTGACCCCAGAAACCTCCCAGTCTGTGGTGGGGACTGCCTTGTGCTAGAGGGAGATGGGGCCCTCACAGAGGGGCTTTCTCCTCCCTTCTTCTCGGGGTCTCTGGGCGGAGGCAGCCATGCCCTTTCCACCCACAGGACCATGCAAAGGCAAGGCGCTGGGTGGGGTGGCCTCGGGCCTGCTGCTCAGGGCTCATTGCCTCCTTTTACATGCTCAACACACACAACTGCTGTCACACATATGCACACTCACATGTGCTCACATGTGTGCACTCACACACAGTCTCACTCCCGGCCCCAGGGGGCAGCCCACAGCCTCCCAGCACCCTGTGTGGTTTCATGGCTTCTGCTCCAAACCCTGCCATTCAGTGAAGGAGGAACCAGAACAAAACACCCCCTCATATCGACTCAGAGAAGCCCCCCTCATTCTCTCCCTGGCCCCTGGTCAAGGCTTAAATCTGCTGATTCCCGGGTTATGACCAGCCTGGAGCTACAGAATCAGGGAAGGGCCAAGGGTCTTTTCACCCTAATCACCCCCCACTTGGGATGCTGCTTGTTTGGCCAGGATAGGGTCATCAGCCCCGTGGGGATGGTACAGGAAGGACCCTCTGCCCTGGCCAGTCGGGCACAATCTTGCTCACTGGGGGCCTCCTCTTTCTCCAGACCTAAAATCCTGGGCTTGGCTTGGTATTTGGATGGGGCTTCTGGGTGGGGAGGAGTGTCCTCAGGGATCTGGGTGAGAGGGGCAGACGAGCTCCAGACTGGGTTTCAGCGTGAAGTTTGCCCAGAGCCCAGCTCCCTGGCTGGGACCGGCCCCAAGGCAGGTGCTTTGTGGCTTCTCCGCTGTGGCCGTGGGTCCTCTGTGGCTCTCCTCTCCTTCCTGTCACTGCCTACACCTTCTGCTCTGCTCTCCTCTCCTCTCTGCTTTTATTATTTGGGTTGATCTCCCGGGAGAAATTTTGGGAATGATGGACTCAGTCATGAACCCTGAGCCTAAAACAACCGCAAAACTCCAGTGAAGGACCTCAGTCCCCTGACGAGTGAATAACATGCTGTGGCCAGCCTAGATGCCAAGATTGTAAAAAGCTCCTGCTCTTGGCACTGCCTCCGGCCCTTCCAGAGAGCATGGGCTGGGAATGTGCCGGTGGTCAGAGGCCTGGGTAGCAGGGGGCAGGGCCCAGGGGCAATGACACCCCATCCCTGGAAATACCTGCCAGCCCAGGGCCGAGAGGCTCCTCAACCACCAGGGGCTGGTGGTCCTGAGGGCAGCCTGGCCGGGGCTCTGGGCCTTTCCATCCAGCCTCCCTGCTGCTCAGGGACCTCAGGAGAGGACAGTCTGTGCTCGGCCTACACAGGCTTCAGCAGCGTCTGGGCAGCCTTCTGCTTCCTGAGGGGCCTCGGGGGCTGTTTAGTTCATCTCCTATTCTCCAGGTGTTTTCTCTGCACCCTTAGACCTCCTCTCAGCCATGTCCAAAAAAAGAGCCTGCACACCATCTCCACCGGCCGTGGGCAGCCGGACGAGACCTGGGCTCCCCTGGTGGCTCCAGGCAATCACGTGACCCCGGCGACCGCGGAGGGTGGGAGGCGGGCAGTGCACGCTTTCCTTTAATCAGCAGGAAACACCGCCTTCTCTCCTAAGCTGTTTGCTTGGCCAGTAAATTAAACATGCCCTTCAAGCGTTGATTTTCCTCCAGTAGGTGAGGAGTTTGGGGAAGTAGAATTCAAACAGAAAAAAAGAAAAACCACCCAGAAAAAAACAAAAAAAGAGCCCTGAGATGGACATGCATGGATAGGAACAGGTCCTCCTTTTTGCCCAGTACCTTCACAGGAGGTGCTGGGCTCCTCACCAGCCAGACACAGAGACATCAGACCCTGGGTGCGGGGGGTATCCTACCCAAGTCTGCTGGAGCTCTGTGCAGTCACCAGGTCACATAATAAGGTGGCATGTTAATTACTCCTCCCAATTCACCTTGGTGTACCACCCCAGGAAGGGCTGGGGGTGGTCCCTCAATCCTCACCAGTCTTGGGTCCTTGGGATGGGTGCACACCAGGTGCCATTCTGTTGTTGCATTTTGGAAAGGATCCTACAAGTCAGTTAAGAAGGAACCATTGGCCACTTAACACATAATAATTGCTTCTGTGAATGCTGCTAAATTAAATAAATGTTATCCCCATCGTTTTTTAAGACTTCGGTTTCTTTTGAAAAGAAACGTTTTGTTATTTCTCCCGTGCATCAGTTTGAGTCAGCATGAGGACCCTGAAGTTCTCGTCTCTCTGGAGATGTCTTTTCCACCCTCCAATGTCAGGGAACTGGGAGGGGGCCATGAGACGAGAGCCAGGGTGACCACAGTGTTTGGGTCCCTTTCTGAGGTTTTCAAGTCCCAGAGGAGGGCAGAAGCATCCGGACCAGAGGTCATCAGGCTCTGAGCAGCGGGGAGCAGCTAGCCTGCCACGCTTCCCACCCACAGTCCCCTCCTCCTATCTCTCTTCTCTGAGTTTTTTAATCTTAATGAGTGAGATCCACCTCACGTGAAAATAGACCATTTTAAAGTGTACAATTCAGGGGCACACTTGCCACTTATATATGATTCCAAAACACTTTCATCTCCCAAAGGAGACCCTGGGCCCACCAACCAGTCACCCCCACCCCACCATCACCGGTCCTGTCTCTATGGGTTTGCCTTTTGTCCATACATTTGGCATAAACGGAATCTTAGGACTCGTGGCCTTTTGCATCCGGCCTCCTTCACTTGGTGTGACACTCGTGAGGCTCGCCTGCATTGCCCCTGCGAGGTCGATCTTCTTCATCTATATTCATATGAACAGCCTGTTGTGCGTCTGGACCACATTTGTTGATCCTCTCATGTGTTGCTCCCCTTGGGGAGCCTGGGGGTAAACACTGGTGGGATCCTCACCCCCAGCCTCCCTGTTTGCCACTCTAAGGTTGATGCCGGGAGTGAAGCTGGTTTTCTGGCTGCTTGACCAGCTCGCTCGCCCTGTCCTCTCGCCGCGCCCACTCTTCATGTGCCTCAGGGCCACCCTCAGGTGGACTTCTAGGCGGCACTGTTTTGGGGACGACTGCCTCTTAGGTTGGACCCCAAAGAAAGGGCCACACTGGCCAGACAAGCTGGAGATCCTTTTGCTCAGTCCCGTGATCTGGGAGCCCCCAAGTTCATGACTTGGGGCTCCCAAGTTCATGACTCAGCAGGCCTCTGTCCTAATCTGCCCCATTAAGTAGTCAGGGGACTTCTAGGAACCCTCCCCAGCCCCACCTCCCTCTTTGCCTCTTTCTGGTCCTGCCTTCCACACACAAGTCACACCCTGGAAACATGTACTGATAATGCTTTTACCTCAGGGTCTGTGGCTGCAGGGGGGGACTTGAGACTCCCTTCCCCAAGATGAGCTCACATCAGCACCCTTGAGATTTTCTCTGCTAGCTGATGGCTGAAACCATCTCATCCTCCAGCCCTATAATCTTCACCCTCTACCAAGGTCTCCTTCCCCTTCATCCCAGGAAGGCCTAGCCCCTGTCTGAGTTGCCCTCGCCCGCTTGCCCGGAGGAGGAGGAGGAGAGCAGCTGCAGTCAGGCAGACAGACATGGGCCTTCCATCCCCTCGCTCTAGAGTAAAGGTGTCGCTCACCTCCTGTGACCAAGAAGGGCCACTCAAGTGAGCCTTTCCAACATGAAGACGATTTATCCCTGAATAACTGAGGGTTTGTCTAGATAGAGACTATGAGAAACTTTTAAATGGAAGCTCATTTTAGGTTTAAAAAAAAAAAAAA